>CM064558.1:12777696-12956088 GCA_032716605.1 Paralithodes platypus
CCCATGCTCTTTTTGGTGCTTCCATTATAGAACCGTTTAATACAAGGATAGGAAGGTAAATCACTGTTAATATACCCAATGATCTTAATTATATTAAGCGGGGTCACCGGCTTTCTTTATCTTTCTCTCCCTCTCTCTTTGGCTTGTATCCATTCGGCCCCATTTAGCCAATTGTTTTAAGACGTTTATCCCTATCCAGGTGTCGATTTCTTCTATCGCTCGCCAGCATTGTATGAAGAAATCAGGCTTCGCCGGAGACATTTTTCGATTTAGCTTGCTGTCAAAACAAAAATATAGATATGCTGGATCGCTACCGCTCGGCAGGAAAATATTGACACCTGGATGGGGGTAAACGTCTTAAAACAGTAGGCTGAATAGGGCCGAATGGATACAAGCCAAAGAGAGAGGGAGAGAAAGAGAAAAAAAAGCGAGGTGGGCTCCCTTAATATATACCTTTAACCCCTTACGAACGGGGATGTTTGTAACTTCTACTACCTGCCTGGCGGGCATATTTACCCTAAACGAGCTTCATTCCGTGCTCTTTTTCATGCATAAACAATAGCCAGAGCGTAATACAATTATGTATCCGTGAAAGGGTAATAATAGAGCTTTCCAATGACACCTGAATCATCCTTGTACGACCACGAGTTATCCTGTAGCGATCGTGCAACACGAGGGGAAACACCCTAAAATACGGTAATTTCCCAAGTTTTTTCATGGTCTCGCGAGGCCGTGGATGTGGAATGTTGCAGAGGTACTGTCAGTCGCGGCACTGGGTCCATGCCGAATGGTCAGAGCCCGCCTATCGTCCTCCCAACGCGTGGACTCTCTCTCAGAGCCGATAATGTGCTCACAATCCCTTTCGACATATGTCAGGCACCGCAGGGGTGGCCATGATTCTCTCATACGACATATGTCGGGCCCCGCGGCTTGAGTGTTAATATACTTCTATTTTGTATAACAGTGTATAGTATATTCATTAAAAGTAGGCCAAAACTCTTGAACATTAACCTCTATAACTCACAAACGACTAGAGTAATCCAGCAAATATTTCTATTAATTGGGGAGAATCAGCCAGGGAACAGGTGTGGAAATGTACAGCCTATTTGCTCTAGCCCTTTTTGAGTTACAGAGGTTAGGGGGTCACGATTTTTAGCCTAATTATAACAAATTAACTTTAATTTTGTTGCAAATTTGAGTTCTATTTTTGCACATACATAATTAACAGTGCACGTGCAACAATGAAGAACAACATAATCAACATGGATTCCAATTTAGCATTTAGGGAATTCCTATAATTAGCACTAATTAAATGAACACATAATTGTAACACAAATAACAAAGTAAGTGTTCAATTCGTTTATCTGTTCAAATTAGCGATCAAATAAACGATTGGAACTCCTTTTGCATGTATCATATTTGTCACAATTAAATGTTCATTCCTGACAGTGTAGAAATGTGGCAAAATATAATGAGAGAGAATATTAGACACTTAAGTTAATATGAATTTTTGTAATAAATGTTGATATACATTTTGTTTGATTGCTTAAGACAAATATAGACCAAACTTAGGGGATTATAAAGGTTTATAAGATCATTGGGTATACTGATAGTGATTTACCTTTCTGATTTAATACGAATGTTGGTATTACATTTTGAACTTGAGTTTGTATGATTGCTTATGACACTAAAAATCAAATAGCAATCTATGATATGAAAAGGGACCGGTATATACGATCATTGGGTATATTGATAGTGATTTACCTTTCTAATTAAATGTGAATTTTGGTTATAGATTTTGATGTAGATTTCGTACGATTGCTTAATACCATTAAACGATTTTCTTTAGCTTATAATCTATCTCTAGGACTCACGGGGGTGAATACCATCTCAATAAACCCTCTGAATAACACAGGTCCTTCTTAAGCTGCATAAAATCGTAACTTTCATCATATTCTGGTCACCATTAGACGATTTTCTTTAGCTTATAATCTACAAATTCATGCTAATATTCTCTAACCAAATATGCTTGCCAAATTTCAAAGCTTTTTTGTATTTATATATATATATATATGTGTGTGTGTGTGAATCGGTGTACATATATATATTACTGTATGTGCGTGTGTGTGTACATATGTGAACGTGTACGTATGTTTGTGTGCGGTTCCCTATACGTCATGCACTGTAAATTATCAATGGCGTAAAAAAGGTATATAAGATCATTGGGTATAGGGATAGTGATGTATCTTTCTATCCATATATTTGATGGCTAGAATACTATCAATATTATTAACTCTTTCATTGCGGGAATTTTGGCCTAAATTGACCTTCATTCTCTACACATTTTCATGCATAAGCAAGAGCCAGAGCGTAAATTTTTTATATCCGTGAACTTGCCGTAATAGAACTTTCCAATAACACCTGAATCATCTCTGTACGACGTCAGGTTGTCTTGAAACGATCTTGCAAAGGTCGGCCAAAATCGCTAAAAAGGAGCAGTTTTGAGCTGTATTCGCTATGTGTACCGCTGCAACCATGTGAGAGACATCTCATGAGTTACATCAGTGCTGGCCCAGACTTGGTGGGCGACGGATGAAGGGGTCCTGCGCTGCCTACAACCAGGATACGTAATTAGCGGATTTCGGTGTCCGACTGGTGACAGGCGCCACAACATAGGTGTTAAAGTATGGAAAAGATATATAAGATTATTGGGTGCATGAATAGTAATTTACCTCTCTATCCTTATATTAAATGGATATATAACTATCAATATACCTTTAAATGGGCATGGAAAAGGTATATTAAAAATTTTGATCATTGGATACTTTGATAGTGATTTACCTTTCTATCCTTATATTAAATGAATATATTACTACCAATATACCATTAAACGGGCATGAAAAAGATATATAAGATAATTGGGTATATTGATAGTGATTTACCTTTCTATCCTTATATTTAATGGGTATTTTTTCTATAACACTTAGCCCTTTGAGTATTATGCTGCATTTTCTGAGCTTATTCTGGCTATCATTAGACGATTTGATATAGCTTAGGAAGGATCTGTGGGCATTAAAAGGGTGAAGATTATCTCAATTAACCCTCTGACTTCCACTTACCCTTCCTAATCTCAATAAAATCGTCTTATAATAGCCAGAAAACAGAAAAGAAATGCGTAATGATATCTGGAAAGGGTAACAAATACTCATTCATTGGCTATTATTTTCACTCTATTCGTTTTGAGTTTTATTTCTGTCGCGCCTTCTTTGCCCCGCTGTTAAATTTTAGTATGCAAATATAGAACACATATAGTTATAAGATATATGGTATGTGAAATGTATATGTAGCAAATGTTTTGTTATCATTTGATTTATTTCTCAGGATTTTGGAATATAATTTTGACGTTGTTGTTGTTGCTGTTCCCCAGGCTGCCTGGCCGAACAGCCCCAAGGCCCCAAACAAGGCCAAGGCCATAACCGAGCGCCCCCACAGAACCCTCCCTGCCTACCACAATAAAGCCTGGGTGACCGAAGCCACTCCAAGGCGGGGAGCTGAGGAGGGTGCGGAAACGCCCGGGAAACCAAAGCACCACCCAGGGCCCTGTGCCCCTCAGCAATTATGAAGAGAAAATTGAGGGGCAAAGGAAAAATGTGACGCATTGGCTTCCAATCTGCTAACCTCTAGGTTGGCAGATTGGGAGGTCAATCCACGAAAGAGACGCCGTCACTTGAGATCTAGAAAATATATAAGTAAAAGGAACAGTCAGAGTAAGCTATGGGTATGGCAGAGATCGTAATTTCGACGTAGGCCTATATTGTAAATGTGTTTTGGAATGAATACCAAAGAAGTGATATGTTTCCTAAATCCTGTAGCCTACTAATTCACACTATTTTATATATATATATATATATATATATATATATATATATATATATATATATATATATATATATACTGTATATATATACAGTACATATAGGTGCGGCCGGGATTCGAACTCACGATCTGTTTGACCAAACAAGGCTAAAATTATTTCTGTATGTAGTTTGTGAGCTTCAAAGTAATATATATATATATATATATATATATATATATATATATATATATATATATATATATATATATATACATATATATATTGAGAATATATCACAAATACACGTGAGCCACTAAATGTTTCTAATCTCTCAGTGGGGATCGAACCGTCGACCATCAGGACGATAGCCGACGCTTTAATCAATTACACCACGGCAGTATATATATATATATATACAGCATATATGAATATATACACCCAATTCTAAATCAATGAGGTTTTCTAAATATATACCACCTCATACAATAAACTATATACCACTTGTGTTAGCTATAAGTGTTCTGTTATGCACACACAAAGTTAGCAGCGCGGTGTTAAAGTCTCTCTCTAAAGTAAAGGTGATGCTCCGCTCGGCTTAGAGTGGAGTACGATATATTACATTGTTTTTTTAATATCCTTTATTACTAGTAGTAAAATTATAAGGAAGAAGAAAGTCATAGTTATTTATCGATATATATATTTATTTAAACATTTATTTATTTAGATATTTATAGTTTTTGAGTGGGGTATTCATATTTGTTTTCACCAACTCTCCAATTAATTTACAAATAAACCTAACTAATGAAATCAATGGAAGTTATGAATACATGTGGTACTCCAAGGACTCGAACCTAGGGTACTCACACCCAAATTCTCCACACTAAGCATTACTCTATCAAGACAGTTATAATAAATTTTACATAGTATTTTATTAACCAATAATATTAGCAAAATCAGCTCTGTACAGAGTAAGAAGCTGTGCAGGGGTAAAGAACCCCCTGGGGCGGTTGAGCACACCCAGATTCTGGGAAGCCGTTTTAGCAAGAGTGGTAATATGGTCTTTCCAAGAGAGATCAGAAGAAAAATAGACACTGAGAATGCTGAGAGAAGATGAAGGGTTGATTTTTGTGTATTGTTGAAGTACTGTATATGGGATAGTCCTGTGGGAGTTCTTGACGGGTAGATAAATGGAGAAATTGGGCTTTGGAAGCATATGAAAGCAACAAGATTTTCTCTGCCCCAATTGGAAATGGATGATGGATCAGAAGATTGGCGTGCCAAGGCTCTTTTACGTGAGTTTTGGAGTGATTGCATGCTGGGACGTTCTGAATTTTTTTTTGAATAGTGTAAGGTAGAGTCGTCAGCATATGAGTGTATAGGACTAGAGGTAGGCTACAGTTGATAGGATCGTTGATGAATATTAGAAAGAGAATTGGAGATAGGACAGAACCCTGAGGAACACCTGAGTTGATAGGAGGAAGTGAACGATGGCCGTCCACAACTGCAGCTATGGAACGGCTAGAAAGGAAATTAGAGATAAATTCACAGATGGAGGGATAGAAACTGAAGGAGGTTAGTTTAGAAATTAGAGATTTGTGCCAGACTTTATCGAAGGCCTTTGATATGTCTAGCACAAGCGGCAATAGAAAAGGTCTCACCGAAGTCCCGAAAGGAGGATAAACACGAGTTAGTAAGATATGAAAGAAGATCACCAGTAGAGCGACCCTTAAGGAAGCCATACTGGCGATCTGAAAGTAGATTATGAGAAGAGAAATGCACATTTTTAAGTAAGAGCAATTGGACGATAGTTGGAGGGTTAAGAGAGGTCACCCTTCTTTGGGACAGGTTGAATAAGAGCAAACAAAAATTTGCCTAGGCAGCACGGAAGCACAGTTTTTTAGTACAACAGGAGGAACACCATCCAGACCGTATGCCTTCTTAGTATTATGCCCAGAGAGGGTAGAAAGTACATCTTTAGAAGAGTTTAGGATATTAGGCATAAGTAGGAGTGAGGAAGGTGGAGAAGGAGAAATAGCACCGGAATCATCCAAGGTGGAGTTTCTAGCAAAAGTTTGGGCGAAGAGTTCAGCTTTGTCAGAGGAAGAAGTTATGGTTGTGCCATCAGAGAGGAAAAAGGGAGGGAAAGACGAGAAAGAAAAATTGTTGAAGAGGTTTTTGGCTAGATGCCAGAAAGTTTGGGAAGAGGTAGAGTTGATATTTCATTGCATTTATTAATGATGAAAGAGTGTTTTTGAGTCTAAGAACAAATTTGGCTTGATTAGGAAGAATGAGATTCTTTAGTTTGAAGGTGTCGGTACAGTTTGAATGCTTCCTCTTTGTTGTGGACAGCAGTAGAACAAGCGTGAGTAAACCAAGATTGTTTTGCATTAGTCTGAAAGAAAGAAAATGGAATGTATGCCTACATGCCCAAGAGGATTACCTCGGCAATGCGTTCAGCACTCTCCAAGGGAAGCAAAAATCATTCTATGGGAGATCAAAGAAATACTGCCGGCTGGGAGGATCAGGTGGCCGTACCGGAGAGATAGGACAAGTGACAGAGATAAGTTTATGGTCGGAGGAGTCCAAAGGAGAGAAAAGATCGACAGTATAAGAGGAAGGGATAGAAGTTAAAAACAAGTCAAGATTGTTGGGCCGATCTCCGAAGCAATTTAGGAAATGGGTGGGTTACTGAACCAACAGTTCTAGGTCATTTAGGATAAAAAAGATGTAGGCTTGTTCACCAGGTTGGTCAGTGGAGTGAGAGGAGGGCCATTGGTGGTGGGGAACTAAGTCTACTTTAAGTGGTTAATAATAATAATAATAATAATAATAATAATATTAATATTTATTCAGTCAGCAATTTACAGAGTTGGTACCACATAGTTTGTTACAAATATGACATGTACCAGCCTTGCATAATTCCAACTAAGGATAGCCCAATAAGGCCGTTAAGCGTATTTCCATTGGGGTCCTTGGGGTCCTTGGGGTTGTTGTTATTTGTGTCGTATTTTGGGGAAGGAAGCAACTTTTGGTCACTAAAAACCCTGTTGAGGATGATTTTGTCTGGACTGCCATTATAGTCAAGTGATTCGACCTGACTGTTTAAGTAAATTGATTGTACACTAAATAACTACGTTTTTGCAGGGGTTACGACAATATAGTTCCTTTTTTTTCTATGTGAATGAGGGAGACAATAGGCAAATCTGCCCATGAGTGCCTCCCCCCAGAGTAAAAAGAGTGATGGCCAAAATTAAGGAATGTTCAAGCCAAAATGTCTGGACACACAGAGTTTGAAACAATTTAAATCATAGGATGAGGGGAAGATGGATTCAGAGAGAAAGTTCCAGAGCTCAGCTGTTGAATAGAAGAAAGATTGGGAATATCGTTTCACTCTTGAATTGGATAGCTGCACAGAGTAGGGGTGGGATTGTGTTGCAAAACAATTTAAAGCTAGAGTCCCAGGTTGAATAAGCCTTTTCCAGGAATCTGCGAGAATCTGTGAGAGTCAGACTCGCATTCTTAAACAATTCTTTCCCTTTGCGACGGCATGAATGGGCAAAATAAGTTAAGAGCATTTAGTTATCTTTAGAAATGGGTATGCTAATTTGTCTAATCTCTGTAAACAACACTGTATTCGTTCGATATCAGCCGCTGGGAAGAGATAAAACAAATTTAAGAATACCACCCTCAGTCTCGGATTCAAGCACAGGACTCACCTCCCAGCCTCAGCAATTAGCAGGTATCGAAGTATCTCTCTTAACCTCTTTCACTACCACAGATCCTTCTTAAGCTGCACACAATTGTCTAAATATAGCTAGAATAAGATATGAAAGACGTCGCCTGGAGTGGCTTTGGTGTGTGTGTTATTAGTCTATATACATCAAAATGATTTCGGACTCTGGTGATTGGAAGGTCAAGTCAGGTGAAGGTATTGAGGGATAAGCCTTTACAACAGCACCTTGTATCTACTTTTGGAAGAGTGTTGAGAGTGTTTAAGGGGTGTTGGAGAGAGAGGAAGATGTTGGAGTGGCTTTATTATGTGTACCTATTAGTCTATGATACTCTATATACATCAAAAAGTCTTTTTATTTTATTTTTTGTAGTAATTAAGGGATGAGGTCACGAGGAATGGAACCTTTTAACTCAGTCATAGACCTATTTTACTGTTAGGCGATCGGAACAGAGGCAAGGGGTGTGAGGATATTGCCCAAACATCTCCACCAGCCGAGAATCGAACTCGGTCCTCCCAGTTAGAAACCGAGCGCTCTACCAATGTCGCTACTGGTCACCCTCCATCAAAACGTCTTCGGATTCATGTGGTTGGAATTCTCAGTCATAAAGGATCTGGTAACACTGACACCAACGTTCATTTATGGAACCTGTGACCTGGCAACACTGATTGACCAAATTCAGGAGCCGTGACGAATAAGGCAAACGTCCCCCCCTTCGCCCTCGCCACAAACCCACCCCCTAAAACACCTATAATAAAATGTCTGTGGATTCCTGGGGCCCCATAGAAGGGTCCTCATGGGGCCCCCTGCCTGGTCTGGGCCCGGAGTGGCTGATAAAGTCCTGTGCCAGTAAGTGGGGGTACCAGGTGATGTTGACCAATGGATGTGGGTTGTGGGGGGAGAACAGAGGAGCCACATATATAAACAACAAAGCTGAGGTTAGTAATTTACCACACTTTTCATGGCGAGCGTTAGTGATTCACCAATTTTTTTTACCGAAAAATGTAGGCCTACATAGGCTAGGCCTAGGCAGGGCTAGGCTAGATTGTATAGGCCTATGTATAGCCTAGCCTAGAACCTATAAGTTGTATTTAGCTTAGCCTAGGCCTAGCAAGATACCAATACTCCAATAGGCCACTGTGAAATGAGCATGAATTTATTTCTGGCAAGTGATGGCAGTATAACTAAATAAGTTGGTCACCAATTATTTTGCAATATTTGAACACGCATATGGATTTTATATGCTCTAAACATAATATGAAAATATGTTTTAAGCCTCGGCAAAACCTAATAAAAATATATAGTACTAAAATGGAATTTTGTCGAAACATGGTTGTCAATACCTTCCTATAGACGGCACCGATTCGTACACACGCTATTTTCACCTGTCTCCCGAGGTCTGTCCACCAGCTTTTTAGTCCACTCCACCTGCCCATCTCTGTCGATAGGTTGGGTTGTTTGGTTAGGTTAATAAACTAGGTTTGAGAAACAAGATTCGTAGTTGCGGTAGTATTTACGGTATCTGGACACTTCGAGCGAATTCATATTCGAGCGGAGGCGCATTTAGGTTAGGTTAGGTTAGGTTAGGTTAGGTTAGGTTAGGTTAATTAGATTAGATTGTGCATCCTCTTGTACTGGAATTCGCTCGAAGTTCCTCGCATTCGTATTTACAGACACGGCCGAATACCGGTAGGCTACTAAATGGGCGCCGGCCCAACCGCCATGTTGTATCCCATGTAGGCCTACTAGGTACTACGGACACATTGTAGGTGTTAGGTGTGGATTAGGCTTGTATCCAATGTACTAGGTCTATGTTACTGGATATTTATGATTTAAATAAGTGCTACGTTTTTGATAAATCTGGTTATATGGCTTTGCAATTAGGGAAATCATGAGCCGATTTCCGACATGTAGTTAGTCTTTTTCGATTCGCAAAATCGAGCCAAGTTTTGCCAAAACTTGGCTCGGGTTTTCCAAAATTCGGGTTTTATGCCTTTGCAATTTCGGGAAACCTGAGCCAAATTTCTAAATGAGGTTACTGTAATTTTGTTGTCTACAAACTCTCAAAATCCGAGCCAGCTTTGGCCAAAACTTGGCTTGGGTTTCCGAAATATTGGGTTTTAGGCCTTAGAAATACCTTAAAACCCGAGCCAAGTTTTGCTAAAATATGTTTTAATCGCCGTTTTACGCATTTAACCCCTCATTTTCCCTGTACTTCATAGCCCTCCCCACTATCGGGCGGCGTGTCTTAAGATGGTTGTATAATGGGGAAAACGGTTTCGCCGAGGGTTGCAATTATTTCCAAACACTATATATTGATGAAAACTAACAGGGAAAAATAAAAAAATCCATGGGAAAATTGGTGACCATCTTATTTAGTTTTTCCGTGATGGCCACACCTTCGGCTTCGGGGATCACGGCGTCAGGCAATAGATAGATAGATATCCTAGGCCTAGTGAGACAGCAATTTAGGGCTAAGGAAGATCGGCAAGAATGTTAAGTGCGGGCGTACCGCCAGCCTTGTTTACACTACGCGTAGTGACGTCGGACCTTTGCCATCATGTTCCCGTCTATTTTGACTGCCTTTGGATATAAAAATACATTAGCCTAACCAAACAACCTAACCTAACCTAACCTAGTATTCATGTAGTAATGACAATGGGCAAATAGGCCTAGCAAAATATATAGCGTCGAAATAGCCTAGACGGGATTCACGGGAACGTATTACGTAACTGCGAGCGCACAACATGACGACCGTACGCCCGATCACTACATCCATCCCGATCAGCCTTCGGCCGAGACATTTTTGTACCGTAGCCTACTGATACTCTGATAGGCTAAATGGGAAAATATTACCAAAACTAGGCTAGGCCTAGGCCTAGTCTTACCATTAGCCTAATTTTCCCATGTTTTTTCTATTGATTTAGGACGTGGGGTGGGTATTTGCACCCGACCGTGTAAATAGGCCTAACACTGAACGGTATTTGCACCCGATCGTCATCTTATTTTGTGATACCGAAAATAATACAGACCCACATAGCCTACTGTATATTGCTTGAATTTCATTATTCAATTATTGTCCTTAGGCTATCTAAAATTACTGTTCTTGGTTTTTTTTATGCATCTCCTATCATGTAACGAAAAGCTTGTAGAACATTTTGAATCATTTCACCAGTTTCATTTCTCACAAATACATAGGCTACACAATGCATACCGGTACATCTCAGACACAATTCCACTCAACTTTTCCCTTTTCTTCATATTTCTAATGTCTTGCAAAGTACCGGTAACTATTTTGGGCAAGAATGTTAAGTGCGGGCGTACCGCCAGCCTTGTTTACACTACGCGTAGTGGCGTCGAACCTTTCCCATCATGTTCCCGTCTATTTTGACTGCCTTTGGATATAAAAATACATTAACCTAACCTAGCCTAACCTAACCTAGTATACATGTAGTAATGACAGGGGGCAAATAGCAGAAAATATAGCGTCGAAATAGACGGGAACATAAGTGCGAGCGCACAACATGACAACCGTACGCCCGATCACTACATCCATCCCCTATTTTGGAATACTTGCTTGATATAAGAGACTTAAGTTGCTTGTTTGCTGGTTGCATAATTAATCACAAGTTGCTTGTTTGCTGGTTGCATAATTAATCACTTCACTAATCTCTTCGTTGATGATCTATCTGTCAATTGGCTGTAGTATAATTGCAGTTCTAAGTTTACTTCATGATTGCGAATTAGATTTGATTGTGTCACAGTGTCCGCTTAAGACAATCTTTTGATGCAGACAGGGACACTATAGATTGACAACCACATGGTAGATAGGCTACCTTTGTTTTATCGGTTGACCCATCCCCTTCTTTATTGGTTCTCATTAGGCCTAGTACACGCGTACAAATGTGACAGAGGCATATTTAAGTGCAGCTGGCCGTGGTGTCTCTCAGTGCTTATTATCCGCTTCAATAGCACATCAAAACTGTACTCTATCGGCCTACAATTCCAGATTTTTTTTAAATTTAGGCCTAGGCTATTTATTTATTTATTTATTTTGTTTTAAGTCCGTAGGCTAAATAACTTTTAATTTGTTCAAATGTTGTAAAGTTGGTAAACGTAACAACTTCAGTAAACACGCCCGTGCAGTCGGTCTTTGTAATTGTTGCCATGGCTTGATTGATGAATGATGATCATGGCTGAGTGAAGACTGAACATCTGATATACAAGAAAGGCCTAGCCTATAGCAATTGCCTATGAAAAATTAAGAAAATTGAACGTAGTGCTTCTTTATGAAAAAGAACAAGGTATTCCGCTCACTGGTTCACATGTATTATTCAATGAGTGAAATCTATAGTGTATGGCAATTTAACAAAAACTGAACTGAGTGATAATTAATGAAATTCCGCTCACTGCTTCACATACTGTATATTATCCTATATTTGTCAGCTTCACTTTGTTATAATGTTCGTTTTGCTATACTGTATTTACGTCTGGATCGAAATACAGTACTTATAAGACGACTCGGAAAAATGTTATTTTAATACCACGAATTTTCCGAGTGTTTTTTATAAAAGAAATTGTTCATTTGCATCAATATATAGTGTTTGTAATTAATTAGAAATCTCGGGAAAATCTATTTTCCCCATTAGGCCTATTGATCGATGTTGAGACACGCCCCCGATAGTGATTTGAAAAGACATTAGCCTAACCTAACAACCTTACCTAACCTAACCTAGTATTATGGGTGGGGCTGCTGCCCCCACACCCCCGCTGGTTGAGTACTAATCCCTTAGTAAAAAAAAAAAAAAAAAATTGGCTGTCGATTATACGAAGGTGAAAGAAAAGTTGATGAAGTCTACGGTGTTTACTCTGAAATCTTCAGCTTTGATTGTACATTGATAACGGGAAAGTACCGTATTGACAACCTTGTTACGAAAATTAAATTTTAGTAGCATACTTTTATATTAGGTTTTTCCGAGGGTTTAACACATTTTCATATGATCTGTAGAGCTGTGGATAACTGGAAGTACCGTATTGACAACCTTGTTACGAAAAATAAATGTTAGTACCATACTTTTTTATTAGGTTTTGCTGAGGGTTAAAACAAATTTTCTTATGATCTTTAGAGCATATAGATTCAATATTTATCTTCAAATATATCAATAAAATTTGTGGTATTAAAATAACATTGAACCGACGACTCATAAGACGAAGATCGGGTGCAAATGCCGCAGAGTGTTATTTACACGGTCGGGTGCAAATACCGCTCCTGGTATTTTCACGGTCGGGTGCAAATACCCAAATACCCACTCCGATTGTTTTATGGCCTAGGTAGGCCTATTCATATTTTTTCCAAGTTATTCATAGCCTAGGCCTATAGGCTAGGTTTTAATTTGGGGAAAATTAACTGGCAAGAATGTTACCGGTAAGTGCGGGTGTACCGCCCTTGTTTACACTACGCGTAGTGGCGTCGGACCTTTGCCATCATGTTCCCGTCTATTTTGACTGCCTTTGGATACAATAATATGGTGAGGAGGGGGCTTTGCCCCCCCTCACACTCCCATGACATATTGTCATCATCATATATATTGCCAGCAGGGGGCAAATTACCGAAAAAATTGCCATCAAAATAGACGCGAACTTAACCACGGCTGCACGGCGATCGACAAATGTAAACATGGCGGCAGGGAAGGCGTCGGACCTTTGCAATCATGTTCCCGTCTATTTTGAATGCCATTGGATACAATAATATGTTGAGGGGGGGCTTTGCCCCCCCTCACCCCCCCCCCCCATGACATATTGTCATCATCATGTATATTGCCAGCAACCGAAAAAATCGCCGTTAAAATAGACGCGAAGTTAACCGCGGCGATCGCCCTATGTAAACATGACAACCGTACGCCCCAAAACTACATCCATCCCAATTCATTTTATGCATCATTAATAGCCTAAAGAAATCTTGGAGTTTTTCATCAGGGGGAAAAAATCCCAGATTCCAAACTAGCGATCACGTTCCCGTCTATTTTAACTGCTGTGGGATACAAAAATAGGTTGAGATGGGGTTTTGTCCCATCTCAACCCCCCCATGACTTATTGTTATCATCATATATATTCACTAGAAAACTTTGGGAAACCTGGGCTTTCCCCCCCCCCCCCGATGAAAAAATCCAAGATTTGTTTACTAATAAAATTAATTTAATTTTCGCCAAATTAAAATCTAGGCTAGGCTATATAAATAGGCCTAGCTTGGAAAAAATATGAATAGGCCTATTCACATGCCATTGAAAATAAATTTTTACCTGCTGTGTTGCGAATCAATAATATTTACCGTTGAAATTAGTTGCAAACACTGGAATTTTTTTGTTTTTCTCCATTATCCAACGATTTTAAAACAGATGTACAGTAGGCCTATGTCATTTACAGAGTAAGAAAATAAAAAAAAAAATTGCCTAGGGATACAGGATAAGATGACACCCCCCATGATGCGGCATCTACTTTGCCAGTAAGGGGCTTAATTAATAATGTAGAATTTGGGCGTACCGCCAGCCTTGTGTACACTACGCGGAACGGCGTCGGGACGCTTGCCACCATGTTCCCGTCTATTTTGAATGCCATTGGATACAATAATATGTTGAGGGGGGGCTTTGCCCCCCCTCACCCCCCATGACATATTGTCATCATCATATATATTGCCAGCAGGGGGCAATAACCGAAAAAAATCGCCGTCAAAATAGACGCGAACTTAACCTTACCTTTTGATACCTTTTGATGTGTTCGCCACTCTTCTAGCGGCACCAAGGAGCGCGACGCCCCTCCTTACACGTGGCGATCGACAAATGTAAACATGACAGGGGGGGGGGGTCGGACATTTGCAATCATGTTTCCGTCTATTTTGAATGCCATTGGATACAATAATATGTTGAAGGGGGCTTTGCCCCCGAGTTTTGCCGCCGTCATTAGGGAATGTTATACTGTAGGTATTTTTTTTTTTTTTACAGTACTTTATATAGGGCACATAAAATGTATCTCCGGAGGTTGCAACAAATTTGAATATGATCTTTGCAACATCCTTATTCTATAATAGCCTTCGGGTATTCTGCAGAACAACAAATCTTCAATTACGGGATTCCTGTCTTATGGCGTGAGCGTGACACCAAAAAAAAAAAAAACGGCAACCTGTTTTTTCCTCCTTAGAGATCAACATACAGTATATCTATCTAGACTATTGCCTGACACCATGATCCCCGAAGGTGTGACCACGAACGAATCGCCCCCATGCACCTCTGTCCCCAGTCAGTCGACGCCCCTCCTCCCAACCAGCACCGTCTTCATCCATATACTTCCTCACTCCATCCTTCCACCTTTCTTTCGGTTTACCTGTCCCTCCCACCTTGCTCTCGTACACCCTCTTAGTCATTCTCTCGCTTTCCATATGTTCCATATGGCCGAACCATCTCAAGTTGTTCCTTTTCACACTTTCCAGCACATCTACCTCCACACCACACCTCCTTCTTAGTTCCTCATTCATCTGTATGAGGATCACAATAAGTCAAGGGGGGGTGGGGGGCGCGGCCCATCATGTATCTAATTTACCCCACAATTTCCTTCACCTACTGTAGGAGCGCGATTCACCCAATACAGTAAATGGAGCCATTTGATGCCGTATCTTCAGATTGATGGATAATGGGTAAGTTAATGCAAATCCTCCACTCAAACCATAAAAAACAATAATAAAACTCTACATTCCTTGAAGAAGAAAAAAAGCGTGGTGCATAAGGCCAATGTAGTCTTGTTGAACGGTACCGGTATTATTGTACAGGTCTCCCTCACTATCCGATGGCCCGATTCAGGATATCATTATAGGTTTTTAGGTGTTTGTGTTTGGGTTTTGGCTGGTCCCAGAACGCATCCCCATTTACCCCATTAATTTTAGGGTTGGCTATACAATATTTCCATGTACGATCAGGTTTTCAGGAACGTAACCCAATCGTAAATCGAGGGAGACGTGTACAGTGTAATTATTATATTCTTACAGTTTCTTACAGTTTCTTACAGTTTCTTACAGTTTCTTACAGTTTCTTACAGTAGATCCTCTGGAAAAAGTCAAACTAGGCCTGTGTATCCAGCTCAGTACCAGTACTTGCACTGCTGCGGTCGTTCACGGTGCTTGCCATGAGTTATCGCACGTTTAGTAAAGGCACTCACTTTATTATAAAAAGTCTTCAAAAAAGACTGATATGCCGCAAGAGTGATAATATGAATACAATGTGATTTTCTTACAGTTTCTTACAGTAGATCCTCTGGAAAAAGTCAAACTAGGCCTGTGTATCCAGCTCAGTACCAGTACTTGCACTACTGCGGTCGTTCACGGTGTTGGCGGCGGCGGCGGTAGCAGACGCAACATTTTTACTATTCTGTATTTTTGCTTTATAATCAAACTTCAAATCTTGTCTTCCCCATGCTTTATCAAGATTACTTTCAAACTCCCTTATTGATTCGGAATCGACTACATACTGGGGCAGTGCGTTCCACTCATTTACCACTCTATCACAAAATGAGTTCTTTGCCTTCTCAAGCCTATTTCTTTCTTTGTAAATTTTCTTAGAGTCTTTTTATTGTCTTTTTATTGTGCCGTTCTGGTTTGTTTGGTGCAAGTTTGACATTTTCATTTTAACCCTTTTAGGTCCGGGGGTTACCGTTTAATATTCAGAAATAGAATTCTCTTAATCTCATAATTACTTCTCCAAAATTAGTTTTATGGCCACAACTCGCTCAAAGACAACTGCAGAGGTTGAAGTAACTAAACTAAAGGTTTATAAACACCCCTGATGGTAACAAAGGTTTTTATAGTATCCCTGAAAGTATGCAATCGCGTTCTGGTGTGCGAAAGGGTTAATATCCTAGGCTGACTAACATCCGTTCCATTTTTTTCAGGACTGCGCGCCATGTATCGAAGCCGGGGTACAAGAAATAGCCTCTCTCGTCTTATCCGAGCTCTCCGGCAAGAACATAGAAGCGGAATGGACCAACGAGAGAGAGAGCGTTCGCCTTCAGTTCACTTCACAACTCAACAATTTCTCCTACAGATGGGAGTTTGATCTCGGTCGACTGTCAGATGATCTGGTTCGTATTTTTTATGTTTTATATTGTATTATCATTATAAAACATGGACGTTGGTTGAGAGACTCAGACCAAGAGTGAGAGCAGTGGAAATGAATTACTTAAGGAGTGCGTGCGGAGTTACATGGAGGGATAGACAGACTAATGAGGAAGTAAGAAGGAGGTGTGGTGTGGAGGTAGATGTGCTGGAAAGTGTGAAAAGGAACAACTTGAGATGGTTCGGCCATATGGAACGTATGGAAAGCGAGAGAATGACTAAGAGGGTGTACGAGAGCGAGGGAGAGGTGGAAGGATGGAGTGAGGAAGTACATGAACGAAGGCGGTGCTGGTTGGGGGGAGGGGCGTCGACTGACTGGGGACAGAGGTGCATGGGGGCAGTTCGTTCGTGGCCACCCCTTCGGGGATCACGTCGTCAGGCAATAGATAGATAGATAATAATAATAATAATAATAAGCATGTTACTTATTTCTCATAAGCGCCAATTTTTCCGAAGAATTCACTAGCGCTCGAAAAGAGAAAGAAAAAAGAACAAAAATCAATGCATCAAAAGAAGGCTCATATACAACACACATTTAACAATCACTAGCAGTGGCAAAATAGCCTAAACTCTCTAGCCATCTGTCATGACACCTCTCTCAAGATCATAGCTTCTCTCAAAGAGAAAAGTCTTAAGTTGTCTCTTGAAGCATTCAACAGAACTCAGTTGTCTCATGGACAGCGGCAACCTGTTATACAACCTCGGAGCCATGTAGGAGAATGACCTCTCAAAGAAAGAAGACTGCTGGAAAGCCCTTGGTTCATCAAGACGAAAAGGGTCATTGTCATGACGCACAACTACACCATGGTGTGCCGGTGGGCGCCTGAGCAGCTCCGCGAGCTACCTAGGCTCACCAAATTTGAGAACCTTAAAAGTCACCAAACACAACTTAAATTCTATTCTTGCTCTTACTGGCAGCCAGTGCAGTTCTATGTGAAGAGATGTAGTAGGAGTTCTAGGTGGAACACCAAAAATTAGTCTTGCGGCCCTGTTAAGAACAGACTGAACTTTCTTCAAAATATAATTTGGAAGACCCACCAACAGGGCATTGCAATAATCAACACGAGAGAAGACCAATGAGTGAACCAACGTCAGGAGGCAACGTCTGGTTATAAACGGCTTCACCAAATAGAGATTTCTGATGTGCAAGTGACAACTTTTAACTATCTGGTTTACATGCTCTTTGAAATCTAATCGGGAGTTCACATATACACCCAGATTTCGAACAGAGTTGGCCGGTCGCAGCTGAGATAGATAGATAGATAGAGGTAGATCATTATTATTTGTTATTTTTAGTTATTTTGCTAGACGCCATAATTCCTGAGAAGGGGTGGCCATGAACATTAGGCGTTTGTCACAAATTGCTAGGTCAAGTTGCCCGGGCTTGACATCTACCAATAACATTTTGACTGTGCGTGCTCGATCCGCCGACCCTTTGATCACCAGCCCACGCTCTACTGACCATGCCACGGCTTGCACAAAATAGTCTAGATATAGTTCGCGGTACTATTAGACCTGTATTTATGTTTATTTTATGTATTTTTAACACATTTCCTATGTGCGAAAAATACATAGAAGGCCTCTGAGTTGGACGGTCTCTAAATTGAGTGTTCAGTCCTGTAAGTCCTTCATAAACTGGCACGGATTGTCCTCGTGGGGAATAGGTCCACTTGGGGAAGTTGGGGGGTTTTGTGTATGGCCACCCTCAACGGGAGTTAGGCATCGGGCAATAGCTAGATAGATAGATGTTTATTTTTATCATCCTGGTACCGTAATTAATTTATCATTTCACTACACTGTTGTTGTTGTTGTTGCTGTTCCCCAAGCTGCCTGGCCGAACAGCCCCAAGGCCCCAAGCAAGGCCAAGGCCATAACCGAGCGCCCCCACAGAACCCTCCCCGCCTACCACAATAAAGCCTGGGTGACCGAAGCCACTCCATGGCGGGGAGCTGAGGAGGGTGCGGAAACGCCCGGGAAACCAAAGCCCCACCCAGGGCCCTGTGTCCCTCAGCAATTATGAAGAGAAAGTTAAGGGGCAAAGGAAAAATGTGACGCTTTGGCTTCCAATCTTGGTAGATTGGGAGGTCAATCCACGGAAGAGATGCCGTCACTTGAGATCTAGAAAATATAAAAGTAAAAGGAACAGTCAGAGTAAGCTATGGGTATGGCAGAGATCGCTCAGTTCTCACTCTGATAGACCAGCCCATCACCATACTGTAGGTAGCGCCAGTGAACTTGACAATAATCTGGACCTCTTAACTTCTTATAACTCAAAATGAATGAAAGCAATCGGGCTGACATTTCTATTATTTGGGAAGAGTCCACCAGGAAATAGGTGTGGAAATTTACAGCCAGTTTTCTCAAGGTCCTCTTGAGTTACGAAGAGGTCAATGATCAAAATAATTGTCAAGTTCGTTGGAGCTACCTATAACAGGGATGTCTGTTGTATTATTTCCGCTACATTTAGACGATTTTATGAAGCATAGCAAGGATGTGTGGTAGCTAAAAGAATTAATTGTAGTAGTCTGTAGTAGCCTTTTAACACCCTTCCTGCCCGGTTGTCATTTTAAAATGACACCACGAAATAAGGGCAGATGCCCGGGTGTCCTTTCAGGACTTTTAAGCTTGAAAGCCTATTCAGCTTGGTCTGAACGCTGTGTGTCCGACGCATGTAAACAAAGCCGATCGTTGCGTCACCGCACCTCCGAAAACAAGAAGGAGAAGACTCGTTTGTTATTGTATGTCTGTATGTCGTTTCTGTAGTGAAAAGATCGTCGTATTGCTAACATTGCCTGAAAATGCTCTCCACTGAAATCGTCATCACAACTGAACCAGTTGACTTAGAGAGCTCTACTCAACGCCAGTCTACAGATTGGAAACCGCACTACGTTTATAGATGTGTGGGAAATTTCTAGCAGTTAAAATAAAAAAAATACAGTAGCCTAGACCTAGACGTTTTTCGGCCAGATCGCCCGGGTAGCCCACCCTGTCCTTTGGAGATACAGCCCGGGCCAGGAGGGTTAAAGATCGGGGGCGGACTTAAGTCCGCCTCCAATTTGCAGGAAGTTAGGAGCATTATTAAGGCTTTTAAAGGGTTATAATCGAGTGCAAATGGCCGGGAGCGCAGCGGGCCAGACAGCCGACTCCCAGGGCTTACCGCCGCCCACTAACTCATGTTCCCTCTGTTCTCGAGAGGCCGGCAGCATTGCCAGTAGTGAGCGTAGTGGGAAAAAATATGCCGCTATACGCTAAACTCCCATGTTAGTGGTACCACTGCCTGAGAACGATGAGTGCTACGTAGCTCGTTCTGGTCTCATTTTGAAGCTTTTAGCGCCTAGTTTTTTGCTGAATACATTTCTTTTCATGCAGATACTTGATTTATCATTCAGGAGGGCCTGAATATGCCCAAATAAGCCCAAAACCCCCCGCTAGCCAAGGGTTAATGGGTAGACGTCCTTCCTAAGCTGAATAAAATTATCTGATAGATGCTAGAATATAATGAAAAGAACGTCACCGGTACTGGAGACATAACAAAGGGACCACCCAGACATAAGTTCTCCTGGTACCGTAGTTCATTAAAGCCGGTACCACACGAGAGCATTTATAGTCAACATTCGATGATCAACATTTTTCTGGCAACATTTCTGGAATATTTTGCACGGGTATCGGAAACTAGACTGGTGGTAGATGAATTTAGGTAACAGAAAAATATTAAATGTCTACTTGACGAGCTGCCAGACCAGTGTTAAGGATAAATGTTTAGTGAAAAAGCGCTCGTGTGATACCGCCTTAACTCGTTCAGCACAATGACACCTCTTTACTTTTGATTGTGGCTAAAAAAAATTTTTTTTATGTTGTTTAACCCTTCCTGCCCGGTTGTCATTTTAAAATGACACCGCGGAAAATGGGCAGGAGCCGGGTGTCATTTTAAAATCAGTAAGCTTGCAAGCCTATTAAGCGTGGTTTGAAAGCCGTCCGTCGAACCGTATGTAAACAAAGCCGGTTGGAGCGACGCGCACCTTCAAAAACAAGAAGAAGTTGGACTTTTGTTGTTGTTGTTTTTGTAGAACGAAAATTAGTGTTTGTTATTGTCCGATATTGCTAACATCGCATCAAAACTCTCTCCACGGAAATCGTCATCACAACTGAACCAGTAGTGTCAGGAAAGTATGATGAGGATGTGTGTGAAGGTATCTTCTTGATGCGGGAGGGAACAAGAACGAGAGGACACTCTAAGAAAATTTACAAAGAAAGAAATAGGCTTGAGAAGGCAAAGAACTCATTTTGTGATAGAGTGGTAAATGAGTGGAACGCACTGCCCCAGTATGTAGTCGATTCCGAATCAATAAGGGAGTTTGAAAGTAATCTTGATAAAGCATGGGGAAGACAAGATTTGAAGTTTGATTATAAAGCAAAAATACAGAATAGTAAAAATGTTGCGTCTGCTACCGCCGCCGCCAACACCGTGAACGACCGCAGCAGTGCAAGTACTGGTACCGAGCTGGATACACAGGCATAGTTTGCCTTTTTCCAGAGGATCTACTGTAAGAAACTGTAAGAAGTTCACCTATAGAGCTCTAATCAACACCAGTCTACAGATGCAAAACAGCGCTACATTTCGAGATATGTGTGTGAATTCTCTAGCAGTTAAACTAACAAAGCTAGGCCTAGGCCGATTACAAAGTTTTTTGGCCAGATTGGCCGGATCCAAGTGCTGTCATTTAGAAAGGCAGCCCGGGGAGGAGGGGTTTAGGGGAGATCTCCACTTGAGGGATTTTTTTCTGGACCCCTTTCTCCCTCATGTTTAGCCCCATTGCTTTTGATATTATAAAACGTTTGCCCCATTAGTTTAGCGATTTTAAGAACTTTGACCCCATATTAAGACCTTTCGTGCAATTCAGGTGTCGATTTTATCCTGGCGAGCGATAGCGAGCCTGTAATTTAAGAGGAACCGGCCTTTGGCCGGGACATTTTTCTACCGAATAATGTACAAATTTATCTTGAAAGGGACTCAAGGGGGTGTAATTTTAAGGTTGATGGAGGTCTAGGGAACAAACTAAATACCTCCCCTTAAGGGTTTGGGTTTTGGCTGGTCCCAGAACGCATCCCCATTTACTCAAAAAGTTTTAGGGTTAGCTAAACTGTACAATATTTCTATTCAATGTTGACCGGACATCGCTATGTCGTCGGGTTTTAGGGTTACGCGGTTGTGAATATTACTCTCGCGGAAGTACAGTATAAGAGACCTACCGAGTTCCGCAGTGAAGGTTCGGTGTGGAATATAATAGGACAACCGAAGTGTTTTTTTTGTTTTCCTTTGTCCCTCAACTTTCTCTTCATAATTGCTGAGGGGCACAGGGCCCTGGGTGGGGCTTTGGTTTCCTGGGCATTTCCGCACCCTCCTCAGCTCCCCGCCATGGAGTGGCTTCGGTCACCCAGGCTTTATTGTGGTCGGCAGTGAGGGTTCTGTGGGGGCGCACGGTTATGGCCTTGGCCTGCTCGGGGCCTTGGGGCTGTTCGGCCAGGCAGCTTGGGGAACAACAACAACAACAACAACAACCGAAGTGCGGGGGTTAATTTCAGTTGAGGTGTTATTTGTGTTAAGAACGATGTTGAAAATATGTTTCTCTCTTTCCAGTTTCATCGCCATTGGGTGACGCCGATGTTGGTCCAAATGAACCACTTGGGCTTACAAGTGAAGCAATTGACGACGGAGGTGGAACAGAAGAAACGACAACTTGACGAGCTTCAACCAGACATCAAACCAAGTGAGTTAGAGTGTGAAAGAGAGAAACCAAGTGAGTTAGAGTGTGAAAGAGAGAAACCAAGTGAGTTAGAGTGTGAAAGAGAGAAACCAAGTGAGTTAGAGTGTGAAAGAGAGAAACCAAGTGAGTTAGAGTGTGAAAGAGAGAAACCAAGTGAGTTAGAGTGTATTTACCTATTTGTAGTATACAGGAGTTGAGCTTTTTAGGCTCGTATTGTCCCGCTTCCCGAGTTACAATTATCTAACTTTGCCTTAAAAATATGAATGTTTTTGGCACACACCACTTCCTCTTCCAACTGATTCCACTTACTTATACTTCTGTAAGGGAAACTATACTTTCTCACATCTCCTTTACATCTTCCTTTCATTAGTTTATATCTATGCCCCCTAGTTCTACCATTATCTTTCACAATATAACCCTTCTTGTCCACCTTTTCGAGTCCTCTCACACATTTGTACATCATAATCATATCGCCTCTCTCCCTCCTATCCATTAGAGATGGTAAATCTAATTTCTTTAATCTCTCCTCATATGGTAATTCTCTCAGTTCTGGTATCATCCTAGTTGCAGCTCTCTGAACCTTCTCCAGCTTCTTTATATGCTTTTTTAGATGTGGTGCCCACACCACTGCCGCATACTCCAGTCTTGGTCTCACCAATGTTTTTATTATTTTCTCTAGCATCTCCTCGTTTATATAGTTAAAGGCTATTTTTATTCTGTTTAGCAGTCCATATGTTTCTCCCACTATCTTATTAATATGATTCTCAGGTGAAAGATCACTCCTAACAGTTATCCCTAAGTCCTTTTCTTTCTCTGATGGGTTAATAGTGTTTTCTCCTAACTTATATACCGTATGTGAAAGAGAGAGAGTGCGTGTGTGTGTGTGAGAGAGATTTACATAGATACACTGGCCACACAGACCTTACGATCCAAACGAGGTGGTCACGACTTAATTCTAGTAGAGATGGCATAGCCGATAGAAAAGGAAAGTTAAAGGAAAGGATAGAAAAGAAGAAGGCTCTCTCCCCACCCTCCGTTCCCTCCGGCAATTGCCGTACATGAAAAAGTTGGAAGTGATTAACCTTGCTGGGCTTCGAAATCCCCAGAAGGAATTTACAGGAAAGATTGGAAGAAAAAAAAAATCCTGCAACCCTTCGCCTTAGCAGCATGTAACTTTTGGGGTTAATTGGAATCATCCAACCCATCACCCTTAGTAGTATGTATATATTGTGTGATGTTTATTATTCTTATTTTTTATTTGTGTATTATTATTTTTTTTCTTTTCTAACGCTCTCTTCAGCTGAACCAATAATAACGGTGATAATTACTGCCTACTCCATACCAATTTTTCTGTGGTATGAGTCTAGATTTTTCTTACATGTATCTATAGAGGAGCTGTCTATTACTTTATTTGGAAGTTTGTTTCACTCATCAATTATAGTCATTCGGGGTAAAAAAAAATTGTTTGTCTTAAGTTTGCTGTGCCTCAGGCATTATTAATACTAGGGAGAAACTACATATATCATAGAATAGGGTACATATGAGGCCTTTACTGGCAGCAGTAAATATAGCCTAGCACATAAGAATAACCAGGTATTACAGAATAAACAGATTTTTTATTACCCCGGCCAAAGGGGTAAAAACGAATCACGTATGGGGTAAAAAAAAACATAGCAAAAAAATGGAACTAAATGAAAACCGAGATATAACTACTGCTCCTCTGCAGAGAATGGGTGACCTATTGTGGCACACATCATTCAATTGTGTGATAATTGTATTCTGTTCAATCTCAGTGCGGATTATTTTTTATTACCCCAACTGCATGTTAATAGTCGGGGTAAAAAAAAACATACCTGTGTGTTGGATACTGGAGTTGACAGGAGAATCACTGCAGGGGAGTGAAGAAACCAACTATAGTATAACACCTTAAAACAGAGAAAAAAAGCGCTGCATGCAAACCATTCCAGGTATTGAACATTAACAAAAAATAATAAAAAAGTTGAACGGACAAAGAAAAAAAAAAATCTGTCGCGTAGCGATATATACGTCCCACACATTTTTATAGAAAAAAACCGTTTGCATAAAATGTTGCTTATATTGTGGGCAATCTGTAAAAAAAAAAAAAAAAATGTATTCAAAAAAATTAACATATGATGACCTATGTTTGTTTTTACCCCAACTACCCCTATGTTTTTTTTTACCCTGATTGATTATACACTGTGAGTGAAGACATTTTTTGTTGTATCTAGATTCGCTCTCCGACCTAATAATTTTAAATTGTTTCCTCTTGTAGATGTGTCTTCGGCTTTTTTGAATAACTTATCTAGATTAATGTTACTGAATCCTTTTAGAATTTTAAAACACTCTATCAATTGGCCTCTCATCCTTCGTTTCTTAAGTGAAAATAGATCAAGTTCTCTCAGTCTTTCATCATATGATTTATTTCTCAATGAAGGGATTAGCTTAGTGGCTCGCCTTTGCACAGATTCCAATTTTTTAACATCCTTTATGAGGTGAGGTGACCAAAACTGCACAGCATATTCGAGGTGCGGTCTCACCATACTTTTGTATAAGGCCAAAACTATGTCTTTGCTGTGATAGTGGAAGTTTCTTCTGATGAAACCTAGTGCCCTGTTTGCTTTGTTTGCAGCCGCTGTACAGCGCATTGATTGGAAGATTTTAAGTTTTCGTTTATCAGCACTCCCAAGTCTTTTATTTGTGTTACATTTTTTATCTTTTCTTCATTCATGTAGTATTCATATTTATTGTTTTTAGAACCTATTTGCAATATCTGACATTTATTTACATTAAACAGCATTTTCCACTTCTCCGACCATTCTGTGACTTTATTTAAATCAGCTTGAAGGTTTATTCTATCACCTTCGGAAATGATTGCATTACCGATCTTCGTGTCATCCGCGAATTTGGAAATTAAATTATTTATGCCATTATCTAGATCATTGATATATATATTATGAACAACACTGGTCCCAATACTGAGCCTTGGGGGACTCCACTAGTTACTTGGCTCCATGTTGATTCCACACCGTTGATAACTACTCTTTGCTTTCTTTCACTTAGCCAGTTTTCATCCAATCATACGTTTTGCCCTGTATTCCTATGTCTCTTATTTCCTGTAATAATTTATCGTGCGGGACCTTGTCGAAGGCTTTTTGAAAGTCTAGATACACTATGTCGAGGCTTTTGGTGAAGTCATTTAGTTTGTATAGGCTGTCATAAAATTCTATTAAATTAGTTTGGCATGATCTCTTTGCTCTGAATCCGTGTTGACTATTGTTAATGAGGTTATTGTTCTCAAGGAATAATACGATTTTATCCCTTATGATTGACTCACACATTTTTCCAATTACGGAAGTTAAGCTAATCGGCCTATAGTTATTTGGTAGTGTTTTGTCACCATTTATAAATATCGGTGTTATATTAGCGGTCTTCCAGTCGGTGGGTACATGTCCTTGTTTAACCCTCTGTTCCCGGAAGGGCTCTTGAACGCCCATAAAAAAGCATACACGAGCTGCCCGGAAGGGCTCTTAAACACCCATGAGGTCAAAGCCTGTGAGCTTGGTGTGCGAGGCGTCGGTCCGACGCATGTAAACAACAGCCGGCTGGACCGACGCCCCGCATCTCCGGCCACAAGAAGGAGAGCGTCGCTTGTTCGTGTGTGCCTGTATGTTGTTGTTAAGTATCGAAAAGTAGTGTAAAGTGTCTGTTTTTGCCATAAAGTTATCTCCAATGAAATCATCATCACAACTCAACCAGTTGACTTAGAAAGCTCTACTTAACGCCATTCTACAGGTAAATAACACAGCTACGCTTGGGGATGCGTGGGAATGCGGGAAGTAGTCAGAATAACAAATATACGGTAGCCTAGCCTAGACGTTTTTCGGCCAAAACACCCGGGTTTCGGGGAATATTTATGTAATGCGTAGCCGGGGCTGGAGGGTCAAGTGACATACCGGTATTTAGTATTATGGTTAGTGACCCTGCAACTTCTTCTTTGACTAATTTAAGAATTTTAGGGATAAACATGGTCCGGCCCAGTGATTTATTGACATGAAGTGAGTCGATTTTTTTAATTACTTCTGACTGGGTAATAATAAAATCTTGAAGAACATAGTTACACGTTTGATTATTTTCTTGTGGCACGTTTTGGTTACTGGCAGTATTAAATACAGAAGAAAAGTGTTGATTAAGAGTAGCAGCTATGTCCCTGCTATCTGATTCTAATTCACCTTGATTATTTAGTATCGGACCGATGCCACTTTTAATTTGTTTGTTGCTATTTATATATCTATAAAATTGTTTTGGATTAGATTTGCTCGCATGTACGATTTTAATTTCGTAATCCCTCTTTGCAGATTTAATTAGCGATTTAACTTTTCTTCTCGCAACCGAGTATTGATTTTGGATGGTAATATTATCTGTATCCATTTTTAATTTGTATAGACGATTTCTTTCACTAATTGCTCTACTAATATTGTTATTGTACCATAGGGGTTTATTTATACTTTTATTGTGTCGTTTACGCATAGGGATATATTTATTTTGGGCAGTAAAGAAAAGATATTTGAATGTTATCCAAGCTTCTTCGGTACTAGAGAGACTATTTATGCGTGTATGGATATCGTTTATCTCTGTTCTTAGTCCGCTAATATCAGCTTTGTTGTAGTCAGGTATGAATGTTTCACTAATAGTGGTGGTGTGAGTCATGTTGATCTGGAACCTGATGCTATTATGATCACATCCACTTAACTGTTCACCAACTTGTAAGTTTGACGTTATGTATTCGTGAGTTGTGATAACTAAATCTAATATATTGTCAACCCTAGTGGGGGTCTGAACTAATTGATACAGGAAATTATCGTTCATAAATTCTATCATTCTTTCAGATGCCTTTCCCGATCCGATTTTATCATGCCATATAATATTAGGTAGGTTAAAGTCGCCTATGATAACGGGTTCTTTGGCATTTAATGTTTTTGTTAGGGAATTGTAAAGTGATATATCCTCTTCGTTATTTATCGTTGGGCGTCTATATACAACTACAATATTCATGTCGGTATATTTGTTGCTTATTTTTACGCATAATAGTTCGGAATTATTTGAAGGAATAGGTATTTCTATTGAATTAATACGGGTTTGACAACCCATAGGGAAGGAGGGAAAACCTTCTATTTAGGAGTAGTTCCGTAGTCAATAACGAAGAGCCTATACTATATATAGGCTGAGATTCCGGGACCCGTTCGGGATTCCCCGGAGTTCTTATCACAACCGTTGCGTATATAGCATAAAAACAATCCTTGGTTAACACCCATTAAATCTTACCAAGGGCTCGTCATTGAAAATTAATACCACTAGAAATAAAATTTAAAGAAGAATCTATCATTTCAAACCTCCCGGTGCCTCAGTCCTCCAGCTGTGCTGTCGTCATGCTTCCCTTGCACGTGATGCCACATTTTCTAGCGTGTTTATCAGCCTCAAATGTTATATCAAGTTGTTGTTGTTGTTTTTCCCCAAGCTGCCTGGCCGAACAGCCCCAAGGCCCCGAGCAAGGCCAAGGCCATAACCGAGCGCCCCCACAGAACCCTCCCTGCCGACCACAATAAAGCCTGGGTGACCGAAGCCACTCCATGGCGGGGAGCTGAGGAGGGTGCGGAAACGCCCGGGAAACCAAAGCTCCACCCAGGGCCCTGTGCCCCTCAGCAATTATGAAGAGAAAGTTGAGGGGCAAAGGAAAGATGTGACGCTTTGGCTTCCAATCTTGGTAGATTAGGAGGTCAATCCACGCAAGAGACGCCGTCACTTGTTGGGCATGTGCATGGGAAGGGGAAGGTGGGAGGGAACCTTTGCGTCATTGACTACGGAACCACTCCTAAATAGAAGGTTTTCCTTCCTTCCCTACGGGTTGTCAAACCCGTAGTTTAGTATTGGTTCCTTCATCAATGACGAAGAGCCTAGAATAGCACGACCGGAGGTGGGACATCAGATGCTCAACGTATCCAGAGAGAACCAATTAACAGATAGGCTGACACCGGGAGAAATTCAAATTACTGTATTAGAGAAAGAAGAGGCGGGTATACTGGGAAGCCTCATAAAGCAGGAAAGATGGAAGAATAGTCATAACTTAAAATGTGTTGAGGAGAACAAGATGTAAAAATGTGTATGAACGGATGCTTTAATGTCAAAAAATCTCATACTATAATGCTCCTGAAGCTGTGCAACAAGTTAGCAAGCGCATTTCTTGCTTGCATTGGTATAAAAACCAAAAAATGAACTATTTGTTCATACTTTTTCAGTATACATACAACTCGTACTTATTCCTTATAGAAGACAAATCTTTGTCTTCGTATGCTTATTCATGATCTACATCCCCCCCCTTTTTTTTTGGGGGGGGGGGGGGGGGAGATTCCGAAGATTTTTTTTTTTTTTTTTTTTTTTTGAGATTCCGAAGGAGGAAAGGAGAACCAGACTCATTCAGTACATACAACTCGTACTATTTACTATAGAAGAAAAATCCTTTGTCTTCTTACTTAGTCATGGTAGTAAAACTCTTTCAGTATGACGCCTATTGCCTGATAGTGGTTACCGACTATTAGGCCTTCGATTTAGGGTAAAAGATAGGATCGTATTTTTCTCTTAGCCATTTGGCCCGGAAAACGTCCATAATGCAAAAGTTAGAGAAATCTGGAGGCTTCCAGCTTGGTCCAAGAGGAATTGAGAGATTGGAAATTCCACTGGAGACGGGCTCAGGCGGTTGTATCCCTCTTGTGTGGGCCAAATTGGCGCAAATTGACACACTAGACCCTTGTCTGATTGTGCATCTGAGGGTCGTGCCTGAGGGAGGGAACAGGTAGATGGACGACTCTGTGTTCTGTAGCTGACACATACTTTGGCCTATGCATACTTTTGTTTTATATATTTAAAATCACCCATAACATATACAGTATATGCAATACAAAGTTAGCAGATATTTTCCTTCCAATTTTGTCAATTAATAATTGATCTATCTATCTATCTATTGCCTGACGCCGTGATCCCCGAAGGGGTGGCCACGAACGAACCGCCCCCATGCACCTCTGTCCCCAGTCAGTCGACGCCCCTCCAATTAATAATTGATAATTGTTTATAATCAGCTTACAATTATGTTTGTAGTCATTATCGGCTGCATATGGACCTTCTCTTTATTATTATACTATACAAGAACGTAGTGTAGTCGTATACTGTATGATGTCTACAGTCGTAGCTCTGGCGCTAGTTCCGAAGCGTTCACCAGAGGTCTCAAGGAATTGTCGGTAGGGAGAATTGACCGCAAAAGCGGCCAGTCCCTGCGCCGGGGTTATTGACCACCGGGTTATAGATTGAGGGGTCTTTGCTAATGTGTGGAATGCCAAAAGGTCTACTTGTGGATGGGAAGGAAGAGTCGGCTTGGCGAAAGCTTCCTGTTTGAGTGCCCATACCACTGGAGTAGCCTACTCTTGCCCCGGGATAAGGTGTCACCCCAAAGGTTGGTCCTTCCCGGGAGGTACTAGGCTGAAATGTAGGGGTGAATCCGCTTGCTGAAAGCTTCTTGTGTGAGTACCCGTTCCACTGACTTGCACTTGCACCGGGATAAGGTGTCCGTAAGAAATCTTTGATCTCTTGTGAAGAACGGAATGTGCCAAAAGGCATCCCTGAGGTTCAACGTTATCAGTCACACGTCCTGATGAAGGAGTAGCCGTATCCGAGGCACTGTGAGCATGCAAAATCTGTAATTTTGAGTGAGGAGAGGTCTCTGCCTGGTCCCATCTTTAAGCTGTCTCATTTGGGAACAAGAAACGTGCGGGATAGGAAAACTGTGGTTCCTTTTAGAACTGGCACTAATACCATCAACTTTAATCATTCTTTGATTACTTCTATGACGTTTGGTGAAAGTATCATTGTATTGTTGTGCTGATCACATATGACAAGCAGCAAATCTATGTTCCTCATTTGGAACTTTATTGGGGCAATTGCAGTGATGGCTAGAGCAAATTTTGCCACCTCTACTGCCCATTCCACCCACGGACCTTGTCCCACTCCTTCTAAGGTAACATGCGAGACTGAGGGTCTGTAGCAACAGTTTCTATCTTTGTAGAACACACTGAGGAGGGACTTTATAGCATTAAGAGCAGCAAGCTTAGATAAATCTGACCGAGACTCCCGGGATGTTGTGGCAGAAAACATTGGAGCAGGGTTGTCCACAAAACTGAATATCAGACCTGGAAGGGAAAGGAGGCACGACTATTTCCATTCCCCGCCTTTCAGCATCTTTTGCTCGCAGATGTTTTAACTCATTTACCTCGAGGACCCCGGCTTGTGGGACCTGGTAAAGTTCAGGGATACCTGTCTCCGCGTCTTCCGGAATAGGAGGATCACTGATTGGTTGTCAAACTCGGGCAGGATCATAAAGCAAAGACATTGGCTTGTTGGGAAACCCCGGGTCCTCCTCAAGGGCACCCGGAGTGAAGGGGTTAGGAATAGCCCCACCTGTCAAGGGTGGGAGTCGCTACTGATTCACCGGTTAGGGAACACTAGGACCAATTGACCCTGAGGGACGAGGCGGTGTGGTGGTCTTTATTCATATAAGGACAGGTTGTAAAGGAACAGTAGGTAGCGTAGAAGGCATTAGCTGAGAGGACAGCCTAACCTGGGGAGTCAGAGACTCTTGTCTCTGACTAAACTTGGACTTAATTGCTGCTAGAACCTTTGTTTGGAACAGGGTCTCCAACTTCGTTGGGACGTGGGCAAAAGAATGTTTAGGAAACTCACGTAGGCATTATGGATAATGTCTGGGACTTAGGATATGTAACCTTTTACATCACTCCAAATATTGAGCAAAACCTAAGGCGCCCCAGCCGCAGTTATGTGGCCAATCAGATTGTGATGTTTCACGAAGGGTGCACAGTTTGTACACTTCTTAGTAGCCCACTAGCTTGCGTACAATCAACACAAGACAGATGGCGTACATACTTCGTACGTCCAAGAAGGGGGAATTTGTTGCATCTTGTGAACCCGAACCACTGCACAATGGTCGTGGCGATTACAAGAGAGAGCTGTTGCTCATCAGACCAAGAATTAATGTTACATAATACTAGAGCAAAGAACAAAATCATGTACCGGCTCGTCATGCATAAGGCCTATGGAATGCCGAGTAGCCTGTTGGCTATATGAATGCAGTAAAAGAAGTTAGAACGGGGTAGCGTATCAGCTGCATCTTATATAAAAATGGATTAGAGTGGGATAGTCGATGGCTATCATTAACCCTTAACTGTCGGCGAGCAACATAAGTCGAGTTAAATAAAGCTGGACTATGTGGCGGCGCTCGACATAGGTCGTGTGGCAATTTCAGCACGTAATGTTGCTGAGAGAGAGAGACAAGTGGTGGCAGGAGAGTAGCGAGCGTATGACTGCTCCAGACCACCGCGGCGAACCTACTGACACGAATCCCACCTCCTCCCTCCCTCTCTCACTCGCTATATACGGAATTGTATGGGGAAAGTGCCTAATTACATGCTTTTTGCACTCGCGTTGCACGGTTATTGCAAGAAAACTAGCCATCATAAAAGGATCGTTATGGTGTCATTCGAAAGCTCTGTTTATGCCCTTTCAGGGATAGATACTTGTTTTACATTCTGGGTCTTATTTAGGCATGAAAATGATCACGTAAACAGCCCTATTTTGGCTAAAAACACCCCGCTGGGCGGTACATATAAATAAACCGCCTAGGCCGCTAATAAGGTGTTAATATGATTAGAGTATCCCCCTCCCCCCCCCCTTTCTCTCATTCGTGGTTCTACATTGAGAACCCAAGGTGAAGACTTGTAGCAGCGACTCAACAAGAAATTACGTTGGGCAACACCTGGCGGTGAATAGCCTATTGGCTATATGAATGCCGTAAAAGAGGTTAGAGTAGAGTAGCGCATCTGCTATCTCTTATATAAATTCATTGTCCTCCATTGAGAACTTATGGGAAAGATGTTTATCATTGACCCGGAAAGACACGCCGTTGGGCAGCACCCAGAGATGGAGGTGAAGCCCGAAGACCTTCATAGCAACCCGACCGGGAATACGGAACCGGAGAGAGTGGACCGTAGCTAAGAGTCAAGGTCTATTTCAGTTCAATTCAATTCGAGAGACTGTAATTGCAATTTGCAGTAACTTAAGTTATAACAATGGAATAATAATAATAATAATAATAATAATAATCAGTAGATTATCTTTGGCTTTGGCTCCGCTGCATGTCTGCCTGCCGAGATCGGAACCTCTCCGGGTGGTCGGGGGCCGGGGGAGTTCTGGAGCGACCTTGGTGACCCTGGTCTCTGGGTCTTCTGGGTGACCTGGATGTGTGTGAGTTTGTGCTTTTTATCTGTGTTTATTTGTTGTTTTATGTTGTTTTTGTGTTTTCCCTGTTCTTGCTCTGTCTTGAGTCGGCTACCCCCAAAATGGGGATTGGGCCTGAGCATATAGATAGATAGATAGATAGATAGATAGATAGATAGATAGATAGATTATCAATGTCACCGGAGGTCTTTTGGGTACCCGGTACCCGGACACCATTGGTTAGTCCGTGTATATCAATTCAATATTGGGCTTATAATAGTGATAGTATCCGGAGGAAGCTTTGCTCCTCATCTGTCCCTAATAGCCCACTGGGGCACAGGAGTCCCGCCGACTCCAGGGCTCAAAGTTTCCGAACTATTTCCATGTCAGAAGTGATAACATAAGTAAGCAGGAACCTTTTAGCACCTGGCTTATATATTGAAAAATGAAGTGAAGCCATCGAAAAACTTCATAATATAATTTCAATATTTGGCTTATGATAGGGATAGGACCCGGAGGAAACTTTTCCTTTATAGTTCAATAATAGCCCACACTATTGGCACCCAGCATATACATTGAAAAATGAAGTAAATCCAATGAAATTCTTCCTATTATAACGTTAATGTTTGGCTTATAATAGGGATAGGAACCGAAGCAAACATTGTTCCTTATAGTTCAACAATAGCGGAACCATTGGCCCCCCGCTTATGCATTGAATAATGAATTAAATCCATGGGAAAACTTTGAATTATAAAGTCAATATTTGGCTTATAATAGGGATAGTACCCAGAGGAAGCGTTGGTCCTTATCCTTCAACAACAGTGGAACCCATGGCACCCCGCTTATAAATTGAAAAATGAAGGAAATCCCTCTAACCACTTCCTAATATACATTCAATATTGGGTTTTCAATAGGGATCGTACCCGGAGGAAATTATGTTCCTTATAGTCCAATAATAGCGGAACCATTGGTCCCCAGCTTATTCATTGAAAAATTAAGTAAATCCCTCGAAAAACTCCTCATATACTGTCAATATTTGGTTTATAATAGGGATAGTACCCGGAGGAAACGGTGTTTCTTATAGTTCGATAATAGCGGAACCATTGGCCCCCAGCTTATCTATTGACAAATGAAGTACATCCACCGAAAAACTTCATATAATACTTATATATAGGAAGATACCAATCTATCTCTTGTGCTGTAACTTTCAGTAGAGTGAGGCTCTGAGCTATAGCCTATTGGCCTCTTCCGCGCTCGATGTGACGAGCGTGAGAAAACTTCATAATATCGAGTCAATATTTGGCTTAAAAATAGGAATAGTATCCGGAGGAACATTGTTCCTTATACTGTAGGTCAACAATATCGGAACCATTGGCCCCCCGCTTAGATGTTGAAAAATGAAGTAAATCCCTCGAAAAACTTCATAATATAATATTTATATATCTATATATCTATATATGAAGAGATCATCTATCTCTTATATTATAAAATTCAGTAGTGATGCTCAAGCTAGGCCTATTGGCCGCTTCCTTGATCGCGCGCTCGCGTGAGAATATCCCGATATAAGAATCCATAAGTAGAGTCCAGAGCAAAGAAGTAGTGATCACGTAAACTGCAGACTATGTACGTAATACGTATCTGCCATAACTTATATAAGAATGGATTCCAGGGGGATATATTCCATCGGCTATCATGAATACGATTAGAGTGCTATCTAATCGGGATAGTATCCTGAGGAAAACATTGTTCCTCATCTTTATCTAGGTCAAGCCTAACAAGTTTGGGGCGAGGACAGTTAGGGGAGGAAGTGCCTTTTAACTCTAGATATAGACCTCTTTTTAGGGATTTCTGTTGTGGAAGACACAGAGCGTCCAGTAAGAAATAAACATAGTCCCTACTGACCATGTCTGGATTTTTTTTTTTTTTTTTTTTTTTATTTTTTTTTTTTTTTTAGTTGAGGATATATAAACTTTCACTTCATCCCAAATGTTTAGTAATACCTGAGTCGCCCCCGCTGCTGTTATGTGGCCACTCGGATTGTGGTAGTGTTACACGAAGAGTGCACAATTTGTACATTTTTTAGGAGCCCACTTAGTCAATGTACGATTCACACAAGACATCTGGCGTACATACCTCGTCAGTTGTGGCTCAGGTGAGGGGGCGGAGATTACTGAGGAGAGCTATAGCCCACCTGTCAGAAAAAGTCCAAGAATCAATGTTACATAATATAAGAGCAAAGAACCAAAGCATGTACCAGTTCCTTATGTATAAGGCTCATGTAATGTCGAGTAGCCTGCTGGCCCTATGAATGTTTTAAAGAATTTAGAGTAGGGTAGCATATTCGCTACATCGTACAGTATATAAGAATGGATTTAAATGGGATAGTCTATAGGCTATCATAAATGCCACTGGAGTACTCTCCTCCCTTCTTTTTCCATTCATTGTTCTACATTGAGAACTCGGAGGGAAACGTTGGTCTTTAATTTAACCGGAACCTTTTGGTACATCGGATGTTTGTTTCTGAAGGAAAACATTGTTTCCCCCCCCCCCCCCGGAGTTCCCGGAGTACTTGGAGGAAACTCTCGTTCCTTAATTTAACCTGAACCTCATGGTTCCTTGGTTTTCAGTATTACCCGGAGTACTTGGAGGAAGCTATCGTTCCTTATTTTAATCTGAACCTCTTGGTTCCTGGGTTGTCAGTGTTCACCCGGAGTACCCGGAGTACAGTAGGGTCCCGCATAGAACCTGTTCACATAGAACGTTTCTCCTATAGAGCGAACGACCAAAAATATTATTCAAAAAATTTTGTTAACCCGGGAGCTGCCGGGAGACTCATAAGAGTTCCCCCGGCGCACTGCGGGGAGACTCTTATGAGTGAGTGAAAAAACAAAAAAACAAATTTTGACATCGAAAACAATTTTTTTTTTTTTTTTTTTTTTTATTTATTTATTTTTTTTTTTTGGCCCCTGGGCCATGCAAAATCTCAGTCCTCTACCTCCCCTCCTTCCCCACTTTCCTCCTCTCCTTCAGTTATCACCTATTTTCCCTGTTATTCCCTTATTCTGAGGTATATTTTCGTGCTAACATTAGCGAGTTGCAAGCAGGGTGTTGTCATCACTGATGGCAAGCGAGTGCAAGAGAGAGAGAGAGAGTATCGATCGACTGTGTCTCAGTGGCCTTGGGGGAAATTGGCGGGAAAGTAGCTTGCCTCACCCATACATTATACAACTCGCGGGCTATATCTCCGATTTTGACCATCCAAACGCTGTTTTCACTCGTTTTATTGTTGTTTCAGGTTAATTATAATCAACCCATAATAGGCGCATATGGATAAGTATTAATGCTATTAATGGCACAATGAATATTTTAGTGACGGAAACACCTCAAATACGTCAGCACAGGGGGACGTTTCCAATTACCCCCATGCGCACTTCAGAGGTTAAGAACGAATGTGATCATATAGAGCGATTCCGCCATCCAAGGAGTTCTCATATAGAGCGCCAAAATATCGTACAGAACGTCTCGTGACGTGACGTAGATGCGCATTGTGACGTCACTGTCGTCTGTTTCACATAGAGCGATTTCACATAGAACGACCTCGTTTATCGACCAATTTTTCGTTCTATGCGGGACCCTACTGTACTTGGAGGAAGCTATCGTTCCTTTTTTTTTTTTTTAAATCTGAACCTCTTGGTTCCTGGGTTGTCAGTGTTTACCCGGAGTACTTGGAGGAAGCTCTTGTTCCTTAATTTAACATGAACCTCTTCGTTCCTTGGTTTTCAGTATTGCTCGGAGTACCCTGAGTACCCCTAGTACCCGGAGTACTTGGAGGAAGCCTTGTTCCTAAATTTAACCTGAACTTCTTGGTTCCCTGGTTTTCAGTAGTACCCGGAGTATTCGGAGGAAGCTCTCGTTCCTTAATTGCAAATTTGATTTTAAATAATATTTTGACATTTAACATGTAGTTTCTTTATTCATGCAGCGTTTAGTAAAATTTGCCAGAACGTCCCGGACTTCCCAAACTTGACTACTTCCTTTAACGTGACGATAGTGCGTTGTTATATGTGCGATTAGTTTGCTTGGGAAACAGATTAACTTGCTCATGTAGTAATGTACACCCTATGTGGTGGATTGACTCGTGTGGTAACGACCAGAGGAGGTTGGCTTCAATTGTAAACAGTTTACTTGGAAAAACAAGAGTCAGCTTAAGACCTTCTGTACCTGATGCCGAGTTGGCTGCCAACTTTGTGGCATTTTTTGCTGGCAAGATAACTCGCATAAGACAGGAATTGGATGATGCTTCTGTTGGTGAAGAACTTTCAGTTGTACTCCAACCCCGACACATTCCTAACAATGTCCTCTCATCCTTTCACTCAGTAGAGGTGGACATGATCTCGTCCTACATAAGAAACCTCAATAAAACATTTTGCCCGTTGGATCCCATAAATGTTTCCAAGCTACCAAGAGTCTATGATCACACAGTTGAGTTTATTTCCAAAATAATTAATAAGTGCTTCTCTGAAGGTAGCTTCCCACATTCTGAAAAGCATGCACTACTCCGACCTACTCTAAAGAAACCTGGACTTGATGTTGAGAACATGTTGAACTATCGTCCTGTCTCCAACCTGTCCTTCATATCAAAGATATTAGAGCGTGCAATACTTGACCAATTACAACCACTACTTCAGCAGAATGAAACTATCCCAATTTTTCAGTCTGCTTACCGACAGCATCATTCAACTGAAACTGCATTGATTAGAGTACATAATGATCTAGTTGAGAACATTTGCAATGGTGTGGCCTCACTATTGGTCTTGCTTGATCTCTCTGCGGCTTTTGACACAGTGGATCACGAGTTGTTATTGAGTGATCTTTATGATTGTGGTGTGCGTGACTCCGCTCTCTTGCTTCTTGGGTCGTACTTGTCAGGTAGATCCCAGAGTGTGATGGTAAATCAAGTGGTCTCGGACTCGACACCCCTGCAGTATGGTGTTCCGCAGGGATCAGTTTTTGGGTCCTATCCTATTTATAATTTATATTAGCAGTTTGTCTCTTCTGCTTCGTGCACATAATGTCACCTTTCACTTTTATGCAGATGACACCCAGATTTATGTGAGAATCACAAATATAGTTGATATACGGAGTAAGATGGAATTGTTGATGTCTGATATCAAGAAGTGGATGAGAGCGAGAAAACTTAAACTAAATGATGGTAAAACTGATATTCTCATCATCCGAGGAAATAGAAGAGCTGATGATATGGTAGGTGCCCTCTCCATCAATATGGGTGGATCTCAGCTGCGACCGGCCAACTCTGTTCGAAATCTGGGCGTATATGTGAACTCCCGATTAGATTTCAAAGAGCATGTAAACCAGATAGTTAAAAGTTGTTACTTGCACATCAGAAATCTCTATTTGGTGAAGCCGTTTATAACCAGACGTTGCCTCCTGACGTTGGTTCACTCATTGGTCTTCTCTCGTGTTGATTATTGCAATGCCCTGTTGGTGGGTCTTCCAAATTATATTTTGAAGAAAGTTCGGTCTGTTCTTAACAGGGCCGCAAGACTAATTTTTGGTGTTCCACCTAGAACTCCTACTACATCTCTTCACATAGAACTGCACTGGCTGCCAGTAAGAGCAAGAATAGAATTTAAGTTGTGTTTGGTGACTTTTAAGGTTCTCAAATTTGGTGAGCCTAGGTACCTTGCGGAGCTGCTCAGGCGCCCACCGGCACACCATGGTGTAGTTGTGCGTCATGACAATGACCCTTTTCGTCTTGATGAACCAAGGGCTTTCCAGCAGTCTTCTTTCTTTGAGAGGTCATTCTCCTACATGGCTCCGAGGTTGTATAACAGGTTGCCGCTGTCCATGAGACAACTGAGTTCTGTTGAATGCTTCAAGAGACAACTTAAGACTTTTCTCTTTGAGAGAAGCTATGATCTTGAGAGAGGTATCATGACAGATGGCTATAGAGTTTAGGCTATTTTGCCACTGCTAGTGATTGTTAAATGTGTGTTGTATATGAGCCTTCTTTTGATGCATTGATTTTTGTTCTTTTTTCTTTCTCTTTTCGAGCGCTAGTGAATTCTTCGGAAAAATTGGCGCTTATGAGAAATAAGTAACATGCTTATTATTATTATTTAATAAGTAACATGCTTATTATTATTATTATTATTGTGTTCTTTTATTTAATAAGTAACATGCTTATTATTATTATTATTATTATTGTGTTCTTTTATTTAATAAGTAACATGCTTATTATTATTATTATTATTATTATTATTGTGTTCTTTTATTTAATAAGTAACATGCTTATTATTATTATTATTATTATTATTATTGTGTTCTTTTATTTAATAAGTAACATGCTTATTATTATTATTATTATTATTGTGTTCTTTTATTTAATAATTTTCATTTTAGTAAACGTTGTTTTCACATAGCGATTTTGATAATTTAATTTGACTTTATATTGTCCTTGTCCCAATTTTGGTTTGTTTAGTTTGCAAGTTTTACATTTTAATTTAACCTGAACTTTTGGTTCCTTGGTTTTTGTATTACCCGGAGTACCCAGAGGAAGCACCGTTCCTTTATGTTAACCTGAACCTTTTGGTACCTTGGTTTTGTTGGTGTTTTGTGCACCTGGAGGAAAACTTTGTTTCTCCATTTAACCGGAACTTCTTTGTGCATTTTTTTTTTTTTTTTTTTTTTTTTTCACCCCCCCTCGGTTTCCTTGAAACCATTTAGTACCCGGAGGTCTAAAACCCTGAGACCCGGAGAGAACGGAGGGACACAGGAGCCCCGCCGACTCCGGGACTCGAAGTATGCAATTGTATAGGGTTAGTTGGTGCTCTTGCACTTGGTCATGCAAACTCTTAGGAATCATTGGTATCGAAGCACTTCATAACATATTACTCATACAGTATAGGAAGAGAATAATTGGTCCCTCATGTAAAATTCAGTAGAGGGAAGCCGAGCTAGCTAGGCCTATTGGCCGCCCTCGTGGACACTTGCCCGAGGTGGCGAACAAAGTATGGCCTTATAAATAAGTACTGGTACAAGAATGGGACATATAAGGGAATCAATAAGTCTAGCTAAGACCCTATCAGCTCGAAGTAATGCTAGAAGCATGCAAACTATAAAGTGAAGCGACTAATAAAAGTAAAGCGACTTTGAAAAATGTAATACTAGTAGAATTTCAGGATTTCAGATTTCAGGCCCTCTGCTATCGCGGGTAATTGGTGCCCTAATTCTACCGCTATAGCGAGATTCGCCATAGCAGAACTGAAGAACTTATGGGAATAATTATAATTGGGGCATAGGTCCATAATTTTGACCTATTTCTTGCTATTTTCACATTTTGTTTACCATATATACTTGTAAATACATATTATGAGGAGATTACTTACCACACATAATATATTTGAAATCAGTCTTATGTAGCCTAGCCTAATTCAGCGGCATAATTTCGGCGCTTTCGTCTGACACGGCGCCGGCGTTGGTAGCCTAGACCGGCGTTTGCTGTCTGTTTTGATGGTGGGCATTTATTTCTTTTATCATTACCACCAGGCCCACTGTCCCTATCACTGAATGCATTTGAGGAGAATACTTAAATACATATTATGAGGAGATTACTTACCACACATAATATATTTGAAATCAGTCATATACTGTATAGCCTAACTCATCGGCATAATTTTGGCGCTTTCGTCTGACATGGCGTCGGCGTCGGTAGCCTAGACCGACGTTTGCTGTTTTGATGGTCCTGGGAATTTAATTCCTTCATCATTACCACCAGACCCACTATCCCTATCACTGAATGCACCAAAGGCCATAATAAACTCGCAAGATAAGAGGTTCGGGCAGAAAAAAGCTTGTAAACATGTAGTTTTTCAACACAATGGTTGCCAGCCTGTCCACCGATCACAGGCATTCACAGCCGCCGATGTTCTGTGACGTCATCGGGCGCCGTGTTTGAACACTTCCGTCGGTACAGAGCCGCGATAGCACCCTTATTGGCCGTGATAGCGGAAAAGTTGGGTTGTTTAGGTAGTCGCGATAGCAAAACCCGCGATAGCAGAGGGTTGAGTGTAGGCTACTTTACGACAAAGAAAACTTTGAATTAATAATATCTGTAGAGTTCAACGTGTATCCTGAGGGCACACGAATAAGATGAATAATAGCCTACGATAAGTAAATAATGAAATGCAAGCATTGTATAGGATATAGCCTAATATAACAATAATCACTTACTACGACGAACAACCAATATTAAGAATGGCGAAGCAGTATCCATATACTTTCGGTGTGGACAGGCGTGGACGGTGGCCCTCTGAAACATACAGGGCGATTACTCAATTCAGGTTTGGACCTAACTCAAATAATTTTTTTTTTTTTTTTTTTTTTTTTTAAAGAGACAATGAACGGAGGAAGGAAAAACACAGATAAAACAAAAAGGTCCATGTGCCTAAAGGCATCCTCCATTCATAAAATGTTTGTAACAACTGGATTTAAACATTTGTAGATTGTAAGTTTGTGGAAAGCAATTCGAGGGAAGTGAATTCCAAAGAGTAGTAGCTCTGGGGATAAATGAATTCTGATAAGCAGAAGTTCTGCATTGTGGAGGAGAAAGTGTAAATTCATGGGCGCTCTCAGCTGCCCTAGTTCTACGGGGAAAGATGTGGAGAGGCGGCACAATTGAAGCAAGTTCCTCGGAACAATTGCTGTGAAAATATCTGTAGAATAATGCAAGGGATGCAACGTTTCTTCGTATGGATAATGTAGGAAGGTCCTGTGTGATTGCAGGGTTATTGATTAATCTAATAGCTTTATTTTGAATTTTGTCCAACTGCCTCAATGCAACCACTCCACTTCCACCCCACAGAGGTGAACAGTAATCCATCTGAGAACGCACATGACTTTTATATATTACGGCCTAACAAGCCGTAATATATAACAAGGACTCACTAGGAGTGAGAAAGCCAGGCAAACGCTGAGACGCCCAGAGCAAGGGGGCACACGTCCGACTCGCCTGGATCACAACCGTAAAGAGGCTGATGAACACGCTAGAAAATCTGGCATCACGTGCAAGGGAAGCATGACGACAGCACAGCTGGAGGGCTGAGGCACCGGGAGGTTTGAAATGATAGATTCTTCTTTAAAATTTTATTTCTAGTGGTATTCATTTTCAATGACGAGCCCTTGGTAAGATTTAATGGGTATTAACCAAGGATTGTTTTTATGCTATATACGCAACGGTTGTGATAAGAACTCCGGGGAATCCCGAACGGGTCCCGGAATCTCAGCCTATATATAGTATAGGCTCTTTGTCATGGATAAATGGATATAAAACCTTATTCATGTACTGTACTGGACTTATAACTGTCTTGATGGTATAATGGTTAGAGCGTGAGTTCTGTATGCGATATCCTAGGTTCCAATCCTGGGAGAATCACATACTGTACAGTGCTTTCCCGGGCCAGGCACCTGATGGACTATTATCTAGTCAAACTGGCGCCCGACCCCATTTCCCTACTAACACTTTATCAAAAGTAAAACATCATATTTAATTATACAGGTCTCCGTCACTATCCGATGCCCCAATTTAAGCTATTATTATGGGTTTTTAGGTGTTTGTGTTTGGGTTGTTGTTGTTGTTGTTGTTGTTGTTGTTCCCCAGGCTGCCTGGCCGAACAGCCCCAAGGTCCTGAGCAAGGCCAAGGCCATAGAGCGCCCCCACAAAACCCTACCTGCTTACCACTAACAAAACCCAGGTGACCGAAGCCACTCTAAGGCAGGGAGCTGAGGAGGGCGCGGAAACACCCGGGAAACCAAAGCCCCACCCAAGGCCCTGTGCCCCTCAGCAATTATGAAGGGAAAGTTGAGGGGCAAAGGTTTGTGTTTTGGCTGGTCCCAGAACGCATCCCCATTTACCCCACTAATTTTAGGGTTCGCTATACGACTTTTCTATTTAAGATCGGATTTTCAGGAACGTAACCCAATCGTAAAGTCGGTATCACACGAGAGCATTTATAGTCGGCATTCCATGATCAACGTTTTTCTGGCAACATTTCTAGAATATTTTGCACTTTTATCGGAAACTAGACTGATGGTAGATGAACTTAGGTGACATAAATACTGTAAATGTTGACCTCATAAGCTGCCAGACCAGTGTTGAGGGAAAAAGTGTTTGTGTGATACCAGATTTAATCGAGGGAGACATGTAACGTTTTATGCATTTCAGAAGTGGCCAAAAAGTTTGCAAGAAACCCGGAGAATCTGCTAGTGTCGGCCACCGAGGGGTTGTGTAAGGCCGGACCCTGGGAAGCTCTGAAGGACCACCTCTCTCTCTACCCCGATGTTATGAAGAAGATAGAGGAATTCAGGTAATTCAGATGCAGTGTTTTGTTATTGTTAGTATTATTAGTATTATTAGTATTATTATTATTATTATTATTATTGTTATTATTATTATTATTGTTATTATTATTATTATTATTGTTATTATTATGTTTATTGTTATTATTATGTTTATTGTTATTATTATGTTTATTGTTATTATTATGTTTATTGTTATTATTATGTTTATTGTTATTATTATGTTTATTGTTATTATTTTTATTATTATTATTATTATTATTATTATTATTATTGTTGTAGCTATTCCTATTATTATTCCAATTATTGGTAATTATAGGGAATAGGCTCGCACCCTTATTGGTAATTATAGGGAATAGGCTCGCACCCTTATTGGTAATTGGAATAGGCTCGCACCTATTGGTAATATAGGCTCGCACCCTTATTGTAATTATAGGGAAGGCTCGCACCCTTATTGGTAATTATAGGGAATAGGCTCGCACCCTTATTGGTAATTATAGGGAATAGGCTCGCACCCTTATTGGTAATTATAGGGAATAGGCTCGCACCCTTATTGGTAATTATAGGGAATAGGCTCGCACCCTTATTGGTATTATAGGAGCTCGCATTATTGAATTATAGGGAATAGGCTCGCACCCTTATTGGTAATTATAGGAATAGCTCGCACCTTATTGCTAATTATAGGTAATAGGCTCGCACCCTTATTGGTAATTATAGGGAATAGGCTCGCACCCTTATTGGTAATTATAGGGAATAGGCTCGCACCCTTATTTTTCATGTTTCTTCCTCCAGATTTTAAGAAATTAGTATTTTCATGGTCTTAGTTATAATTCCAATGTGGGATACACAATGGGTTGAGGGGGTCTTTGCCCCCTCCTCACCCCCCCCCCCCCCCCAGCCCCCCATGCATTATTGAAATCGTCATCTATGTTGCCAGCAGGGGGTAAATATCGATTATACTCCATAAAGAAGGCGTTTGTAAACAGTGAGGATGTCCGAAAGAGCTCCGAGATTGATTAGAATGGGCGTTATTTCTATTAATATCGGGTTTTATAAATGCGATCAAAAAATTCTCCCACAGTGGATTATACACGAGTAGGTCTACAGTATAGAGATCCCATAGACCTACATTGTCCCTAATAAATTATGTACAGCGGAGCCCCCATTTTCGCTACACCGGTCTTCGCTGATTCAATTCTCGCACCACACACCAAATATTCCCAGTTTCAATTCTCGCGCCAAAAGCCTCAATTCTCGCATCAAAATCCCAGCCGAAACCCGGAAAAATAGCAAAAAACTCAACATAAAACTAGAAAACACACAAAAACAATAATTTTGTTTTAACATAACGAAAGAATCTGCCAGGTGCTTGCCGTTTAGACAAAATCCGAGTGAATCCGAGATCCGATCGTCAAATGCAGAAGATTCCGCCATCTTTGTATGACGTCATCACTAAACAGACGCTTGCAGTTTAGCTAGTACTGTATCTGTGTTGACAAAACAACCGTTTGCAAGCCTTTTTCTTACAGTTTCTTACAGTAGATCCTCTGGAAAAAGGCAAACTATGCCTGTGTATCCAGCTCAGTACCAGTACAGTAGGGTCCCGCATAAAACGTGTTCGCATAAAACGAGTCTCGATTAAAACGACCGACCTAAAATATTAATATTTAATTTTCGATCAGAACGAATGTGATCACATAAAACGAGTCCGCCGCCAAAGTGGGGCAAATACAAGGAGTTTTCATATAGAGCGCCGAAATATCGTACAAAACGTACAAAATATCGTACGCTTTCATATAAACGCCGAAATTCGTACAAAACGTACGAAATATCGTTCGCTTTGTACGAAAATTTTCGCTTACAGTGAACATTGACGATATTGCGCCACCAAAATGCTGTGTTCACATAAAACGAATTCACATAAAACGCCCTCGTTTATCGACCATAAACTCGTTTTATGTGAGACCCTACTGTACTTGCACTGCTGCGGTCGTTCACGGTTTTGTGCCTGAACCCCTTATCTCTCGCGTTTATTATAACCTCTAGTACATCTAGTGATAGGGATGGTTGGCCTGGTGGTAGCAATGAAGGAATTTCATGCTCAAAACACAGAGCAAAGACCAGTCCATGTCGGACGAAAGCGATTGAAATGCCTAGCCTAGACGATGTTAACCTAGGCTAGGCTAAATATGACAATGATTTATAATAAAGTCTGAGTGGTAAGTAATCTTCTCATAATACGTATTTATGCATAATATGTATTTATTGGATGTATTTGGGGCGAAATGGGTACTTGAGGGGTGGCTGGACGAATTTAGAACCTAGGCTAGGCCTAAAATTGTTCACATGATAGAAACAATGCCCCAATCTACAGTATTTATGGTTAGGACTGTCATTTAGCCATGCCTACATTATTATTTACAATGCATAAGATTTAGGCCTAGGCTACTTGATGTAGGCTAGACAAAAAACATGTTTTCATAGCCTAACACTGGGAAAAAGTGCGGTAATTGTTTAGATATTGGGCCTTTTTTTTCTAGTTATTAAAAACTTATTCTATGGTGTAGCCTATTAGCCTCTATGATACAGTATAATGCATAACATTTAACCCTCTGTTCCCGGAAGGGCTCTTGAACGCCCATAAAAAAGCATACACGAGCTGCCCGGAAGGGCTCTTAAACACCCATGAGGTCAAAGCCTGTGAGCTTGGTGTGCGAGGCGTCGGTCCGACGCATGTAAACAACAGCCGGCTGGACCGACGCTCCGCATCTCCGGCCACAAGAAGGAGAGCGTCACTTGTTCGTGTGTGCCTGTATGTTGTTGTTAAGTATCGAAAAGTGGTGTAAAGTGGTTGTTTTGGCCATAAAGTTATCTCCAATGAAATCATCATCACAATTTAACCAGTTGACCTAGAGAGCTCTACTTAATGCCATTCTACAGGTAAATAACACAGCTACGCTTGGGGATGCGCGGGAATGCGGGAAGCAGTCAGCATAACAATGATACGGTAGCCTAGCCTAGACGTTTTTCGGCCAAAACACCCGCGTTTTGGGCAATATTTATGTAATGCGTAGCCGGGGCTGGATGGTTAAGGGGAGATGTCTGTTTTTCTGGGCCCCCTTCTCCCTCATGCTTAGCCCCATTAGTTTTCAGATTTTAAGACGTTCGGCCCATTAGTTTGGCGATTTGAAGATGTTTCGCCCCATTTCTTTGTCAGTATTTAGTGTTTTTGTGTCATTTAGGTGTCGATTTTTACCTGGCGAGCGATAGCGAGCCTCTAATTTAGGAGGAACCCGACATTTGTCTACCGAAAAATGTACAAATGTATCTTGAAAGGGGGATCCTGGGGTTGTTTTTTAAAAAGTTAGTTAGAGATTTAGGGAGGAAGCAAGAATAATCGATAAATGAAAAAAAATCTACCAAAACGTGAACCATCCCCCCCCTAACCCCTTCAGTACCAGGACGCCTTTTGACCTTTGACTCTGGCTAACATTAGACGATTTTATGCAGTTTAAGAAGAGGCTGTTATTAACCCCTTCAGACCCATATGACGCAGAGGTTGCCAGATTAGCAATAAGAAATAGAGTTCTCTCACTCTTATAATTACCTCTCCAAAAATTAGTTTTCTGCCCACAGCTAACTCAAAGACAACTGCAGAGGTTGAAGTAACTAAACTAAAGGTTTCTAAATACCCCTGATGGTAACAAAGGCTTTAAAGTATCCCTAATAGGCTCAACACAGCTAACTCAAAGACAACTGCAGAGGTTGAAGTAACTAAACTAAAGGTTTATAAATACCCCTGATGGTAACAAAGGCTTTAAAATATCCCCAATAGGCTCAGCACAGTTAACTCAAAGACAACTGCAGAGGTTGAAGTAACTAAACTAAAGGTTTATAAATACCCCTGATGGTAACAAAGGCTTTAAAGTATCCCCAATAGGCTCAACACGTTAACTCAAAGACAACTGCAGAGGTTGAAGTAACTAAACTAAAGGTTTATAAATACCCCTGATGGTAACAAAGGCTTTAAAGTATCCCCAATAGGCTCAACACAGTTAACTCAAAGACAACTGCAGAGGTTGAAGTAACTAAACTAAAGGTTTATAAATACCCCTGATGGTAACAAAGGCTTTAAAGTATCCCCAATAGGCTCAACACAGCTAACTCAAAGACAACTGCAGAGGTTGAAGTAACTAAACTAAAGGTTTATAAATACCCCTGATGGTAACAAAGGCTTTAAAGTATCCCTAATAGGCTCAAAATTGCTTCATATGTCGGAGAGGGTTAAGAGGGTTTATTGAGATCATATTGACCCATTTTGGGTGAGGGCTGGTCCTATCCAGAGTGAGGTTTGCCATCCTCTAGCCAACCTTAGCCGTTTCTGTCCGTCTCTTTTCCTGTAGGCCTACTACTTTTCCTACTTCGGGGGTGGGAGGCTAGAAATCCTCCTCCCCTTGTAGAACTCACCTACTACACGAGACAGAGAAAGGGGCGAGGGAACGCGAAAGTGGTCCCAGACCCTGAGAATTGAAACTTTAAATGTTTCTGTTCAAGCTCTGCCTCGTGTCGACCACCCCCTTCTTTGGGTTTTGTGCCTGGGTATATACAGTATTGTACTTTTTTTATTCTTACAGATTCTTACAGTTTCTTACAGTTTCTTACAGTTTCTCACAGTTTTTACAGTTTCTTAGTTTCTTACAGTTTCTTACAGTTTCTTACAGTAGATCCTCTGGAAAAAGTCAAACTAGGCCTGTGTATCCAGCTCGGTACCAGTACTTGCACTGCTGCGGTCGTTCACGGTGTTGGCGGCGGCGGCGGTAGCAGACGCAACATTTTTACTATTCTGTATTTTTGCTTTATAATCAAACTTCAAATCTTGTCTTCCCCATGCTTTATCAAGATTACTTTCAAACTCGCTTATTGATTCGGAATCGACTACATACTGGGGCAGTGCGTTCCACTCATTTACCACTCTATCACAAAATGAGTTCTTTGCCTTCTCAAGCCTATTTCTTTCTTTGTAAATTTTCTTAGTGTCCTCTCGTTCTTGTTCCCTCCTGCATCAAGAAGATACCTTCACACACGTCCTCATCATACTTTCCTGACACTATCTTAAAAGTCTCTATCATATCCCCTCTCTTTCTCCTGTATGCCAGTGTCGGAAGCCCCAGTGTCCTCAACCTCTGCTCATAGCCCGCGTTCTTCAACGTTGGTACCAGCTTGCTAGCTCTCCTCTGCACTTTCTCCACTGCTTCTATATCCTTTACCATATATGGAGCCCACACCTGGTTCGCATATTCCAGGTGCGGCCTAACCAGCGCTGTATATAGATTCCTGAAGATTTCTTCGTCAAGTGACACAAATGTCCTCCTTATCAGCCCTACAATTCTATTGGCTTTGTTTATCTTTTCCACTAAATGTTCTGAGAAATTTAACTTATTGTCTATCACTACTCCTATATCCTTTTCTGCATTCACTTCCTCCATCGCTTCATACATACTGTATCCTACCTTGTCTATCTTGCTGGCCCCAATCCGCATGTACTTGCATTTTTTTGGATGAAAAGGCATTAACCAATGCTCAGACCATCCCTTCATGCCCTCCACATCTCCTTGAAGCAAACCCATATCTTCCTTACTCCTCACTCTTCTATACAGCTTAGTGTCATCCGCATACAGGTATACCTCACTTCCATTAGTTATAACTTCAGGCAAATCGTTGATAAATATAACGAACAGCAGTGGTCCCAACACAGATCCCTGAGGTACCCCACTTGTAATTTCCCTCCACCCCGAGCCTATTCCATTCACCAGTACCCTCTGTCTCCGATCTTTCAGGAAGGCTTCTATCCATTTCACACATTTCTCCCCTATCTTATAGCTTCTAACTTTCTCTATTAACCTTTTATGTGGGACCTTATCGAAGGCCTTCATAAAATCGCAATATACCACGTCTATTACATCACCATCTTCTAGAATTTGCATCCAATCATCTACCACCTTAATTAGCTGTAGTACCGTCGACCTCCCCGGCAAGAATCCGAACTGTCTCCCACTGAAAAGTTGGTTTGACTTCATATGCTCCATAATTCCTTCTCTAATTACCGTTTCCATTAGTTTACACACAACACTTGTCAAACTGACTGGTCTATAATTCCCTGGGTCATTTCTCTTTCCCTTCTTAAATATAGCTGTTATGTTCGCCTCTCTCCAGTCCATCAGGATTTGTCCTGTATTAAACGATACCTCAAATAACATTTTCAATGGGTGGGGCTTTGGCTTCCTGGGCGTTTCCGCACCCTCCTCAGCTCCCCGCCATGGAGTGGCTTCGGTCACCCAGGCTTTATTGTGGTCGGCAGGGAGGGTTCATGACCTCGGGCCTTGGCCGTGCTCGGAGCCTTGGGGCTGTTCGGCCAGGCAGCTTGGGGAACAACAACAACATTTTCAATGGCTCTACTAACATCTCACCTCCTTCCTTTATGATTCTTGGGTGTATCCCATCCGGTCCCGGTGACTTACTTCTGTTCATTTTTTCTATAGCCCTTCTTATTCTAGCATGGGAAAACTCTATTAGTTCTAGTTGTTGTTGTTGTTGTTGTTCCCCAAGCTGCCTGGCCGAACAGCCCCAAGGCTCCGAGCCAAGGCATAACCGAGCGCCCCACAGAAAAAGCCTGGTGACCGAAGCCACTCTGAAAAGTTGAGGAAAAAAATGTGACGCTTTGGCTTCCAATCTTGGTAGATTGGGAGGTCAATCCACGTTAGAGACGCCGTCACTTGAGATCTAGAAAATATATAAGTAAAAGGAACAGTCAGAGTAAGCTATGGGTATGGCAGAGATTGCTCAGTTCTCACTCTGATAGACCATCCCATCACCACATGACTAGAACCCAATCCTCTCGGCATCAGCTAGGAAAGGCCCTAGAAAGCCGCCTATGGCGGGGGGATAGCTCCCCTATTTCAACCCTTTTCGGGGTTGGGCACCCGCCCCTAGTTCTAGTGCCGGTGCCTGTTTGATGGGAATAGTAGGCACTGCATCATCCGACTCCACTGTTAGTACCTCCCCAAAGTATTTCCCCAGCACCTCTGCTTTCTCCTTATCAGTCTCCGCTCTACTCCCATCATTCAACCCCCCCACCAGCTCTGGGATCCCTACTCTTCTTGTTAACTTTTCCTGAATGTACTTCCAGAATATTTTTGGATTATCCTTCACATTTCTAGCTATCTCTCTCTCCCTCTCCTTCACCCCCCTCCTTGTTTCCCACCTTATTTTATTGTTTATTTGTCTGCGTTCCAGATCCACTTCCTTAGCCTCTATACTAGACCCCCTGTTCTTTTTTAACAATTTTAATCTTTCCCACAATCGTTTCTTTCTTCTAATCAATATCCAAAGCTTTCTTTTCATTGGCAATTCTGGGTTAGTTCTTTTCCTCAATTTTGTTTTATCCTTATATTCCCTTACTGGTACACTTTTGGATACAGCATTCTCCAGTTTGACTCTAAATTTCCTCCACATTCCTTCAGCGTCTTCACCGTTCAAGTATTCCCCCCAGTCAATGTCCAAACACCGTCTCAGTAGCTCATAATCTGCTCTATCATACATGTATATTTTTCTATTGCTTCTATTATCCCTCTCTGATTTAATGTTACAACTAAAGCTTATACAGGCATGGTCACTACGACCTATAGGGCTATCCACATTAACATGTTCCACTATATCCTCTTCATTGCTAAAAATCAAATCAAGTACACTCCCCTGCGTCCCATCTCTATAGCTTGTCATCTCTACAATATGTTGCGTTAAAAAACAATCTCTAACTTTCTCTACTTATTTTCCAGGCTACCCTGTCCCGCTGGAGTAGTACAATTTGCCCAGTTGATCCTTGGCAAATTGAAATCTACAATCAAAATCTTATATTTGTTCTCTCTATTATCTATTTCCTCCATTGCTTTCAGTAGGTTATCATCCTCTCCCCTGCTATTATTTGGGCTTCTATATATAGAGGCAATTAGAATTGATCCTCTTGCACATTTTACTTCAATACACAAATACTCACAATACTGCTGTCTCATATCCACCTCATTAACCTTGAGCTCTTTTCTTACATAAATAAACAGTCCTCTTCCAACCTCTGCTCTAATAGCATTCCTCTCATATAACTCAAAACCCTCCAAACTATACTCCACCAGTTCCCTTTCAATTCTAGCATTTTTTGGTCTTACTTCCTGTAGGGCTATGACATCAGGTTTTTCCTCTTCATCCTGCAACCTACATATCAGTTCTCTTTTCTTGTCCTGGGTAAACACATCCACATTACTAAACATAATCCTTAATCCATCTACCATTCCTTCAGCAATTACACCATCCCGCTCCTCCTGTCCGTACCCTACTCCCCCTTAGCACTACTGGGTCTGCCACTTTGTCTCCCGTCTCTCCCTGTGACACCTCCACCCCGTTCTCCTCCTCCGTCACAACTCCCATCACATTCTCTCCCCTCCCTGATCTCCCCCTCCCTTCTACTCTTATAAACCACTTCCTCACTTTTCCGTCCCTCACTCTCCAGTAAAAATTTCTCTTATCCTCCTCACCCAACTTTCCATTATTTTCATCAGCCTTTTCTTGTAATTCCTTAATTTTTTTCCTTTGTTCTATACTCAAATCCTTCTTTAGTCTTATCGGTTTCAGTTTATCATTTGTGTTTAGCCTCCAACTAAAATTTGTCACAGTCTCCGCCACTACCCTGGTTTTAAACTGTACCCTTATAGGTCTCATCTCTCCCCTTTTATATCTACCTATCCTACTGACCTCCTCCACCTGCCCTTCCCATCCATATCCATCCACATCCACACCTTTCATGACCTCCTTCACTGTCTCCATATCCCTCACTTTTCTCACTCCATTATCATTCCTATGAGTCTCTATATCTCCATACAAGATTACACCCCTATCCCTGTCCATGGCCTCCCTCACGACACTCTCCTTGTTCTTCATGACCCCTACAACTGCACTCTCAAAACTTTTTTTGGTCATATTCATTTCTTCCTTTTGCTCTTTCATAATATCCTCCAAATCCTTGACTTTCTGTTTACCTACCACCGTCCATGCAGTTGACTCCTTCACTTCCGTGAATCGTCCTTCGTATTCCTTCAGCTGCTCCTTCAATGCCATATTCTCTGCTCCCAGTTCATCTACCCTTTTCAATACCATCTCTAGGCTCTCATTAACTGCCAAAATAGGCCTGCATTCACTTCCTTCGCTAGGCCTATTCCCTTCCCCACCTGTCACACCACACATTACACACAGTGCCTTAACTTTCTCACCAATGTCCCCCTTCCATTTCTCCGTATCACTCATCCACTTTTCCAAATCCTTCACAACAATACTAACCTCTTCTAACTTCTTATCTGTGCTCTTAAATCCCCGAAAACGTTGTAACCTTCCTTCCGCCTCCGTCATACCCGAAATTCCCTCCGCCATGTTTGTTTACAAACTCAACAACTCACAACACTACCGCTGTCCCGTCACTACACACTCTTATTACACTATATATCACCCCTCCACCACACCAATATATCCTCCAAACACTTCACGAATCCTTCCTCTCCTTGCTAGCCCCGTATGCACTCGATATTCCGTGAATTAATTGACCATTCCCATAACATATGCCGGAGCCTCAAAACTTGCGTCCGCCTTCCGCCATGGTGTGCCGCCAACGGAATGACTAGACGAATGGAGGGGTAATTAATGGGGCACTTAACCATAAAGGAAGACCTTGCAGGCTTTTGTCATTTTATCACTTCCAAAGACAATATGAGAAGGAATACAAGAAATTGAATATGGAATAGCATTGTTTTGGCCATGTTATCACTTCCAAAGACATAATTTGAACTATGAACCATAATTTTTTAGAAATATTGAACTCGGCTCTGATGTAACACCCTGACTGAAAGAAAGATACAGGTCTCCCTCACCGTCCAATGCCCCAGTTTACGAGATTATTATTATTATTGTTTTTAGGTGTTGGTGTTGGTGTTTTGGCTGGTCCCAGAACGCATCCCCATTTACCCCATTAATTTTAGGGTTTGCTATATGATTTTTCAATTTAAGATCGGGTTTTCAGGAACGTAACCCAATTGTAAATCGAGGGAGACCTGTACTATAAGTTCAGGGTGTCAAACAATAGCGGAGTCCTTTTTTTTTTAGGCTTTTTTTGTTTTTCTATGTGATTGAGGGAGGCAAAAGGCAGAACTGCCTATAGCGAGTGCCTCCCCCATAGTTGAAAGAGTGACAGGGCCAAAATCAAGGGGCTTGACGATAGTGTTTTGTTATACCGTATGTGCAATTAATTTGCTTAGGAAACAGATTCACTTGCTCATATAGTGATACTGTATACGGTAGCGCTAAGAAGTCATGTCTCAGCTGTCAATACGTTTGGCGTGTTCTGGAGTGTATTTATGTCTGTCAGATGTTGAAGAGGGTGGGTAATTGTAGGAATATGTTTGTATATCTCGCTGAAAACGAATAAATCAAGTTTTAGATTTTGCCGATACCAATTATTGATCAAAACATACTTGGTGCCGAGACATCACTTATTAGGCCGAATGTACAGTTGGTCAAAGTTCCAGCTGACTCACCCTCGCTCTGGGGCTCGCAGAATTATCTGGCAATACTGGTGTAGGAAGGAGGTGTGTCTTACAAAGATTGGGATTGGTAGATCTGATTTCGGCTATATCATTGTTAGAACATATACTAAACAAGGGAATGTAAGCCTATCTCAAATAAAAATGCATACATCGCTATGTATGATCCCGAACATTCACCCAAAGTTCGTAGATTTGCTTAAATATTCAAGTTATTATAACCACTGATTGGCAACTCATAAAACCTGCTGGCTGCCACAACATACTTTACTCGATTTTATAAGAATACATATTTCTGTTTTATTGGTGGCTGCTTAATGAAGGAGCATTTAGTCTTCACAACGTGAACATTACATAGTCTAATTTGCAGTAATATACAGGACAGACACAGGTAACACATTAATGGCAAGTGGTATCCCTGCACCACTACACCAGTATTGCCAGCTAATTCTACGAGCCCCAGAGCGAGGGTGGGTCAGCTGGAACTTTGACCAACTGTACATCCTATGTGGTGGTTTCAAAATTATATTTTGCAAAAGCGTTATTCCCACATAGCAATTTTTATAATAAAAAGGAATGAATGGAGAATGCTAGTGAATAGATGAGTATATTCGCGGTCGTTTGGGAGAAGGGGTCGGGCGCCAGTTGGACTAGATAATAGTCTGTCGGGCACCTGGCCCGGGGAGCCGGTAGAAATGAAGGGTACGCCTGGATGAATTGTGGTGTGCTCTGCTGCATTTATGCCTGCGGAAATCGGAGCCTCTCCAGGAGATCTGGGACCTGGGATTCTTGCTGGAGACCTCAAATGGGCCTGGGTTTCTGGGTATTTCTACTGGACGACCTAGATGTGTGATTTTGTGATTTGTTTTTGTTTTGTTTTTTATTGTGTTGTGTTGTGTTGTCCCTGTTCGGGCTCTATCTCCAGTTGGTCACCCCCAATTAAAAAAAAAAATGGGGTATGTGCCAGAGTACAGTACTGTATATAGATATTACATATATATAAACAAAACCAAATTCAACATACTGTGCTGTACTTTCTATCCATCACAAACCTACATTATTATTGTACCCCCGCTATGTCTTGACACGTTGACCCACCTTAGGGTACCTGCGGGGGTTGACGGAGGTGACATGGGGGGTGTGCTGGTGTTCCTGCCCACCCCTCCTGCCACCTCCAACCAAGTGAGCAGCCCCTTTCACTTCTCCTGCTATGTTTATTTTCGTTTTACCCTCTTTCCCTATCTTGGGGGGGAAGTTCTGCTTCTCCCCTCGAGGATAAATACTCGCTAACGATTGAGCGTCTCCGAGCCTGATAGGATTCCCCACGCTCTGCGCAAAGTAGACGGCATGTCATCAGAGGCCATATTACGGGAGACCGTAGTGACAATGCGGGAGATCGTAAGATCGCCCAGGAGGAACCGCCGTCCTATGATCGCCAAGGAAGAACCGCCGGTCCATTCATGTGTGTGCGAAATGCGATTCCCAGAGTGTGTGGTTGATTTGATGGCGATGTGGTGGATAGGTGGTTCCTTATCGCCCTTTTTGACGGGGAGTTAGCATAATCCCTACTCAGCTTAGCATCTGGGCCTACCTATGTTGTTATAGTCGGGGGTGCTATCGCGGTTGTTCACTGAGTCCTACATATGCAATTTGGGCGTAGGTTGCATGTGCACGGTGATATCGTGAGTAACGACAACTACCTATATGGGCCTCCTCACTTTATGCCTGGCAGCATAGTTTTGTAGGTTGTGTGGGTCTGGCCCTGCCCTAACTTCCTTGTTGCTTAAAGTCGGCCTCCTTCAAATCCCACCATGATGACGACGATAGATGACCACCAGTTGTTGGCTGACCCATCTCCTGCCCCCTCGTCTTCCCCTGGTGTAGTCGGTACTCTTCCTGCGCCTATCCCCTGTGGGAACATGGAACTGAACTCTGTTAACGTCCCCGGCGAGACACTGATCAATGATTCGGACACACCCCACCCCAACGTGCTCCCTGACAAAGTGTCAGGTCGACAGTTGGGAAGCTCTACTATAGCACCTTCGCTGACTGATGTAGATAGCCACACTACTCAACCTCCTCCTCAAATTGATCGACCTGTAACGTCCAGTAGTCCTGATACTTCTGCGACATTGACAACGCCGCAACAGACAGTAAATACTCCTAAGTCGTCTTCTTCCAAATCCTACGCTGATCACATATCTTCAATCTTCATCCATTAAGACGCTCGAGCCCTATACCGGCCCTATCCAGCCCCGCCGCCAGAGAAGAATAAAGTTTACTACACCGTCGACTGCCACCCTACTGGAAATGTTTGCCCCTCCGTGTTGGCCACGATTTTTCTCGGTTGCAAATGATCCACTGGATAATATTAATTTGTATACGTATCTCCAAACTGAGGTTAGTGATGTGAGTGTGTTCACTGCATCCGACTCAACGAGATTGGTGGAAGTTTCAAATGAAGGACAATCAATGGCCATGAAATCCCTTCTGGGAGAACCTCAGGAGGGTTTTGCTGGTCACGAAGAAACCCGAATCAACCAATGCGTAGGCACTATCTCTCTCCCTTCAGATATCAGAGTCCTAGAAGATAACTTTGCTGACTCAGCACCAAGGTTGTTCTCCATGCTACAGAGGGTTGATCCCACTGTCGTTGTTGTTGTTGTTGTTCCCTAAGCTGCCTGGCCGAACAGCCCCGCAGCCGCTCCAAGGACGCGTGCCCCCAGGGAGGGGGCAGGGGATAGTTGTGGCGGTTTGGCTCCCGGAAACTGCTCCCCACTGTCGTTGCTGTTGATGCGTACGCCACTCCTCCACGTCACGACCAGGATCCTTGACCACCGTTATGCATTGTCAAGGTCACTTTTGACCGACATGATCTGCCGCCTACTCTGAATGTCGCAGGCCGAATATTGCAAGTGAGACCCTATAAAAGGCGCCCACGCCAATGCAGGAACTGCTGGAAATTTGGCCATCCTGAGAAATATTGTCGATCCCCCACTTCAATTTGCCGACGCTGTGGATCTGACTCTGATCATCATCCGCGTGTCTGCACGCGTGATACCTTATGCGCCAATTGTGGTGAAGCTCATGAAGCAACTGATAGGTCATGTTCCCATTATGATTTCCAGGAGAATGTCATCCATCTCCAGGATACTAAGGGCCTGTCATACCGAGCAGCTTCGAGAACTCTCAGAGAACAAGGCCTTGGCCCAATGCGTAGGTACGCTGCGGTAGTGCGGCCTCACTCCCAGCCTCAACAACATCTACCAGGTGCGCCTTCTCCCACTGATACTCAACCGACCTCTCATGTGCCACCTACTGCTAAATCTTGTATGCCTGCACCCCCAATCCCAATTTCCAATAGGTTTGGGAGTCTGACAGACGATATGGAGGTCTCTCCGACCATAGCAGACCATTTCACCGAAGTATCCACTCCTTCTAAATTTGCCCCAACTCGCCGGTCGAGACCCTCCCACCCCGCTGCTCTGCGACCCGTACGGCCTACCTCCTCTCTGATTACCAAACCCAAGCGTTCGGTCATTTGGCCGGCTCCTTACAAGCTTTACACATCCACTACTCGTCCCTCGACATCCCAAATCCAACTGCATACTCGCTCCAAGATTACGAAGAGGAAAACGTCTTCGCTCACACGCTCAGTTGCGACTTCTGATGCTATAGCAGACCGCCTTTCTTCGATTTAGGAAACAGTTGCATTGTTTGATAGTTCTGAACGGGACACTCCTGCCTGGGCACTCTCCCATAGTGATGATCAATGTGGCTGTCATACTTGTGGTAAAGCTTTCCTTCTCGGTCAAAAAATTCCCCTCTTGCCCAACTTACTGCTAATTTACCGGGTTTTCTTCGTCGGAATCCTCCGTTAGAACATGCCCCTGATTGCATGTGTGTGACCCACATGAATGAGTTTGAACCACGTGAATTAATGGCTCACTTCAAGGAGAAATTTGACTTAATGAATTCTGACCTTGTAACTTATGAACTCAAAGGATCTCAGTGCAACGTTCACCAGCCTCCGACTTCTCCGATCCAACTGAAACGGATTCATGATCCAAGTTCACCTCCACTGACTATTCGAAAATCCAACAAAACTTTGCATTCTAACATCTGCACTATCGGCTCTGGGCTCACAGCCTGCCACTGTCTCCCACTATGGCACCGATGTTGGCTCATCCGCTATAGGGATTGTGCACAATAGCAAGTGTGGTTGATCAGCCTGTTTTAAGGCTTACATCACACCCTCTTTGTCGTCCTCTGACCACAGATCCATTACCACCCGAGTCAACACTTTTCTTGCCACCCGTGTCGCCCCAACTGATGCTACATACCATTGATCCGGGTGCTTGTGTGTCGTCCATCTTAGCAGCATTCGTCTTCAGCCTGATACACTGCTCGATAAATTACAGTCACAATTCTCTGACATTTAGTCGCAACTTCCATCAGCCGTTCCTATCCCCGACTTGTCGGCGTCTCCTTCCCCGCATGATCCCCCTCCACCTCCTCCTACTTCCCCCCCCTTCTTCCCCTGTTCGAAACCAACACCCGCCCCGCTCTTCCAAATCTACGCCATCGACCCTGCCATCAGTTACCTCCGTACAGAGGGCTCAGAACCATGGCAATCTGACAGTGATAACTCCTGATAATGCCTGATTATATAATTCACTGGAATCTTAACCCTCTCACATCCTGACGCAATTTTTGAGACTATTAGGGATACTTTAAAGCCTTTGTTACCATCAGGGGTATTTATAAACCTTTAGTTTAGTTACTTCAACCTCTGCAGTTGTCTTTGAGTTAGCTGTGTTGAGCCTATTGGGGATACTTTAAAGCCTTTGTTACCATCAGGGGTATATATAAACCTTTAGTTTAGTTACTTCAACCTCTGCAGTTGTCTTTGAGTTAGCTGTGGGCAGAAAACTAATTTTGGAGAGGTAATTATAAGAGTGAGAGTAATCTATTTCTTATTGCTAATCTGGCAACCTCTGCGTCATAAGGATGTGAGAGGGTTAACGGATATCAATCTCACATTCGCATGGATGAACTGCAGCGTTTATTAAAACTCCATTGTGTGTGTGTTTACAACATATTGGACAAAAAATCACGACCCTTAGAGGTTATCAGGTGGCAGCTGTATCTCCGGCTGTTGCTAATCATTATCGGACTGCCATCCTTGTGCGTAATGATCTTGCTTATGTTACTGTCCCATTTGTCTCCAGCACCTTTTCAGTAAAAGGCCTCGGAGTCAGACGGACCCTAAATTGAGTGGTCAATCCTGTAAGTCCTTCAGTAAACTGGCTCGGGTTGTCCCTCTTACAGGGGATAGGTCCACTTGGGGGCATTTTGTGTATGGCCACCCCCATTAAGGGGAGTAAGGCGTCTGGCAATAGATAGATAGACCTTTTCAGTCTCTTGCAGTTAAAATATCTGTGCCTCGTCTACCGGACTTAATTGTTCGTTCAGCCTATAATCAACCCTCTTGCAATTACCCTATAGTGGATCTGCAGTTACTCCTCGGTCAAATGGCGCAACCCTATCTAATTCTTGGTGATTTCAATGCACATTCACCTCTCTGGGGATGTTCCTCTACTGATAGTCCCGGCTGCTATATTGAACAATCAACTCTCTGTTGTCTCAATCTTGGCATTCATACATATTATTCATCCTCACACAATACTTCATCTGCTATTGATTTATCTCTTGCCTCTGCAGCCCCTTGTTTTGAATGGACACTGTCGGAGGATCGGTTCTCCAGTGATCTCCATCCCGTCATGTTACAACTACTTGACCCAGCACATAGTACTGTACTCAGATACCACACTATAACATGTCCAAAGCCGATTGGAATTTGTTTCAAGCTTCCACTGCCTCGATAGACGTTTTTACCTCCCACACCACTCCTGACGACAACAATCGATATTTTTTAACCTTTTTACATTCTCTTGCTGTTGAACATATTCCACTCACCGAGCCTGTTATTCGTCCACGTCAGGTGCCTTGGTGGTCACCACAGATTGCTTTATTAGTAAAGTTTAAGCACCAGTTAGAGCATCATCTCCAAGCAACCTCTGCTCGTGTACTTTCACTACAGTACTTCTTCCCCTTCATCACATTGTATTCATATTATCACTATTGCGGCATTTCAGTCTTTTTTGAAGACTTTTTATAATAAAGTGAGTGCCTTTACTAAACGTGCGATAACTCATGGCAAGCACCGTGAATGACCGCAGCAGTGCAAGTACTGGTACTGAGCTGGATACACAGGCCTAGTTTGCCTTTTTCCAGAGGATCTACTGTAAGAAACTGTAAGAAACTGTAAGAAGCAACTTTCATGGAGAAGATACGGTATATTTCTGGTTTCACATCTCGTACATTTATCAGTACTCTCTGGTCTACATTCCGAGGCATTACTGGTGTGCGCTCCCGTTCTCCCGTTTCCCCCTTGCAAGATCCTGCTACTGGGGACCTCGTTCAAGATCCACCTGCCATTGTTAATATCCTTGCTGACCACTTCGCTAGGGTCAGCTCAGATTCCTCTCTACCACCTTCTTTTCTTACAGTTTCTTACAGTAGATCCTCTGGAAAAAGGCAAACTATGCCTGTGTATCCAGCTCGGTACTAGTACTTGCACTGCTGCGGTCGTTCACGGTGTTGGCGGCGGCGGTAGCAGACGCAACATTTTTACTATTCTGTATTTTTGCTTTATAATCAAACTTCAAATCTTGTCTTCCCCATGCTTTATCAAGATTACTTTCAAACTCCCTTATTGATTCGGAATCGACTACATACTGGGGCAGTGCGTTCCACTCATTTACCACTCTATCACAAAATGAGTTCTTTGCCTTCTCAAGCTTATTTCTTTCTTTGTAAATTTTCTTTCAGTGTCCTCTCGTTCTTGTTCCCTCAACCTTAAAGGAACCTTAAAGGAACTGCTGAGTCACGTCCCCTACGCTTTGATGGAGGGGGTAACTGTCATTACAATGTACCTTTTACCCTATCAGAATTGGAACACGCACTATACAGTACAGTACTTGAAGTCACGGGAGAAAAGAAATTCCCGTTTGGCAACCGTCTTCCAACCTGTTCGAGTTAGTGCATTCTTGTAATGAATAGCTAAATTATATATATACAATTATGCTAAAAACAACAGACTTCAATGTAAAAAGGTAAAATAAATTGTATTTACCTTTTCTTCTAAACACAAACCTAAATGAAACAGAAGTATTAGCAGTCAGCTGATGAAGTACATGGTTGTGGCCGAGCGTACGGAACGAAACAGTAGCGGAGTAAGGGGAGGACAGAGGAGGATGTTGTTGTTGTTGTTCCCCAAGCTGCCTGGCCGAACAGCCCCAAGGAATTCCAAGGCCATAACCGAGTGCCCCCACAGAACCCTCCCCGCAGACCACAATAAAGCCTGGGTGACCGAAGCCACTCCATGGCGGGGAGCTGAGGAGGGTGCGGAAACGCCCGGGAAACCAAAGCCCCACCCAGGGCCCTGTGCCCCTCAGCAATTATGAAGAGAAAGTTGAGGGGCAAGGGAAAAATGTGACGCTTTGGCTTCCAATCTTGGTAGATTGGGAGGTCAATCCACGGAAGAGACGCCGTCACTTGAGATCTAGAAAATATATAGGTAAAAGGAACAGTCAGAGTAAGCTATGGGTATGGCAGAGATTGCTCAGGAGGATGTTAGATAATATACCATATATCTACCATATAAAGCAATGCTGTTATGTCACATGTGTATAGGTTTGCAGAACAAGGCACATGTGAACAGTGAGCACCCTGAATGTAGGTATAAAGGAACATCAACTCCTATCAACTTATGGAGTACCTTACCCTTCACCACCCCCACCCCTTGACTTTACTCCGTGGTGCCTCTGGCGCCCTGATGTTTGTTTCCTACTCGCCGACCTCCCTTCCTAAATGCCACCCTACGCTCGGCGCACTGCGGCCCTCAACCCCCTATTTGGGTGGTGATGGGCTGGTCTATCAGAGTGAGAACTGAGCGATCTCTGCCATACCCATAGCTTACTCTGACTGTTCCTTTTACTTATATATTTTCTAGATCTCAAGTGACGGCATCTCTTCCGTGGATTGACCTCCCAATCTACCAAGATTGGAAGCCAAAGTGTCACATTTTTCCTTTGCCCCTCAACTTTCTCTTCATAATTGCTGAGGGGCACAGGGCCCTGGGTTGGGCTTTGGTTTCCCGGGCGTTTCCGCACCCTCCTCAGCTCCCCGCCATGGAGTGGCTTCGGTCACCCAGGCTTTATTGTGGTCGGCAGGGAGGGTTCTGTGGGGGCGCTCGGTTATGGCCTTGGCCTTGCTCGGGGCCTTGGGTCTGTTCGGCCAGGCAGCTTGGGGAACAACAACAACAACCCCCTATTTGGCCATGTCCTGCTACTTTTATTTATACGGATGGGTCCAAGGATGCCTCTGTGGGTTATGCCGTTGTTTCTGAATATATCCACATTTACTTCAGAAATCCTTGCAATCAAGAGTGCCCTAAACTTGGCGAACACACTACCTGTTAATATCCCTAGTATTGTCATATGCAGGGACACTCAAAGTGCACTACTAGCACTTAATAATTTTGCACCCAGGGAAAATCTGACGTGCAGTATTATCCAGGATATCCATGATCTCCTTCAGTCGGGACGTCGCATTACATTCTGCTGGATACCCGCTCATGTGGGGATCCCTGGGAATGAGAGAGCAGATTCTTTGGCGAAACGGGCGTGTCACGGCTCGCCAACACCTTGCCTCGAGCGCCCCACAGGCATTTTCCCCATCTCCGTGACCGGGTATGGGCGGCTTGTCAGAGGGAGTGGTCTGCCATTGGTACTAGTAATCATCTTCGCTCTCTTCAGACTGTGGTTAATCGTTGGCCATCCTCACTTACCTTTTGATACCTTTTGATGTGTTCGCCACTCTTCTAGCGGCACCAAGGAGCGCGACGCCCCTCGTTATGGGTGGTGATTTGGTGCAGTAGACTGTTTGAAGCGACAGCTCGCTCCCTTGTGAGGATGGGCTTGTCTGGCACTTTTTGCAGTTCGACATCTAGGGCTCTCTTGAAGTTGTCTAACGAGATGTCCCTCATGTCTCTTACTCGCCGTGGGAGTTTGTTGAAGAGACGTGGGCCTCTGTGTGATAACCAGCCCTCTCACAGAGAGCCCATAGCACCCCTGTTATTCATCCGGGGGATTTCGCATTCCCAGCCTCTCCTATCACTGAATTTCATGACTATCGGAGTATGTAGGTTTGGTACTAAACCCTCTGCGATTTTCCACGTGTATATTATTAGGTAACGTTCTCTGCTACGTTCCAGTGAGTACAGATTCAGTGCTCTTAAACGCTCCCAATAGTGTAGATGTTTTATCGAACTTATATGCGAAGTGAAATTTCTTTGTACACTCTCTACGTAATTTATTTCACCTGCTTTGTATGGGGATGTTAATACGCTACAGTATTCAAGCCGCGGTAGCACTAGAGATTTGAAGAGCGTTATCATAGGCAATTCCCCGCGTGTTTTAAAAGTACGCAGAATCCAACCCGTTAGACATTTCGCAGCCGCCACTTTGACCTGGTTATGTACTTTGAAACCCATATTTTCAGACATTAATACCCCAAGGTCTTTCACACTGTCTTTCCGTTCTATTATGTGGTTAGATTCTGTTAAGTAATTTGTAATTTCTTTAACACCATTATTATCTCCGTACCGTATTAATTGGAATTTTTCCTCATTGAATTGCATGTTGTTTTCCCTGGTCCACTGGAACACTACATTCATGTCTTCCTGCAGTCGGCCCGTGTCCTCACTATCTTGCTTAATTTTGTGTCATCAGCAAAACACGACACCGTACTGTGTCTGGTGTTGGTATCTATGTCGCAAATTAGTATGAGGAACAGAAGGGGCACTAGCACTGTTCCTTGGGGCACTGAGCTTTTGACATCCGAAGGCTCAGATGTGACTTGGTTTACTGCTACCGATTGTTTTCGGTTTACGAGGAAATTATATATCCACCGTCCGATTTTCCCAGTTATACCTTTTGCTTTCAGTTTGTGGGCTATTATACCATGGTCACATTTATCAAATGCCTTAGCAAAATCGGTGTAAATGACATCCACGTTTTTCTTTTCTTCTAGCGCTTTAAGAATTTTGTCATAGTGTTCCAAAAGTTGTGAGAGACATGATCTTCCCGCTCTGAACCCATGTTGACCGGTGTTGTGTAGTTCATTTGTCTCCATGAATGTTGAAATTTTGCTTCGCAGGACTCGCTCGAAAACTTGACTCATGTCGCAGGAATCAAGTTGTCTTAACGTGTTTACGCATCAGGCACACACGGTATACACATGGCCATCTTATGACTTCACCTCCAGACGCTCCACCACATTGCCAACATTGCCAAAACCCGCATCACGGTTCGTCACATGGCCATCTTATGACTTCACCTCCAGACGCTCCACCACATTACCAACATTGCCAAAACCCGCATCACGGTTCGTCACATGACCATCTTATGACTTCACCTCCAGACGCTCCACCACATTACCAACATTGCCACAACCCGCATCACGGTTCGTCACATGGCCATCTTATGACTTCACCTCCAGACGCTCCACCACATTACCAACATTGCCACAACCCGCATCACGGTTCGTCACATGGCCATCTTATGACTTCACCTCCAGACGCTCCACCACATTACCAACATTGCCACAACCCGCATCACGGTTCGTCACATGGCCATCTTATGACTTCACCTCCAGACGCTCCACCACATTGCCAACATTGCCAAAACCCGCATCACGGTTCGTCACATTCTCTGTGAGTGCCCATTGTATGAGCGGGAACTCCGACTCCATTGTCTGAGCGGGAACTCCGACTCCATTGTCTGAGCGGGAACTCCGACTCCATTGTATGAGCGGGAACTCCGACTCCATTGTATGAGCGGGAACGCCGACTCCATTGTATGAGCGGGAACGCCGACTCCATTGTATGAGCGGGAACTCCGACTCCATTGTATGAGCGGGAACTCCGACTCCATTGTATGAGCGGGAACTCCGACTCCATTGTATGAGCGGGAACTCCGACTCCATTGTATGAGCGGGAACTCCGACTCCATTGTATGAGCGGGAACTCCGACTCCATTGTATGAGCGGGAACTCCGACTCCATTGTATGAGCGGGAACGCCGACTCCATTGTATGAGCGGGAACGCCGACTCCATTGTATGAGCGGGAACGCCGACTCCATTGTATGAGCGGGAACGCCGACTCCATTGTATGAGCGGGAACGCCGACTCCATTGTATGAGCGGGAACGCCGACTCCATTGTATGAGCGGGAACGCCGACTCCATTGTATGAGCGGGAACTCCGACTCCATTGTATGAGCGGGAACGCCGACTCCATTGTATGAGCGGGAACGCCGACTCCATTGTATGAGCGGGAACGCCGACTCCATTGTATGAGCGGGAACGCCGACTCCATTGTATGAGCGGGAACGCCGACTCCATTGTATGAGCGGGAACGCCGACTCCATTGTATGAGCGGGAACGCCGACTCCATTGTATGAGCGGGAACGCCGACTCCATTGTATGAGCGGGAACGCCGACTCCATTGTATGAGCGGGAACGCCGACTCCATTGTATGAGCGGGAACGCCGACTCCATTGTATGAGCGGGAACGCCGACTCCATTGTATGAGCGGGAACGCCGACTCCATTGTATGAGCGGGAACTCCGACTCCATTGTATGAGCGGGAACTCCGACTCCATTGTATGAGCGGGAACGCCGACTCCATTGTATGAGCGGGAACTCCGACTCCATTGTATGAGCGGGAACTCCGACTCCATTGTATGAGCGGGAACTCCGACTCCATTGTATGAGCGGGAACGCCGACTCCATTGTATGAGCGGGAACGCCGACTCCATTGTATGAGCGGGAACTCCGACTCCATTGTATGAGCGGGAACGCCGACTCCATTGTATGAGCGGGAACTCCGACTCCATTGTATGAGCGGGAACGCCGACTCCATTGTATGAGCGGGAACGCCGACTCCATTGTATGAGCGGGAACGCCGACTCCATTGTATGAGCGGGAACTCCGACTCCATTGTATGAGCGGGAACTCCGACTCCATTGTATGAGCGGGAACTCCGACTCCATTGTATGAGCGGGAACGCCGACTCCATTGTATGAGCGGGAACGCCGACTCCATTGTATGAGCGGGAACGCCGACTCCATTGTATGAGCGGGAACGCCGACTCCATTGTATGAGCGGGAACGCCGACTCCATTGTATGAGCGGGAACGCCGACTCCATGTACGTCCCGATTCTATCCACACTATCTTAGCTACTTCACCATCGTTTACCTGCTTCCCTATCCGCCAGTACCTGACAGCGATTAAATTATTTCATGAAATCTGATTGACGCCGTTCATATACAGTGCCACCTTTATTTATGTACCGGTAACTATTCTATCCACTATTTCCTAGCTATTTCGTCAACGATTACCTTCTACCCTATTCACCAGTTCTTAAGGGGAGGTTTCTAGTTTGTTTCCTACTCCTCCAGCAATCTTAAAATTTCACCCCCTTGACCCCCTTTCAAGATAAATTTGTAAATTTTTCGGTAGAAAAATGTCCCGGCCGAAGGCCGATTACTCTTAAATTACAGGCTCGCTATCGCTCGCCAGGATAAAATCGACACCTAAATGGCATGAAAGGTCTTAAAATTGACAGAATGGGGTGGAAATTCTTAAAAATCACCAAACTAATGGGGGCAAACGTCTTAAAATCTCAAAAGCAATGGGGCTAGACATGAGGGAGAAAGGGGTCAAGAAAAAAGTCCCTCAAGTGGAAACCTCCCCTTAAAAGCGTTTGATTAATTTTGTAAAGTCTGACTGTTTGTCCTTCCGATACCGCATTCTAATCCCTCCCGTCATATTTCCCTTCACCAGCCTTAGGTTTACTCTCGATATTCACAGCTCCAACTTCCTTATAGTCTGAACACAAATTTATAAATGCGTCTGTAATGAATAACAAAAAAAAGTGTGTAAATTTTGGAGTTTATGTATTTAAGCTGCAAAACATAGTCTTAACCCTTTCTCGCACAAGGACACTATTGCGTCCTTTTGGGGATACATTTAAACCTTTGTAATCATCAGGGGTGTTTAAACAACTTTAGTTTTATGTAGATGTGCTGGAAAGTGTGAAAAGGAACACCTTGAGATGGTTCGGCCATATGGAACGTATGGAAAGCCAGAGAATGACTAAGAGGGTGTACGAGAGCGAGGTGGAAGGACAGAGAGGGAGAGGTAGACTGAAGGAGAGGTGGAAGGATGGAGTGAGGTTGACTAAGAGGGTGTACGAGAGCGAGGTGGAGGGACAGAGAGGGAGAGGTGGAAGGATGGAGTGAGGAAGTATATGGACGAAGGCGGTGCTGGTTGGGGGGAGGGGCGTCGACTGACTGGGGACAGAGGTGCATGGGGGCGGCTCGTTCGGGGATCACGGCGTCAGGCAATAGATAGATAGATAGATAGATAGATAGTTAGTTTAGTTACTTCAACCTCTGCAGTTGTCTTTGAGTTAGCTGTGTTGAGCCTATTGGGGATACTTTAAAGCCTTTGTTACCATCAGGGGTATTTAGAAACCTTTAGTTTAGTTACTTCAACCTCTGCAATTGTCTTTGAGTTAGCTGTGTTGAGCCTATTGGGGATACTTTAAAGCCTTTGTTACCATCAGGGGTATTTATAAACCTTTAGTTTAGTTACTTCAACCTCTGCAGTTGTCTTTGAGTTAGCTGTGTTGAGCCTATTGGGGATACTTTAAAGCCTTTGTTACCATCAGGGGTATTTATAAACCTTTAGTTTAGTTACTTCAACCTCTGCAGTTGTCTGAGTTAGCTGTGTTGAGCCTATTGGGGATACTTTAAAGCCTTTGTTACCATCAGGGGTATTTATAAACCTTTAGTTTAGTTACTTCAACCTCTGCAGTTGTCTTTGAGTTAGCTGTGTTGAGCCTATTGGGGATACTTTAAAGCCTTTGTTACCATCAGGGGTATTTATAAACCTTTAGTTTAGTTACTTCAACCTCTGCAGTTGTCTTTGAGTTAGCTGTGTTGAGCCTATTGGGGATACTTTAAAGCCTTTGTTACCTTCAGGGGTATTTATAAACCTTTAGTTTAGTTACTTCAACCTCTGCAGTTGTCTTTGAGTTAGCTGTGGGCAGAAAACTAATTTTGGAGAGGTAATTATAAGAGTGAGAGAACTCTATTTATGATTGCTAATCTGGCAACCTCTGCGTCATAAAAACGTGAAAGGGTTAAGAGGCTTCGAACTATCTCACTTAACCCTTTTTACTACCACAGATCCTTCCTAAGCTGCACAAAATCATCTAAATATAACTGAACTACAATAAAACAGCCGTTGCGGTACAGAAGGGGTTAAGGATGCAATCACTTCCTCGTGTGGGAAAGGGTTAAGCTTGATGGAAGTCTGGGGAGGAAACTAGAAATATAAATAATAAATATGTTTAATACAGTGTCCCCTTTTATTCATATTCTTCTCCCTTTGTTTTTTTCACACTTCCAGACTACGGAAACGGGCTAACACCATCAATTTTGCCGACGCTACCCCTGTCCCCCGTTTCCTCCCGGCAAGTCATACTGGGGGGGTCACAAACGCCCCGATGAAAATGCAGATCTCCGACGCCGAATCCCAAGTTTTATATCATCTGGGGGCGGCCGGGGATGCGTTCGCCGATAACTCCTCCCTCGCCGGACAATCAGGGAGTATCAGCATTACCTACGATGTCCCACAAGTGCCCGATGATTTGCCCTATGAGCCATTCCCGGACGTTTTGATCTCCAGCGAGCCGGGGGTGACGTACGAGATCATCCACACGGCCTCCAAACGGGGGAAGCCACTCTTGGTCGACAACACCGGGTTCGCGTATCACATGAAGTGCGAGAAACGAGGCATCAAGTCCAGCAACAAGCGACGAACCTGGCGCTGTTGCTTCCATAGTAAACCCAAGACCTGCAAGGGGACAGTGCTCCAGGAGATTAATGTTTTCAAACTCGGACCACACATTCACAACCACGAGCCGGAACTTGGGAAACTAAAAGCCGTCAAGATCATCGCCGGGATCAGGCAGAGAGCCGTGGACGACGCTATTCGACCGGCGGCGGAAATCGTCGATGAGGTTATGGCGTACGAGAATCAGGTGCAGCCCGATGTGTCCGACGCTAGCTGTCCCGCGAGGAAGGATCTAGTCCGACGGGTCATCCGTATCCGCGAGGCCGTCAAAAACGGGTCGTACTTCACCGCCCAAGTCTCCAAGGCAGAACCGCGGCGGACGAAATCCCCCACCGATTTCTCCACTTTCACTGAGCTGGGCGTAAAGTACGAGATCATCCAAGCGGGTACCAAGAAAGGAAAGCCGATTTTAGCCGATGACGAGGGCTACACATACTTTGTTAAATTCGTCCATACGGGACATCCGGACAGACGAACGTGGCGATGCTGTATGCGTAAAACCTGCGACGCCGTGGTGCTGCAGCATAGGAACTACTTCCAAGCCGGACCGGTTGAACACACGCACGAGGCCGAACCGGGCCGAGTACTAGCGATCAAGATCAACGCAGACGTGAAGCGCAAAGCAGCGGGGATTGTCGACCCAGTGACAGCGGATTCTATCGATGCTGAGATGAATAGTGAGGAACTTGATAACTCGGAGTCTAGCCAAAAAGATTCAAGCCGTGCTGAGTCCAGCCAAAATGATTCAAGCCGTCTTGAGTCGAGCCACAATGATTCAAGTAATGATTCTAGCCATGAGGTAGATATCCCGGAGCAAGAAGCCAGCGATATGGCGGACACCACAATCACCTACGACATACCACAAGTGATGGACGATGATGACGACGACGACGACGAACCTCCGGACACCGCCACAACTTCCAACGAACCCGAGATTAAGTATGAGGTGGTGGAATCCGGCTCGCAGAAACGCAAGCCGGTCTTGGTCGACGATCGGGGGTTCACGTACAGTATAAAGTGCGACAGGAGGAGGACTAAACGGAGCGAGGATAAGCGGTTCTGGCGGTGTAGCGTCCGGAGCAAGTCCCGTACGTGTAAAGCCTCGGTGGTACAAATGGGCGACTCGTTTAGAACCGGTCGCCACTCCCACAACCACATCGCCCAGCCGGGGAAAATGAAGGCGCTAAAAATCATCGCGAATATTAAACAACGCGCCGCCGAGGACCTCTTCCGTCCAGCCAGCGATATCCTGGACGAGGTGATGAGCACGGAACTGGAAGCGGACGGCAACCTAGACCCGAACACCCCGGCGAGAAAGTACCTAGTCCGCCGAGCCATCCGCCTGCAGAAAGCCATGCGGGGCGATTATCCGCAAGACATGTTTGTGACGGGGGCTGATTTGGAAGCCGACCCATCAGCGCTAGACCGCAAGCCACTCCTGGGGAACTATGAACCCACGGATATGGACTTCCAGCCGGCGGAAATGCGCTATGATTCTGGAAGCGGCGGAAGCAAAGTCGGCAGCAGGGGAGCAAAGGCGGCGGGAAAGACCGGAGGGAATGGCGGGAAGCTAGCTGGAAATAGTGAGAGTAATGGTTGTGGTAATACTTTTCAAATCGACAGAGTTACGGGTGAAAATGGCGGCGATGCGGGTGGCGATGAGCGACTGGCTGGCGGTAGTGCTGAGGATATGGCGGTAGTTGTACGAATAACGACTGGGGGTGGCAAAAATATGGCCGGAATGGACTGTAATTCATCGGGAAATAACAGAAATATGGCCGAAATGGACAGTAATATATCAGGAATCAGTGGGAATATACCTGGAATGGACAGAAATACATCGGGAATGGACAGAAATGCGTTGGGAATAAGTGGGAATATGGCGGGAATGGACAGAACTATGGCCGGAATTGGTGGCGATATAGTTAGACCAGGAAATGTTGCCGGAATGGACAGAAATACGGTAGGAATAGACAGAAATGTAATAGGAATGGACAGAAATACCATAGGATTAGGAAATATGGCTGGAATGGACAGAAACACCTCCGGAATGGACAGAAACGCCTCTGGAATGGACAGAAATATGGCCGGAATGGACAGAAATGTAGCGGGATTTGACAGAATGGACAGAAACGCGTCCGGCCTGGGAGACTCATTAAGAACGGTACATCCAGCGGGACATTTGCACGGAGAATCGCTTCCCATGGAGCGAAAGCCCTACGTGGGGCATTATGACCCGATGGAGATGCAATACCGATACCCCTACCACCAATCCATGGGGGCGTACTCCATGGCGGGGCGGAACTTCACCACTCACCCTCCGACTTCGCACTTGGGGGTTCCGCCGGGCGAGCTCCCCGGCCATAATTCGCTCCATCCAAAGTAGTTCTACGTGTAAATGGACTTGGTGGTAGAAATTAACTTAAAAATGACTAGTAATTGATAGAAAAAGTTTGAAATCGATAGAAAATAGTGAACCATTTATACAAAAAAATATTAAAATTGACAAGAAAAGCTAGAAAATTATAGAAAATGTTGGAAATTGATAGAAATCTGTTGACAAAATTCAGTAAAACTTAAAATTAACAGATAAATGGTTAGAAATTGACAGAATACAGTTAAAAATTGATAGAAAAATAGAAAATAGAAAATAGAAAAATGCTTAGAAAGTTATAGTGTAGTAAAAGTTAGAAATTGACAGAAAAATTTATAGTTTTGGCTCGATCGTCCCTTGATTTTGGCCCTGTCACTCTTTCAACTATGGGGGAGGCACTCGCTATAGGCAATTCTTGCCTTTTGCCTCCCTCAATCACATAGAAAAAAAAACAAAAAATTGGTCTTGATGGTAGAAATTGACAAAAACGGCTAGAAATTGATAGAAAATTTTGGAAATTGATAGAAAATTTTAGTTTTAAGTGTAAATGGATTTGGAGGTAGAAATTGATAGAAAGTTTGGAATAGTGTAGGAAATCGACAGAAATATAGTTGGAAACAGAAAAAATACAGTTGAAATTGACGGAAAAATGGCTTGAAATTTATAGAAAAAGTTTGAAATTGATAGAAAATAGTTAAAAATGTATAATAAATGATTGAAATTGACAGGAAAATGTTGGAAAATTGATAGAAGCCTGTTAAGAAATAGAATACAACTTAGAAATTGACAGATAAACAGTTAGAAATTGACAGAATACAGTTAGAAATGGATAGAATACAGTTAGAAATGGATAGAAAAATGCTTAGAAATTGATAGTGCATGTTATAAATTGACAGATAATTTGATAGTTAAGTCGGTATCACACGAGAGCTTTTATAGTCAACATTCGATAATCAACATTTTTCTGGCAACATTTTTGGAATAATTTGCACTGGTATCGGAAACTAGACTGATGGTAGATGAATTAAGGTGACCGAAATATTATAATTGTTGACCGCATAAGCTGCCAGACCAGTGTTAAGCGAAAAAACGCTCGTGTGATACCGGCTTTAATGGACTTGATAGTAGAAATTGACAGAAAAATGGGTTGAAAGTGACAGAAATTTTAGAAATTGACAGAAAAAGTTCGAAATCGTTAGACAAAGTTCGAAATTGACAGAAAATGTTAGAAATTGACAAAATGTTAGAAATTGACAGAAAATGTTAGAAATTGACAAAATGTTAGAAATTGACAAAATGTTAGAAATTGACAAAATGTTAGAAATTGACAGAAAATGTTAGAAATTGACAGAAAATGTTAGAAATTGACAAAATGTTAGAAATTGACAGAAAATGTTAGAAATTGACAAAATGTTAGAAATGGACAGAAAATGTTAGAAATTGACAGAAAATGTTAGAAATTGACAAAATGTTAGAATTTGACAGACTAACCGTTTAATGTTGATAGAAAGTTAGAAAATTATAGACCGAAAAACAGAAATTCACAAGAAAAGTTAGTAATTGATAGAAAATAGTCGAAATTGATGAATGGTTTTAGATTAACCCTTTCAAGCTCCAATACGCGTTTCTGTTCTGTTTTCTGGCTACTATTAGACGATTTTATTCAGATTAGTAATGGTATATGGAAGTCAGAGGGTTGATTGAGATAGTATAGACCCTTTTAATACCCACAGATCCTTCCTAAGCTGCATAAAATCGTCTAATGACAGCCAGAATAAACCGCTGGAACGCGTCAGAGCTTCAAGGGGTTAACAGGCAAAGTTGGATGTTTCAATTAACCCTCTCACGACCATAGGACGCAGAGGTTGCCAGATTAGCAATAAGAAATAGAGTTCTCTCACTCTTATAATTACCTCTCCAAAATTAGTTTTCTGCCCACAGCTAACTCAAAGACAACTGCAGAGGTTGAAGTAACTAAACTAAAGGTTTATAAATACCCCTGATGGTAACAAAGGCTTTAAAGTATCCCTAATAGGCTCAACACAGCTAACTCAAAGACAACTGCAGAGGTTGAAGTAACTAAACTAAAGGTTTATAAATACCCCTGATGGTAACAAAGGCTTTAAAGTATCCCCAATAGGCTCAACACAGCTAACTCAAAGACAACTGCAGAGGTTGAAGTAACTAAACTAAAGGTTTATAAATACCCCTGATGGTAACAAAGGCTTTAAAGTATCCCTAATAGGCTCAACACAGCTAACTCAAAGACAACTGCAGAGGTTGAAGTAACTAAACTAAAGGTTTATAAATACCCCTGATGGTAACAAAGGCTTTAAAGTATCCCCAATAGGCTCAACACAGCTAACTCAAAGACAACTGCAGAGGTTGAAGTAACTAAACTAAAGGTTTCTAAACACCCCTGATGGTAACAAAGGCTTTAAAGTATCCCCAATAGGCTCAACACAGCTAACTCAAAGACAACTGCAGAGGTTGAAGTAACTAAACTAAAGGTTTATAAATACCCCTGATGGTAACAAAGGCTTTAAAGTATCCCCAATAGGCTCAACACAGCTAACTCAAAGACAACTGCAGAGGTTGAAGTAACTAAACTAAAGGTTTATAAATACCCCTGATGGTAACAAAGGCTTTAAAGTATCCCCAATAGGCTCAACACAGCTAACTCAAAGACAACTGCAGAGGTTGAAGTAACTAAACTAAAGGTTTATAAATACCCCTGATGGTAACAAAGGCTTTAAAGTATCCCCAATAGGCTCAAAAACTCGCGTCAGGATGTGAGAGGGTTAAGGGTATCTCGTTGGGAATAAAAGGAATGAATTAAGATTGTTTAAATTTCACAGTTTTATGTGAAGCAATTAGTTTTTGTCATTTTGTATTTCTGTGATATTTTGGGCCATTTAAAGGGCAGGTTTCCACTTGAGGGATTTTTTTTCTTGACCCCTTTCTCCCTCATGTTTAGCCCCGTTGCTTTTGATATTATAAAACGTTTGCCCCATTAGTTTAGCGATTTTAAGAACTTTCACCCCATATTAAGACCTTTCGTGCAATTCAGGTGTCGATTTTATCCTGGCGAGCGATAGCGAGCCTGTAATTTAAGAGGAACCGGCCTTCGGCCGGGACATTTTTCTACCGAAAAATGTACAAATTTATCTTGAAAGGGACTCAAGGGGGTGTAATTTTAAGCTTGATGGAAGTCTAGGGAACAAACTAAATACCTCCCCTTAAAGTCAAGGGGAGACGAGTGGCTTTTCTAGACCACCTTCTCCCTCATCTTTAGCCCCATTAGTTTGGCGATTTTATGAACTTTCGCCCCATTTCTGTCAATTTTAAGACCTTTCCTATCAATTAGGTCTGATTTTTTTTCCTGGCGAACGATGGCGAGCCTGTAATTTAAGAGGAATCGGCCTTCTGCCAGGACATTATTCTACCGAAAAATGTACAAATTGATCTTGAAAGGGGGTCTAGGGGGCTTCATTTTAAGCTTGATGGAGGTCTAGCGAGGAAACTAGAAAAATATTAAATAAATACAAAAAATTACAAAAAGTTAAGGATCTTCCATTAAGGGGAGGTATTTAGTTTGTTCCCTAGACCTCCAGCAAGCTTAAAATTACACCCCCTTGAGTCCCTTTCAAGATAAATGTGTACATTTTTCGGTAGAAAAATTTCCCGGCCAAAGGCCGGTTCCTCTTAAATTACTGGCTCGCTATCGCTCGCCAGGATAAAATCGACACGTGAATGGCACGAAAGGTCTTAATATGGGGTGAAAGTTCTTAAAATCGCTAAACTAATGGGGCAAACGTTTTATAATATCAAAAGCAATGGGGCTAAACATGAGGGAGAAAGGGGTCAAGAAAAAAATCCCTCAAGTGGAGATCTCATCCCCTTAAATGGCAAAAGCCCTGTTCTAGTAACTGGAAATCAACAGAAATGCAGGTATTGCAATCGGCCAAATATATCTATGTCTCGGCACCAAGAATATTCTGATCAATAAATGGTATCGGCAATATCTAATTCAATACCCTATTCAACATCTGACAGACATTAATACAGCACAGAGCGAGCCAAACGTAATGACAGCTGAGACATGACTTATTAGCGCTACACTTACCCACCCTATTCAACATCTGACAGACATTAATACAGCACAGAGCAACCCAAACGTAATGACAGCTGAGACGTGACTTATTAGCGCTACACTTACCCACCCTATTCAACATCTGACAGACATTAATACAGCACAGAGCAGGCCAAACGTAATGACAGCTGGGACATGACTTATTAGCGCTACACTTACCCACCCTATTCAACATCTGACAGACATTAATACAGCACAGAGCAACCCAAACGTAATGACAGCTGGGACATGATTTATTAGCGCTACACTTACCCACCCTATTCAACATCTGACAGACATTAATACAGCACAGAGCAAGGCAAACATAATGACAGCTGGGACATGACTTATTAGCGCTACACTTACCCACCCTATTCAACATCTGACAGACATTAATACAGTACAGAGCGAGCCAAACGTAATGACAGCTGGGACATGACTTATTAGCGCTACACTTACCCACCCTATTCAACATCTGACAGACATTAATACAGCACAGAGCGAGCCAAACGTAATGACAGCTGGGAATTGACTTATTAGCGATACACTTACCCACCCTATTCAACATCTGGCAGACATTAATACAGCACAGAGCAACCCAAACGTAATGACAGCTGAGACATGACTTATTAGCGCTACACCTACCCATCCTATTCAACATCTGACAGACATTAATACAGCACAGAGAGCTGAACATAATGGCAGCTGAGCCATGACTTATTAGCGCGACCGTACTGTAGGTAGTGCCAACCAACTTGACAATAATCTTGACCCCTGACCTCTCTGTAACTCAAACGGGCCTAGAGCAAATTGGCGGTAAATATCCACACCTATTTCCTGGTGGACTCTTCCCAAATGATAGAAACGTCGGCCCGATTGCTTTCATTCATTTTGAGTTATGAGAAGTTAAGGGGTCAAGAATATTGTCAAGTTGGTTGGCGTTACCTATATTAGGAAATGCATTAGGAATAGACAGAAATATAGTTGAAAATTGATAGAAATAGTTGGAAATTGTCGGAAATAGTTGGAAATTGACGGAAATATAGTTGGAAATTGACGGAAATAGTTGATAATTGATAGAAATAGTTGGAAATTGTCGGAAATATAGTTGGAAATTGACAGAAATAGTTGGAAATTGACAGAAATATAGTTGAAAATACAGAAATATAGTTGATAATTGATGGAAATAGTTGGAAATTGACAGAAATAGTTGGAAATTGTCGGAAATATAGTTGGAAATTGACGGAAATAGTTGAAATAGAGTAGAAATAGACAATAATAGAGGTGGAAATTGGGAAAATAGTACAGAAAAAAAAAATATTTAAATTGTGTGAAATTACAATAGTGAACATCAGAAATACAGTCTATGGGGAGATTTCCACTGGGGGAATTTTTTTCCTTTACCCCCTTTCTCCCTCATGTTTAGCCCTATTGCTTTTGAGATTTTAAGATGTTCGCCCCATTAATTTTTTGCGATTTTTAGAACTTTCACCCCATTTATGTCACCTTTAAGACCTTTCGTCCCATTTAGGTGTCGATTTTTTCCTGGTGAGCGATAGCGAGCCTGTAATTTAAGAGGAACCGGCCTTTTCTACCGAAAAATGTACACATTTATCTTGAAAGGGGTCAAGGGGGTGTAATTTCAAGCTTGATGGAGGTCTAGGAAACGCACTAAAAACCTCCCCTTAAAGGAGTGAGAATTAATGTGACAGCTGTTTACCGGGACTCTTACATAATAATAATAATAATAATAATAGTAATACTGTAGTTAAATTATACATACAGTAAAAGTCTGTTAATCCGACGACCGATGATTCCAATCTCCCAATAGTCCGAATGTTTCAATTTGAGGCCAAATCCGAATTCACCCGATGGTCCGAATTTCAAGAAGCCCCAAAGTCCCCTTTTTGAGGCATTAGGCCACTCAAATGACACATAATGGAGCACACACATATCATATGTTCATGAATTCACTTCAAAAGTTTACCATGGTCATTGTAGCCTATTACCTACTTCAAAACATTCAGATTAACCCTCTCACCACGGAAGGGCTCTTGAACGCCCATAAAAAAGCATATAACAGGTACCCGGAAGGGCTCTTGAATGCCCAGTGGTTGAAAGCCTGTGAGCTTCGTGTGCGAGGCGTCGGTCCGACGCATGTAAACAACAGCCGGCTGGACCGACGCCCCGCATCTCCGGCCACAAGAAGGAGAGCGTCGCTTGTTCGTGTGTGCCTGTATGTTGTTGTTAAGTATCGAAAAGTAGTGTAAAGTGGCTGTTTTGGCCATAAAGTTATCTCCAATGAAATCATCATCACAACTCAACCAGTTGACTTAGAGAGCTCTACTTAATGCCATTCTACAGGTAAATAACACAGCTACGCTTGGGGATGCGCGGGAATGCGGGAAGCAGTCAGCTTAACAAATATATGATAGCCTAGCCTAGACGTTTTTCGGCCAAAACACCCGGGTTTCGGGGAATATTTATGTAATGCGTAGCCGGGGCTGGAGGGTTAATGGTCAAAGGAAGCTACTGATATAAACGTAAACACCACATCGTCTGCTAGAGCGTTTGTGTTGCTCTTGAACGCATCCTTGGGACGCTCCGATGCGCTACTGGCTTGCACCGCATCGTCTGCAAGCGCATTCAGTCTTGCGCTTGAAAACGCACCTTTGGACGTTCCGATACGCTACTATTTATAGTTCAGTGATCGGAGCGTCCCAAGGGTGCTTTCAAGACAACAAGACAAGGGTGCTTTCAAGACAACAAGACAAGGGTGCTTTCAAGACAATATAATATAACAGAGAACGTCACAAAAGGAAAATTACAAGAACCTCTCAGGGAAGTGCCGTTGTTAAGGCATTACTTCCCGAACCACATCTGATCTGATATTCAAGAGCAAGACGAACTCGCTAGTAGACGGAAGAAGAAGAAGAAGACGATGCGGACATATGGTGTTTACGTTTATATCAGTAGCTTCCTTTGACCATTAATCTGAATGTTTTGAAGTAGATAATAGCCTACAATGACAATGGTAAACTTTTGAAGTGATTTCATGACCATATGATACGTGTGTGTGTCATTTGGGTGGCCTAATGCCTCAATGTTTTCGTCAGGCCATTAATACACAGGTTCATAGGGGATAAAGTCCGATAATCCGAAAAATCCACTAATCCGAACGAGGGCCGGTCCGCTGCCCTTCGGATTAACGGAAGTTTACATTTTTTTTTTTTTTTTTTTTTTTTTTCCCACATAGTTTTTAAGTGAGGACTGAGTGTACAAAAATGTATATATATATATATATACTGTATATATATATTACATTGTTACAAAATGGACATAATATGGTATGATATTGTATTAATAAGTTTGTTGTATGTTATATTATTTTTATTAATCTCACCACCACACCCCCAATGAAATTAATTAAAGTATATGTGATCCACCGGGATTCGAACCCGGGTTATCACACACAGATTTTTGCCACCTTAAATGTATTCATGTACCGGTATGTATGTATGTATGTCCTCGCCTGGGTGTATGTATGTATGTATGTCTTCGCCTGGGTGACCTAGATGTGTGTGGGAATTTGGGTTTTGTTTTTTGTGCGTCCATTGTATTTTTTTTTTTTGTTGTGTTGTCCCTGTTCGGGCTGTCTCGAGTCAGCCACCCCCAGAAAAAACAAAAAAATGGGGAATGGGCCTGAGTAAATAGGTTTATGTAGTTTGGCACCTACCCCAATTTTTTTTGGGGGGGGGTGACTCGGGACAGGGCCCGAACAAGGACACGAAAAACACAAAATCATACCCATCTCGGTCGCCCAGGAGAAACAGCCAGAGACACCCAGGCCCAGTTTATTAATAATTTTATCATTATTATTATTATTATTATTATTATTATTATTATTAAGAATATTATTATTAAATATATATATATTTTGTTTTTAGGAAATATCTTTTAACCTCTTCGGTACCAGCGACGTCTTTTATATTATATTATAGGTACTACAGTATACAGTATATATATATATATAAATGATTTTGTGCCGTTATGGGGAGGCAGGCCGTTTGTTTGGTCTATTAATTCATTTATTCATATATTTTGTTTAGTTTCCTCCCTAGACCTCCATCAAGCTTAGAAAAACACCCCCTAGACCCCCCTTCAAGATAAATTTGTAAATTTTTCGGAAGAAAATTTTTCCGGCCAAAGGCCGGTTCCTCTTAAAATTGCAGGCTCGCTTTCGCTCGCTAGCAAATAATCGACACCTAAATGGCACGAAAGGTCTTAAAATTGACAACGAAATGGGGTGAACGGTGTTAAAATCGCCAAACTAAATGGGCCGAACGTCTTATAATCTCAAAACTAGTGGGGCTAAGCATGAGGGAGAAGGGGGTCCAGAAAAACGGTCTGCCTCCCCCTTAAGTGAGAGATGACTGCACAAAAATGTATAGATACCATTACATTGTTATAAATATGATATTGTATCTATAAGGGTTTTATATATTGCTAATAATTACTGCACATGGGTGTACTAATGTCTTGTAGTGCGATGATCAAGAGCCTGGGATGTACAGTGGCGCTAATAAGTGTATGTCTCGGCACCAAGTCTGTTTTGATCAATAATTGGTATCGGCAATATCTAAGCTTCATTTCTTCATATCCAGTGAAATGTACCAACATGTTCCTACACTTACCCACCCTATTCAACATCTGACAGACATTAATACAGCACAGAGCAAGGCAAACGTAATGACAGCTGGGACATGACTTATTAGCGCTACACTTACCCACCCTATTCAACATCTGACAGACATTAATACAGCACAGAGCAAGCCAAACGTAATGACAGCTGGGACATGACTTATTAGCGCTACACTTACCCACCCTATTCAACATCTGGCAGACATTAATACAGCACAGAGCAAGCCAAACGTAATGACAGCTGGGACATGACTTATTAGCGCTACACTTACCCACCCTATTCAACATCTGACAGACATTAATACAGCACAGAGCAAGCCAAACGTAATGACAGCTGGGACATGACTTATTAGCGCTACACTTACCCACCCTATTCAACATCTGACAGACATTAATACAGCACAGAGCAAGCCAAACGTAATGACAGCTGGGACATGACTTATTAGCGCTACACTTACCCACCCTATTCAACATCTGACAGACATTAATACAGCACGGAGCAAGGCAAACGTAATGACAGCTGGGACATGACTTATTAGCGCTACACTTACCCACCCTATTCAACATCTGACAGACATTAATACAGCACAGAGCGAGCCAAACGTAACGACAGCTGGGACATGACTTATTAGCGCTACACTTACCCACCCTATTCAACATCTGACAGACATTAATACAGCACAGAGCGAGCCAAACGTAATGACAGCTGGGACATGACTTATTAGCGCTACACTTACCCACCTTATTCAACATCTGACAGACATTAATACAGCACAGAGCAAGGCAAACGTAATGACAGCTGGGATATGACTTATTAGCGCTACACTTACCCACCCTATTCAACATCTAGCAGACATTAATACAGCACAGAGCAAGGCAAACGTAATGACAGCTGGGATATGACTTATTAGCGCTACACTTACCCACCCTATTCAACATCTAGCAGACATTAATACAGCACAGAGCAATCCAAACGTAATGACAGCTGGGACATGACTTATTAGCGCTACACTTACCCACCCTATTCAACATCTAGCAGACATTAATACAGCACAGAGCAAGCCAAACGTAATGACAGCTGGGACATGACTTATTAGCGCTACACTTACCCACCCTATTCAACATCTGACAGACATTAATACAGCACAGAGCAACCCAAACGTAATGACAGCTGGGACATGACTTATTAGCGCCACCGTACATGATAGCTCTACGTTGCTGGATAATGGTCTTGTTGGTGTGATGGTTAGAGTGGGTATGTGCTGGCATATATACAATAGTGTCTCACATAGAACGAGAAATTGGTCGATAAACGAGGCCGCTCTATGTGATCGCGGCATTTTGGTGGCCCAATATGGTCAATGTTCACTGGAAGCGTAAATTTCCGTCGGGAGCGTACGATATTTCGTACGTTTTGTACGATATTTCGGCGCTCTATATGAGAACTCCTCGGATTTGCCCCACTTTGATGGCGAAATCGTTCTGTATGATCACATTCCTTCCTAACCAAAATTTTGGAACAATATTTTAGGTCGGTCGTTCTGTAAGCGACGCGTTCCATGTGAGACCCTACTGTTATGTATATACCTGTATATACACATATATATATACTGTATATATACCGGTATACAGTATATATATATATATATATATATATATATTTTTTTTTTTTTTTTTTTTTTTTTTTTTTACTTTTTATTATTATTATTATTATTATTATTATTATTATTATTATTATGTACAGAGCTACACAATATTAACCATTCTAGACAAGCCCTAAAACTGGCATTATCCTTAATGGAGGGTGGGTGACCTGTTTTTGTTCTGTCCTTTTCTATCTTTCTCTGGCTTGTAGCCATTTGGCCCCATTCAGCCTACTGTTTTAAGACATTTATCCCCATCTACTGTAGGTGGCGATTTCTTCCTGGCGAGCGATAGCGAGCCAGCATTATATGAAGAAATCCGGCTTCGCCGGAGACATTTTTCTATCGAAAAATGTACAAATTTAGCCTGCTGTCAAACAAACATTTAAAATATGCTGGCTCGCTACCGCTCACCAGTAAAAAAATTGACACCTGGATGGGGATAAACGTCTTAAAACAGTAGGCTGAATGGGGCCGAATGGATACAATCCAGAGAAAGAGAGAAAAGGACAGACCAAAAGCAGGTCACCCACCTTAACCCTAACTAGTATAAGTTATATAATATAAATAAAATGTACATTAATGCCAACCCACCCCATTATTCCTGGACCGTGTGGGTGTGGGTGTGGGTGTGTGTGTGGGTGTGGGTGTGTGTGTGTGGGTGGGTGGGTGTGTGTGTGTGTGTGGGTGGGTGTGGGAGTGTATGTGTGCGTGCGTGTGTGTGTGTGTGGGTGTGTGTGGGTGGGTGTGTGTGGGTGGGTGTGTGTGTGTGTGTGTGTGGGTGGGTGGGTGTGTGTGGGTGTGTGGGTGGGTGGGTGTGTGTGTGGGTGGGTGGGTGTGGGGGTGGGGGTGTGTGGGTGTGTGTGTGTTATTCACTTACTTGTTCGTCAAGGGGAATCTACGCAATGCGAGCTAAGCTCATTATTATCGCGCCTCCTTAACTGGGAATGTATTGCGTGAAATGCATGTTAAGTGTTTATGTATCGTTGGAATGGCTGTGGATGTGTGTGTAGTCTGTATTTTAGCCAATTGGCGACATCTGGATACGAAGGCTTAGGGTAAATCTGTACGGTACGGTACCAGTCTCACCCGAAGGCTTAGGTTGACCAGTACGATACCCATCTCACCTTGTAACCGATCCCCAACCCCAGATGGGACGTCACAACTTCGGCCACTTATACCAGGCACCTATTTATACTGCTAGGTGAACAGAGGCTACACCGTTAGGAGACTTGCCCAAATGTCAAATGTGTGTGTGTGTGTGTGTGTGTGTGTGTGTGTGTATCGGTTATTATGTATTGTTCTATCTATCTATCTATCTATCTATCTATCTATTGCCGGACGCCTTACTCCCCTTAATGAGGGTGGCCATACACAAAACGCCCCCAAGCGGACCTATTCCCTGTAAGAGGGACAACCCGAGCCAATTTACTGAAGGACTTACAGGATTGACCATTTAACTTAGGGTCCGTCCGACTCTGTATTTTTTAGCACTATTTTTCTACAGTGGTGTTCGGCTAATCCATCCGCTAACCTGCTTCACCCTAAGGTAGCAGTGCAGATTTGCATAAGGCTTACTCCCTTAGACAGGTTGCCGACCAAGGCTGACGAGTCCCATCAACCCGGATTTTTATGGTCCCATGGCGGTTGGGCCGCCTGACGGTGGGGCCGCCTGACGGTGGGGCCGCCACCCATGTAGTGTTTACATTACTCGTATGCTGACAATCACGTTCTCGTATATTTTGACTACTCAACAGCTGAGCTCTGGAACTCTCTCCCAGAATCAGTCTTTCCCTCTTCCTATGACTTAAATTGCTTCAAACTCCGTGTGTCCAGGCATTTTGGCTCGAACGTCCCTTGATTTTGGCCCTGTCACTCTTTCAACTATGGGGGAGGCACTCGCTATAGGCAGTTATGCCTTTTGCCTCCCTCAATCACATAGAAAAAACAAAAAACAAAAAACAAAAAACAGTAATGGGGTGACTTATTATGACTTATTATCATCATCATCGTATATATTGCCAGGAAAGGGGGCAAATAACAAGTACGCCGCGGCCCGACTGACTGTACACCAATTTTATAAGGCTATCTCCCCTAGGTGGGGTGCCGACCAAGGCTAACGAGCCCCATCCACCCGTGAATACCGGCTATTCAATTGTTTTATTCAGCTTCCAAAGGATGTCTTATCAATTAAGAGGCTACAGCCTATCTCAATCAATCCGTGTAGCATTAAGATATACGTATATCATTCCTAAGCTTCATAAAATTGTCTAATTGTTGCTGAAATAAAAAATAAGAGATGTCACCGGTACTATCTATCTGTCTATCTGTCTGTCTATCTGTCTCTCTCTCTCTCTCTCACTCTCTCTCTCTCTCTCTCTCTCTCTCCTCTCTCTCTCTCTCTCTCCTCTCTCTCTCTCCTCTCTCTCTCCTCTGTCTCTCTCTCTCTCTCTCTCTCTCTCTCTCTCCTCTCTCTCTCTCTGTCTCTGTCTCTCTCTCTCTCTCTCACTCTCTCTCTCTCTCTCTCTCTCTCTCTCTCTCTCTCTCTCTCTCTCTCTCTCTCTCTCTCTCTCTCTCTCTCTCTCTCTCTCTCTCTCTCTCTCTCTCTCTCTCTCTATCTCTCTCTCTCTCTCTCCTCTCTCTCTCTCTCTCTCTCTCTCTCTCTCTCTCTCTATCCAGGCCCAATCCCCAATTTTCCCATTTTTATTTTTTTATTTTTACTTTTAGGGGGGGGGGGAGTTAGCCGACTCAAGACAGAGCCCAGAACAGGGACAACAGAAAACAACGAACACACAAATTCACACACATCTAGGGCCTGTACTGTATGGGTTAATTTGTTAAGGGGAGGTTTTTAGTTTGGTCCCTAGATATCCATCAAGCTTAAGATTACACCCCCTTGAGCCCCTTTCAAGATAAATGTGTACATTTTTCGGTAGAAAAATTTCCCGGCTGAAAGCCGGTTCCTCTTAAATTACAGGCTCGCTATCGCTCGCCAGGATAAAATCGAACCTAAATGGCACGAAAGGTCTTAAAATTGACAGAAATCGGTTGAAAGTTCTTAAAATCGTCAAAATAATGGGGCGAACGTCTTAAAATTAGAAGAACAATGGAGCTAAACATGAGGGAGAAAGGAGTCAAGAAAAAAATCCCTCGAGTGGAAATCTTCCCTTAACCCTTCCAGCCCGGCTGTCATTTTAAAAGGACACCGCGGCAGTTGGGCAGGACCCCGGGTGTCCTTATAATAGGCAGTAAGCTTGAAAGCATATTCAGCTTGGTCTGAACGCCGTGCGTCCGACGCATGTAAACAAAGCCGATCGTTGCGTCACCGCACCTCCGAACACAAGAAGGAGACGTCGGATCAATGTTATTGTTGTGACGTCAGACGAAATTAGTGTCTGAAAAGCTCCGATATTGTCAACATCGCGGCAAAATTCGCTCCACTGAAATCGTCATCACAACTGAACCAGTTGACTTACAGAGCTCTACTCAATGTCAGTCTACAGATTGGAAACCGCATTACGTTTATAGATGCGTGGGAAATGTCTAGCAGTTAAAATAAAAAAAATACGGTGGTGATGGGCTGGTCTATCAGAGTGAGAGCTGAGCGATCTCTGCCATACCCATAGCTTACTCTGACTGTTCCTTTATGGTGATGGGCTGGTCTATCAGAGTGAGAACTGAGAGATCTCTGCCATACCCATAGCTTACTCTGACTGTTCCTTTTACTTATATATTTTCTAGATCTCAAGTGACGGCGTCTGTTCCGTGGATTGATCTCCCAATCTACCAAGATTGGAAGCCAAAGCGTCACATTTTCCCCTTGCCCCTCAACTTTCTCTTCATAATTGCTGAGGGGCACAGGGCCCTGGGTGGGTCTTTGGTTTCCCGGGCGTTTCCGCACCCTCCTCAGCTCCCCGCCATGGAGTGGCTTCGGTCACCCAGGCTTTATTGTGGTCGGCAGGGAGGGTTCTGTGGGGGCGCTCAGTTATGGCCTTGGAATTGCTTGGGGACTTGGGGCTGTTCGGCCAGGCAGCTTGGGGAACAACAACAACAACAACAACAACAAAAATAAAAATACGGTAGCCTAGGCCTAGACGTTTTTCGGCCAGATCGCCCGGGTACCCCCCACACTGTCCTTTGGAGGGGGAACCCGGGGCGGGAGGGTTAATGCAGTATTGTCTTACGGGGAGACGGGTCGTTTTTCTGGTCCCCCCTTCTCCGGGTCTCCCTCATGTTTAGCCCCTTTGCTTTTGAGATCTTATGATGTTCGGCCCATTACTTTGGCGATTTTAAGACTTTTCACCCTATTTCTTTGTCAATATTAAGACCTTTTGTGTTATATAAGTTCCAAAAAAAAATCCTGGCGAACGATAGTGAGCCTGTAACTTTGGAAGAATCGGCCTGTGTCCCGGGACATTTTTCTACCGAAAAATATACAAATTAATCTAGAAGGGGGATCTAATGGATGTGTTTTAAAGCTTGGTGGAGGTCTAGGGAGGAAACTGAAAAAATATTAAAAATATAATTTCATTTGGAATCCCATTACGCCATCAGACAGTACACTAGGACCATACGGCTGGGAGGGTGTAGATAGCAGAGAAGGGGTGTTGTAGATAGAGGAAGCTGTTGGAGTGGCTTTGTTATGTGTGTTATTAGTCTGTATACGTCGTGGAGGTGTCCCCCGACTGGGTGCTAACATGTCAAACACGATAGGATGTACTACCATATCCACTAAATGTCTGCCACGGCTGGGATCTAACCCAGGTCAAGCAGATTCACACGTGAGCGTACTCTCCACTCGACCGCCGCGGCTCTTAATTCATAAATGATCAAATTAATTCAAAGACTCTGTCACAGACCTATCTATCTATCTATCTATTGCCGGACGCCTTACTCCCCTTACGAGGGTGGCCATACACAGAATGCCCCCAAGCGGACCTGTTCCCTGTGAGAGGGACAACCCGAGCCAGTTTAGTGAAGGACTTACAGGATTGACCACTCAATTTAGGATCCGTCCGTCTCCGAGGCCCTCTGTGTATCTTGTTAGCACTATTAGCACTACAGTGGTGTTCGGCTAGTCCATCCACTAACCTGCCTTACCCTTAGGTAAGCAGTACGGATTTGTATCAGGTTTACTCCCCTAGACAGGTTGCCAACCAAGGCTGACGAGTCCCATCCACCCGGATTTGTGTAAGGTTGTCTCCCCTAGGTGAGTTGCCGACCAAGGCTAACGAGTCCCGTCCACCCGACCTTCACAGCCAATTTATGAAAGCTTGTGAGAGAGTCTTTGTTTTACAGGTACAGTCGTGCTAATAAGTGATGTCTGGGCACCAAGTATGTTTTGATCAATAATTGGTATCAGCAATATCTAAGCTTCATTTCTTCATATCCAGTGAAATATACAAACATGTTCCTACACTTACCCACCCTATTCAACATCTGACAGACATTAATACAACACGTAATGACAGCTGAGACATGACTTATTAGCGCTACACTTACCCACCCTATTCAACATCTGACAGACATTAATACAGCACAGAGCGAGCCAAACGTAATGACAGCTGGGACATGACTTATTAGCGCTACACTTACCCACCCTATTCAACATCCGACAGACATTAATACAGCACAGAGCGAGCCAAACGTAATGACAGCTGAGACATGACTTATTAGCGCTACACTTACCCACCTTATTCAACATCCGACAGACATTAATACAGCACAGAGCGAGCCAAACGTAATGACAGCTGGGACATGACTTATTAGCGCTACACTTACCCACCCTATTCAACATCTGACAGACATTAATACAGCACAGAGCAAGCCAAACGTAATGACAGCTGAGACATGACTTATTAGCGCTACACTTACCCACCCTATTCAACATCTGACAGACATTAATACAGCACAGAGCAAGCCAAACGTAATGACAGCTGGGACATGACTTATTAGCGCTACACTTACCCACCCTATTCAACATCTGACAGACATTAATACAGCACAGAGCAAGCCAAACGTAATGACAGCTGAGACATGACTTATTAGCGCTACACTTACCCACCCTATTCAACATCCGACAGACATTAATACAGCACAGAGCGAGCCAAACGTAATGACAGCTGAGACATGACTTATTAGCGCTACACTTACCCACCCTATTCAACATCCAACAGACATTAATACAGCACAGAGCGAGCCAAACGTAATGACAGCTGAGACATGACTTATTAGCGCTACACTTACCCACCCTATTCAACATCTGACAGACATTAATACAGCACAGAGCAAGCCAAACGTAATGACAGCTGGGACATGACTTATTAGCGCTACACTTACCCACCCTATTCAACATCTGACAGACATTAATACAGCACAGAGCGAGCCAAACGTAATGACAGCTGAGACATGACTTATTAGCGCTACTGTACATCCTGGTAAAAAACACATGATGGGTAAGGATATCTGGTCTACCTGAAATATGCAAGTCCATTAATATGTGGAGGGACGTACACCAAGAAAGATGTGCGATCAGCTCATAACAGGGCTGCCTGGAGCGCCGCCATTAGGACGTGAGACCGGAACAGCACTCGGTCTTTAAATTTATGCATGTATGAGCGATAACGAGGCGGCCTTCGACCGAGATATTTTTCTACCAAAAAATTTACAAATTTATCTAAGTGTCTTGTAGGTATTTTTAAAAATTTATGGAGGAAACTAAAAATCTCACCTTAAGGGGGGTGACCTGTTGTTGTTCTGTCCTTTTCTATCTTTCTCTGGCTTGTATCCATTCGGCCCCATTCAGCCTACTGTTTTAAGACGTTTATCCCCATCCAGGTGTCAATTTTTTACTGGTGAGCGGTAGCGAGCCAGCATATTTTTTATTTTTGTTTGACAGCAGGCTAAATTTGTACATTTTTCGATAGTAAAAATTTCTCCGGCGAAGCCGGATTTCTTCATATAATGCTGGCTCGCTATCGCTCGCCAGGAAGAAATCGACACCTAGATGGGGATAAACGTCTTAAAATAGTTGGCTGAATGGGGCCGAATGGATACAAGCCAGAGAAAGAGAGAAAAGGACAGACATAACAAAAAGCCGGTCACCCCCCTTAATTAAGCCTTACAGAATTCCGGCCTAGATATTCCACGACTAAATGTTTGGGTTCTCTTCTTGTACATGTTCCAGAGCCCAAAGTACTGCCCAAACTCCGTCAAAATCCAAGGCGGGGAAGTCCTCAGTTGCTGGCCCTACGGTTGATGTGAGTATTATTATATTGTTATTGCACTACTCTCTCTCTCTCGCTCTCTCGCTCTCGCTCTCGCTCTCGCTCTCGCTCTCTCTCTCTCTCTCTCTCTCTCTCTCTCTCTCTCTCTCTCTCTCTCTCTCTCTCTCTCTCTCTCTCTCTCTCTCTCTCCTTTTTATTTTTTATTTTTAAAGGGAAATTTCCACTTGAGGGTTTTTGTCTGAACCCCTTTCGCCCCATTTCTGTCAATTTTAAGACCTTTTGTGCCATTAAGGTGTCGATTTTTTCCTGGCGAGCGATAGCGAGCCTGTAATTTAAGAGCAACCGGCCTCCGGCCGGGACATTTTTCTACCGAAAAATGTACACATTTATCTTGAAAGGGGGTCTAGGGGGTGTAATTTTAAGCTTGATGAAAACGTAGGGAACAAACTAAAAACCTCCCCCAATTTAGGATATCATCATGGGTTTTTAGGTGTCTGTGTTTTGGCTGGTCCCAGAACGCATCCCCATTTACCCTAGTAGTTTTAGGGTTGGCTATACGATTTTTCTATTCAAGATTGGGTTTTCAGGAACGCATCCCAATCGTTAATCATGGGAGACCTGTATGTTGAATTAGGATTTATATACAGTATATATAAATGTATTACGACCGTATTTTAGCTGGTAATTCTGCTATCAACGTCTACGGCTCCAACTTCCTTATAGCTTGAAACTCACAAGTGGTCAATTAACACCTTACGAGCGGCCATGGCGGTAATTTATATGTACCGCCCAGCGGGGTGTTTTTACCCTAAATAGGGTTGTTCACGTGATCATTTTCATGCCTAAATAAGACCCAGAGCGTAAAACGAGTATCTATCCCTGAAAGGGCATAAACAGAGCTTTCCAATGACACCCCAACGATCCTTGTACGACCGCTAGTTTTCTTGCAACGATCGCGCAACACGAGTGCAAAAACCATGTAATTAGGTAGTTTCCCTACATAATTCCCTGTGTAGCGAGTGCGTGAGGGTGGGGGAGGGTGGGATTCATGTCAGTAGGTCCGCCGCGGTGGTCTGGAGCAGTCATACGCTCGCTACTCTCCTGCCACCACTTATCTCTCTCTCTCTCAGCAACATTACGTGCTGAAAATGGCACACGACATAAGTTGTGAACCGCCACTTAGTCCATTTTTATTTCACACGACATAAGTTGCGCGCCGCCAAAGAAGGGTTAACACTTACGCTGAGGGCTTATTTCCCCTATATTAGGGCAAATCCAGGCACTCCTGATTGCTTAAGCAAGTGCCTAAATGAAATTAAATGTATTCTGCAAAACACTAGCAGAAAACAGCTTCAAAATGACACCAGAACCAGCTTTGTAGCGCGTGGGATTCATCCGCAGCGCTACCATACACATCGGCAATACAGCATTTGCTAATTATTAGCAATGTCGCGCTACATTTGCCATTGGCAACGCTGCATATATCTTGCGAAAGATGGGGTGAAACTCTTAGTACCCCGTAAGACGTGCTGAAGAGCGGACGGGGGCCTGCCGCGCTCCTGCTCACTCGCACTCGTCTCCATAGGCTTTAATGGGCTTAAAATTGCAGTAAATTATCATGCCGTTCCAGAACAGGTCCCGCAATGAGAGGGTTAATAAACTACTTAATTCCAGGTTGAGACGGAAGCAGCGGAGAAGGAGAGAGAGGCGGAGGAACAGAAGAGACGCCGCGCCCAGATCCAGAAACTCACTCAAGGGACCACTGCTGTGCCTGTCTCAATAACCAAGAAGAAGAAGAAACTCAGAATATAATGTACGGTTCTGTTCTGGGTTTTCAGGGCAAGCGATAGCAAGCCTAAGATTAAGGGGAGGTTTTTAGTGTGTTATCTATCTATCTATCTATCTATCTATCTATATAATTAATGGATGATGGTAGTAGTGTATAGGCCTAACGGTCTTAAGGGGAGGTTTTTAGTGTGTTCCCTAGACCTCCATCAAGCTTGAAATTACACCACTTTGACCCCCTTTCAAGATAAATTTGTACATTTTTCGGTAGAAAAATTTCCCGGCCAAAGGCCGGTTCCTCTTAAATTACAGGCTCGCTATCGCTCGCTAGGATAAAATCGACGTCTGAATGGCACGAAAGGTCTTAATATGGGGTGAAAGTTTTTAAAATCGCTAAATTAATGGGGCGAACGTTTTATAATATCAAAAGCAATGGGGCTAAACATGAGGGAGAGAAAGGGGTCCAGACAAAAATCCCTCAAGTGGAGATCTGCCCCCTTAAAGCACTCAATAGAACTTAGGTGTCTCAAGGTCAGCGGCAGTCATGTAAGAGAAAGATGACGACTGCCGGAAAGCCCACGATAATTGATTAATTTCACCATTTTTATGTCACTGTACGGGGAGATGTCCACTCGAGGGATATTTTTTTCTTGACTCCTTTCTCCCTCATGTTTAGCCCCATTGTTGTTCTAATTTTAAGACGTTTGCCCCCATTATTTTGACTATTTTAAGAACTTTCAACCCATTTATGTCAATTTTAAGACCTTTCGTGCCATTTAGGTGTCGATTTTATCCTGGCGAGCGATAGCGAGCCTGTAATTTAAGAGGAACCGGCTTTCAGCCGGGACATTTTTCTACCGAAAAATGTACAAATTTATCTTGAAAGGGGCTCAAGGGGGTGTAATCTTAAGCTTGAAGGAGGTCTAGGGACCAAACTAAAAACCTCCCCTTAAATACACTGCTTGTGCAGTGATGTAAAACTTGCACACTTGTTGGGCGGGTGCCCAACCCCGAAAGGAGTTGAAATAGGGGAGCTATCCCCCCGCCAAAGGCGGCTTTCTAGGGCCTTTCCTAGCTGATGCTGAGAGGACTGGGTTCTAGTCATGTGGTGATGGTCTGGTCTAGAGTGAGAACCGAGCGATCTCTGCCATACCCATAGCTTACTCTGACTGTTCCTTTATGGTGATGGGCTGGTCTATCAGAGTGAGAACTGAGCGATCTCTGCCATACCCATAGCTTACTCTGACTGTTCCTTTATGGTGATGGGCTGGTCTATCAGAGTGAGAACTGAGCGATCTCTGCCATACCCATAGCTTACTCTGACTGTTCCTTTATGGTGATGGGCTGGTCTATCAGAGTGAGAACTAAGCGATCTCTGCCATACCCATAGCTTACTCTGACTGTTCCTTTTACTTATATATCTTCTAGATCTCAAGTGATGGCGTCTTTTCCGTGGATTGACCTCCTTACTGCCAACCTAGAAGTTGGCAGATTGGAAGCCAAAGCGTCACATTTTTCCCTTACCCCTCAACTTTCCCTTCATAATTGCTGAAGGGCACAGGGTTGGGCTTTGGTTTCCCGGGCATTTCCGCACCTTCCTCAGCTCCCTGCCTTGGAGTGGCTTCGGTCACCCGGGCTTTGTTAGTGGTAAGGAGGGAGGATTTTGTGGGGGCGCTCTTTTATGGCCTTGGCCTTGCTCGAGACCTTGGGGCTGTTCGGCCAGACAGCCTGGGGAACAACAACAACAAGAACAACAACAACAACAACTTGCACAATAAACACACCAAAACTGGGACGACGCAAGATAAACGCAAAAGAACTAATCAAAATCGCCGTGTGGAAACAACGCTTAATAAAATAATTTTTTAAAATAAAAGAACACAATCCACCACATAGGGTGTACATCACTACATGAGCAAGTTAATCTGTTTCCCAAGCAAGCTAATCGCCCACGTAACAACGCACTATCGTCACGTTCAAGGAATGAGTCAATTTGGGAAGTCCGGGACGACTAAATTCTGTATGAATAAAGAAACTACAATTTATATCACATTTTATTTTAAGCTAAATTTGCAATTTGACAGAGTGGCGTTTGTTTACGTTAAGGGGAGGTATTCAGTTTGTTCCCTAGACCTCCATCAAGCTTAAAATTACACCCCCTTTGACCCCTTTCAAGATAAATTTGTACATTTTTCGGTAGAAAAATTTCCAGGCCGAAGGCCGGTTCCTCTTAAATTACAGGCTCGCTATCGCTCGCCAGGAAAAGATTGACACCTATATGGCACGAAAGGTCTTAACATTGACATAAATGGGTCGAAAGTTATTAAAATCGCCAAACTAATGGGGCGAACGTCTTAAAATCTCAAAAGCAATGGGGCTAAACATGAGGGAGAAAGGGGCCCAGAAAAAAATTCCTCAAGTGGAAATCTCCCCTTAAGAGCAGACACACTAACCTTTCTTGTAAGCACTCACTGGGGTGAAGGTTGGTCCTATCCAGAGTGAGGTTTGGCATCCTCGACCCAACCTTAGCCGTTTCTGTCTGTCTCTTTTATTGTACTACTTTTCCTTCTTACTTGGGTGGCACTGCAAGGGGGGCTGGGGACGATGGGGGCATTGGCCCGGGGGTGCAAGCCCGTGGGCTGATGATCCCCTCCCCCGCTGCCCTCTCAGAGACAGATCTCATCTCTCCCTGGTCCCTTCGGGTGCCCTAGCATCTGGAGCGGCTTTGGTTTACCGGAATCGGGACTGTTCGGCCAGACAGTCTGGGGAACATCATCAACAACAACAACTCCCATTGATTCTGGTAGGCGATTTTAGTCCCTTGTTACAGCTGTTATCGTCATTATTTTAACACTTACGCTGAGGGCATATTTCCGCTCATTCAGGCACTCTTGAATGATTAACCCGTTGAGCCCCGGCTAGTTATAATATTTTGTTCACCCCAGTCCCAAGCCATTTTCACTTCTTTTTTTTTGTTTGCTAAAATGGAAGACAAGGATGAGAAATGAAAAAAAAAAAAAAAAAAAATCACCTCGGACATTTTTTTTGGGGGGGGGGGGGAGCCTCAAAAAAATTTGTTGAGCCAAAATGGAAGAGAATGGTGAGAAATGAAGACAAAAATAAAACAATAAATCATTTCGGTCATTTGGGGGGCGGGGGGGGGGGGGGGGGGGGTTTCAATAGTTCGTCTCCCCCGCATGACCACCTGCCCGGGAGCACTAGGGTAAAAACTGAGTATGGCATTGTACGGCATACATCCTAAGGAGTGTCTCACATAAATCTCAAGCCTCTAGCTCCCATACGACCGGAGTAATGAAGGTTCAAAGTGGCGGTGAACTAAGGGTGTAAACTATCCCCACTAAGCCCACCACCACCAGCCGCGCGGCTGTCTCGGCCCGCTCACACCTACTGGCCCGGCTCCCACACACACTACGGTACCTCCCCCTCCTATTCTCCCGCCATTTCCTACCTTACGAGCCACGTAAGTGTTTTTTATATGTCGGACGCACGTGATGCGTCGCTGGGAGTTGGTGATCAAAGACTGCCGACGCAACACGTGCGACGCTGGGTCTCACCGGGTTAAGCAAGTGTATGATTGAAATTAAATGTATTCAGCCAAAAAGTAGAAGAAAATAGCTTCAAAATGACACCATAACGAGTTTCGTAGCGCGCGGGGTTCATCCGCAGCGCAACCATCGACATCAGCAAATATTTGTTAATAATGAGCAATGTCGCACTACATTTGCCTTTCGAGATATGGCTCTCACTCTTCAGTGCACCAGCTGCCGTGCTTGAGAGTGGACGGGGGCCTGCCCCGCTCACTCGCACTCGTCTCCACAGGCTTTAACCCTTCTTGCCTGGGCTCGCCTTCCTAAGGACAGTATTGAGATCCGGGCGATCTGGCCGAAAAACGTCGTAATAGGCCTAGCCCTATCTTTGTTATTTTACCTGCTAGAGAATTCACACACATCTCAAAACGTAGCCCGGTTTCGTATATGTAGACTGGTGTCGAATAGAGCTCTCTAGATCAACTGGTTCAGTTGTGATGACGATTTCCGTGGAGAGAGTTTTGAGGCGATGTTAGCAATGTCGGACAATAACAGACACTAATCTCGTCATAGCAAACAACAATACCATTGATCCGACGTCTCCTTCTTGTTAAAATGCTGCCCGGGCGGAAGGGGTTAAGGGGGTGGTGCTTGGGTTTTTGGTCTATATATTTATTTATTTATTTATTTTTGAGTTTCCTCGCTAGACCTCCATCAAGCTTTAAAAAAACACCCTCTAGACCCCCTTTCAAGATAAATGTGTACATTTTTTGGTAGAAAAATTTCTCGGCAGAAGGCCGATTCCTTCTAAAATTAGAGGCTCGCTATTGCTTGCCAGGAAAAAATAGACACCTAAGTGGCACGAAAGGTCTTAATATTGACAACTAAAATTAGGCGAAAGGTCTAAAAATCGCCAAACTAATGAAACGAACGTCTTAAAACCTCAAAACTAATATGCTAAACATGAGGGAGAAGGGGGTCCAGAAAAAGCGAGTACAGTACTTACAGTTTCTTCCAGTAGATCTTCTGGAAAAAGGCAAACTAGGCCTGTGTATCCAGCTCGGTACCAGTACTTGCACTGCTGCGGTCGGGTACAGTAATAAACGTCCACCTCAGTCCCAAGCAATGTGGCCAAAATGGCATGATAGAACAACCTCCCACCTCAAAAGATGGAGCAATACTGGCTCTCCCAGCCTGTAGAGGATTGGATATAAGTTGAGAAGTGTTGCCAAGTCTAGAGCAGTGCTCAAACGGTTGTTGTACCAGGCACTGCCTGATCCTGGCAGTTACAAGAAAAGTATATTACTGATGGCTCCCTGCCGTCGCTGGGACTGGGGAGTGACTTATCTCCTGACGGCTCCCTGCCGTGGCTGGTACAGAAAGGATTAAGTGGCTTTAACCCAGAAACAGCAAGAAAGCTCTTAAGAGGTTTTACTGGGCGACGGCGGCAAAGCTCTTAAGAGGGAAGGCCTAAAAAAAACATTTTAAAAGGCCCCAGTAGCGCTTAAAAAACAAAAAAAAACAAAAAACGAATCCCCATACATCATAATACTCCTCCACATCCCCTCCTCCCCCCCTCCCCCTTCAATTATCACCTATTTTCCCTGTTATTCCCTAATTCACTGGTATGTTTTCATGCTAACATTAGCAAGCTGGTAGGAGGCTGTGGTTATGTGCCTAGTGAGTGTGCTGGAAGAGGTAGACTGTGGGGTGGGACTCTCAGTCAAGCTCCAGAGCTCGCGAAGGGAGGGGCTGCCTCACTCTGCTCCACATTTCATGAATGGGCCGCTCCTTGTTTATTCGCGATTTTGACCAGGAAAATCTCGAAGGGTGGTCTTGGGGGTATTTTTGTTAACCCCTTCAACCCCATGACGGTTTTTTACCTTTGATTCTGGGTACAATTAGACAATTTTATGCAGTTTAACACCTTATTAGCGGGCTAGGCGGTTTATTTATATGTACCGCCCAGCGGGGTGTTTTTAGCCAAAATAGGGCTGTTTACGTGATAATTTTCATGCCTAAATAAGACCCAGAGCGTAAAACAAGTATCTATCCCTGAAAGGGTATAAACAGAGCTTTCCAATAACGATCCTTTTATGATGGCTAGTTTTCTTGCAACAACCGCGCAACGCGAGTGCAAAAAGCATGTAATTCGGCACTTTCCCCATACAATTCCGTATATAGCGAGTGAGAGAGGGAGGGAGGAGGTGGGATTCGTGTCAGTAGGTTCGCCGCGGTGGTCTGGAGCAGTCATACGCTCACTACTCTCCTGCCACCACTTGTCTCTCTCCCCCAGCAACATTACGTGCTGAAATTGCCACACGACCTATGTCGAGCGCCGCCAGATAGTCCAGATTTATTATACTCGACTTATGTTGCGCCCCGACACTTAGGGGTTAAGAAGGATCTGTTACTTAGAGGGTTAATTGAGCTCTTATTTACCCATTTGAGTCCTAGGGGTAGATTATACAACGATTTTATGCAGTTTAAGAAGGATCTATGTTACTAAGAGCTGGGTTTATTGAGACCGTATTTAACTATTTGAGTCGTATAGATAGGTAGGCCTATAGGTAGATTATAAGACCATGTTATGCAGTTTAACCCTTGTCGAGCGGGGGGGGTTTTGGGCTTATTATTAGCGCTACACTTACCCACCCTATTCAACATCTGACAGACATTAACCCTTGTCTAGCGGGGGGTTTTGGGCTTATTTGGGCATATTCAGGCCCTCGTGAATGATAAATCAAGTATCTGCATGAAAAGAAATGTATTCGGCAAAAAACTAGGCGCTAAAAGCTTCAAAATGAGACCAGAACGAGCTACGTAGCACTCGTCGGTCTCAGGCAGTGGTGCCACCAACATGGGAGTTTAGCGTATAGCGGCATATTTTTTCCCACTACGCTCACTACTGGCAACGCTGCCGGCCTCTCGAGAACAGAGGGAACATGAGTCGGTGGGCGGCGGTAAGCTCTGGGAGTCGGCTGTCTGGCCTGCTGCGCTCCCGGCCATTTGCATTAAAACACATCTCCAAGATTCCCATTCTAGATTAATGTGTAGAATTTTCGGTAGAAAAATGTCATGGCCGATGGCCGGTTCCTCCTAAGCAGGCTTGCTATCACTCGCCAAGAATAAATTGAAAACTATATGGCACGAAAGGTCATAAATTTCACAAAAAATGGGGTGAAAGGTCCTAAAATAGCCATACTGATGGGGCGAACGTCTTAAAATCTCGAAACAAATGGAGTTAAAAACGAGGAAGAAGGGGGTCCAGAAAAAATGCCTTCTTCTTCTTCTTCTTCTTTTTGTAGAGTTGCTGTCCCCTCTCAAAGCCAGCTCACCTATGCACCGGTGACTTCTCCAGAAACAGCTAGAGCTAGATTTAAGAATTAGTTTAGAAATTATGTAGTCGTAGAAAGGATAGTTAAAGACAAAGAATTGAAGTATAGCTTAAGCAGAACTCTCCTCCGTATTTTACCCCCTCCTCCACCCCCCAATATCTTGTTCTCTCCTTATCTTAATTTATCTTTTCCCCTCTCTACTATTTAATCTCATTTTTCTTCCTCCCCCGCTCTGGTCCCCTTCTCCCCCTCACCCTATACTATCCTATTCCGTTTTCTCTTCTGCCACACCTGCTCCAGGAATCTTTTCACTACCTTCATTCTTTGCCCCATTTCCCCATCTACCCCCTCTTCTGTCCCGAGACCTAACACAAATTTTACACCCTCATCCTCCTCCTCTTTCTGCTCTTCCCATTCCCTCTCCCCTACCACCCGTTTCAACTCATTTTCCAACCCATCTCTCTCCTCTGCATACCCCTGGCACTCTGTCACTATATGTTCTATTGTCTCCTCCACTCTCCTCCCTCCCACCTCACACTGTAGACACTCTTTCACCCCCCCCCCCCCCCTCCCCCCCCCCCCTTCCACCTCCATGTTCTCCTATTTGTCTCTAACGCTCCTGCCCTAGCCTTAAACAGTAGTTCAGCTCCCCAACTTCCGTCATAGAACTCCTCTTTTCTCGGTCTCCCCTTGCTTCTATATCTTATCAGTGTACTTTTCTTCTCCATATTTCTCTTCCATTCCTGTCTTCCTAATTCCTTCACTCTCGTTCCTATCTCTTTCTCTAGTCTCCTTCCCTGACCTAGTCCTGCATTACTCCCTACATCTCTCCACTCCTCTCCCACCCTTCTTTGTTTCACTCCTATATTTTTCAGTTTTCTCTTACACTCTTTTGCCCATCTACTCTTCCCCTCCCCTCCCCCCATTCATTTACTCTCCTTGGCCACCTATGATCCTCCATCTCCTCCAACCTACTCTTGTACCTCAACTTCACCTTCGCCACTCTCTCCTCAAACGTACTCCATCCCATCTCCCCTCTCACTGCTTCATTTGCTGTCCACCTTCTTGCTCCTAACCCTATTCTTCCTATTTTATTTTGTCCCGTCTCCAGTCTATTTATTTCTCCCCCTGTACTCCCTCTCACATCCATCCCGTACATTATTCTCGGCACTTCAAAGTCCTTCCACACCTCTCTTACTATTTTATATTTATTTACTCTGGTTTTTGTCACATTCCACAGTTTCCCACTACACTGCTCCACCTTCATGATTTTCTCATTCATTGTCCTTTGTCGCCCTTCCCTCCCTATCCATACCCCTAAATACTTCACTTCCTCCCTTGTTTCTATTCTTTCCCCTCCTAACCTCATTTCTACTGCCTCTGGTCCATTTACTACTATCATACTGCTTTTCTCTACACTGAACTTCATTTCTAGGTCTCTGCCAAAACTTTCCGCCTCCTGTAACATTTCCCCCATATCTTCCTATGTCTCTGCTATCAACACAACATCATCAGCAAACGTCAGAATTGCTAGCCTATACTGCCCTATTTTCACTCCTTGACCCTTACTCTTAATTCTCCTCACCGACACAATAAACTTCCATATTAATTTTAAATATACCCGAGTTTACCTTAAAATTTAGCGAATGAGAAATAAAGGTGACAAGAAAGAAAACGGTTTTAAGAATAACTTTGAATGGGTAACTAAACCAAAATATCGAAATTATTTAGTTATCTGTAAAGACAAGACAGTTTCAGTCCTTGTAAATTCTCCAGCCTATTGGATTTAACCCTTTGAAGATTGTGACGCATTTTGACAGTTTATTCTGGCTTTCATAAGATGATTTAATACAGCTTAGGAAGGATCTGTGGGAATGAAACATTTCTTCCCTAGACCTCCATCAATTTTTTTTTTTTAAATCCATTAGATCCCCCTTCTTAATTAATTTGTACATTTTTCGATAGAAAAATGTCTGGCCATTGGCCGGTTCCTCCTAAATTGTAGGCTTGCCATCACTCGCCAAGAACAAATCGACAACTTTAATTATATGGAACAAAAAGTCATAAATTTCACATATAAATGGGGTGAAAGGTCCTAAAATAGCCAAACCGATGGGGCGAACGTCTTGAAAGCTAAGAAGTAATGGTGTTAAACATGAGGAAGAAGGGTGTCCAGAAAGAAGAAAAACAAAATCATAAGGGGCAGCAATGTATAAACTTTCATCAAGTGTTATGCAGATTCTCCCTGGAAAACGGAGCTTGCACCATTCACAACTGCAAATATCCCCACACCATAGGAACCATTAGGCCAAACAGAGAGCAACAACCTCCACCAGTACCGGTACCATACAATCAAGCCAGGGATATCCATCCAGTAGAACCCCAATCAGAAGTCAGCGCAACAACAACAAATTGCCAAGACAGGAGCCTGAAATGGAAAGCGTAGCTGTAGACATGAGACAAAACACCCAGAGACCGGCCCACACAAATGATACATTTTTTTTGTTCGGAAAACAGTCGAGAAACTAGCTGCACAACAAGAACACCTTCAACAAATGATGTCAGTAGTGATGGGAAAAATAGAAGGACAGGACAACTGGAAGAGGGCCTTCTGGAGTTACCACTAACCAAGATACTAACAGGTAACATCAGAGGGCTGTATCCAAGGTGTAATCAGAACAAAGTCCCCATACTGCAAGAAATCGCTGCCACCGATAACATATCCCTACTCGCCCTGACCGAAACTCACCTGCACAACGATATACTTGATGCAGAGGTGCGGATCCAAGACTTTGAAATTTACCGCACAGACCGTCGGGATAGAAGTCATGGTGGAGTAGCCATTTATATAAAGAATAAATTTGCAGTAGAAATTCTGGACAGCCTTTCAAACGGGACATGTGAAATCCTCACCCTCTCCATCAAGGATCTAAATCTTGTTATAACGGCAGTATATAGGCCTCCAAACGCCACACAAGAGCTTTTTGAGGATGTCGTGAAAAAAATTATCCATACAGTAGAACACCTGCCAGCTCCCAACACAGAATTCTTACTCTTTGGAGACTTCAATTTCCCACACATGAACTGGGAGACATTGGAAGTGGTGGGAGGAACGAATGGAGAAAAACAACAAGCTAGGCTACTGGCGTCTCTTATGCGGACTAAATTCCTAACCCAATTTATATCCGAACCAACAAGAGGATCTAACATACTAGACCTAGTAGCTAGCAATAACCATGGGATTATGCACTCCTACGAGCTCTACGAGACCACCATGTCGGACCACAAAATCTGCGAAGCGTCTCTCGCAATAAATGCCTTGCTCAATAAACCACAGCCAGCAAGGTCAGCAAGAAAAAACAGGAATGGCAAAATTAAACTTTTACCACAAAGACATTAAATGGGCGGAAATTAAAAACAAATTAAAGATGGACTGGGCAACCAAAATTGCGGAAGACAGTGCTGCTAATATGCTCTAAATTCACCACAATTTGTGAAGAAATATGTAAAGCCAATGTCCCGACTAAAAGTACAGCTAAGAAAAAACACATCCCACGGGACCGTCACATCCTTATGAGGAGGAGGAGCCTCTACAAAAGAAAATTGGCAAAAAATCCTCCACATAGTAAAGCCACCAACTTTCACAAGGCCCTTCAGGAGATTGAAAGCAAACTCCTAAAATCCCATGAAGACCAGAGGAAGAGAGAAGAACTACAAGCAGTCCAGAACATAAGCAGTAACTCTAAGTTTTTCTTCTCATACGCTAACAAAAAATTCAAAACATATCGGCAGTAGGGCCATTAGAAGACGTCGATGGAAACCTAGTGGCCGACCCAGGGGAAATGGCAGACATACTAAGGGCTCATGAAAGTGTCTTCAGTCTTCCAAACCCCCACAAATCTGTGGATGACCCAGCGGCTTTCTTCACAATGCAAGAGCCCTCTCCCTCACCAATACTGACCGACATAATCCCAGAAATTAATGATATAATTCAAGCCATTGACGACATAGCAGCCGACTCAGCAACAGGTCCAGACGGGTTCAGTGCACAGCTCCTAAAAACCTGCAAAGCTGAACTGGCGCTACCACTGCAACTAATAGCTGCCAAGTCCCTAGCTACCGGTACAGTTCCCTCATCCCTGAAGGAAGGGGTAGTGAAACCTATCCACAAAGGGGGTAGCAAAGGACTGGCCAAAAACTATCGGCCCGTAGTGCTAACCTCGCACATAACAAAGATAATCGAGCGGGTCGTCAGAAAGAGAATAACGAAACACATGGAGGACCTTGACGCTTTCAACGGGGGACAGCACGGGTTTAGAAAGGGCCGGTCCTGTCTGTCGCAGCTACTTGCCCACCATGAGGCTCTACTAGAAGACATCAGTAAAGGCAAGAACGTCGATGTGATATACCTGGATTTCGCCAAGGCATTTGATAAAGTAGATCACGGCCTCGTTCTTCACAAGCTGAAAAAGCTAGGTATAGGAGGAAACCTCGGCAAGTGGCTGCACAGCTTCCTAACACAGGGAACAGAGTATCGGTCCAAGGACACCTTTCAGACCCAAGCGAGGTAATAAGTGGCGTTCCGCAGGGGTCTATAGACTCTGTACTAGGACCACTTCTGTTCCTTATCATTATAGGGGATATTGATCATGATCTCCAGCACTCCAAGGCCACCTCATTTGCAGATGACACAAGAGTAATGAGGAGGGTAGAGACAGCTGACGATGTGGCCCTGCTACAAGAAGATCTGAATCGCCTTCTGGACTGGGCAGATTCCAACAACATGAGGATGAACGGCGAGAAATTCGAATTGCTTAGGTACGGCCCTCTACAAACCATCAAAGAGAGCACCAGATACCAGGCCAATCAAGAAACCATCACTCCAAAAGAACATGTGCGGGATCTGGGGATAACAATGAGTACCGATGGAACTTTTTCTCGCCACATTAACCAAACCACCGAGACAGCTAGGAGGCTCGCAGGATGGATACTCAGGACCTTCCAAACTAAAGAGAGGGCCTGTATGCTGACACTCTGGAAGGCTCTGGTCCTCCCAAAGGTGGAATACTGCTGCCAGCTATGGACTCCCCACAAGATAGGTGACATCGGCAAACTGGAGTCTCTACAGAGGACCGTCACCAGCAGGATCTGGGGTCTCCAACACATGAATTACTGGGAACGCCTGAAGGAGTTGCGGCTTTACTCCCTTCAGAGACGACGAGAACGTTGCCTAGTGATTTACGTGTGGAAGACCCTAGAAGGGCTGGTACCTGACGTGGGACTAGTCATCAACAACCACGTTAGAAAAGGGCGGCTGTGCTACATCAAGAGGACTGAGGCTACCTCTCAGAAAATAGCAACAGTCGCTCACAACAACTTAGCAAAAATGGAGCTCGTCTCTTCAATACTGTACCAAAAGCCGTCCGGGAACTGACGGGAGTCACGACAGACTCCTTCAAGCGTCAGCTGGACCGATGGCTGGCTACAGTACCAGACGATCCCCCAATACCAGGATATCCCAGCACCGCATCCAACTCGTTAGTAAATAGACGGAACGAGGGAGTTGCGGAGCTGCCTGGCTGCAGCGGAGGTCCACTTTAGCTGCGTCCACAGAGGACGGAATTCTACCAAGTATGACCAAGTAAGTAGTATTTTAAAATATATTTTAGTTTTCCTTAGAATTTAGTGAATGGGAAATAAAGGTGATGACAAAGAAAACGATTTTAGCAATGACCTTGAATGGATAACTAAACCAAAATATCGAAAATGACTAGTTGACAAGACAGTTTCAGTCCTTGTAAATTCTTCAGTCTATTTTCTTTAACCCTTTGAAGATTGTTACGCATTTTGACAGTTTATTCTGGCTTTTATTTGACGATTTTATACAGCTTAGGAAGGATCTGTGGGAATTATAAGGGTGAAGACTATCTCTGTTATGCCCTGTTTTCTACAGGATTAAGTTGGGTAATGTGAGTTCTAACTGACTGGGTATAGAAGGCTGCATGCACAATACAAGGTATGAGGAATAGAGAACACAAAATAAACACACGGTAACAAGACACACGATCACGTTTATTGATGAACACACTTCTATAGTTTCCTTGATGATGATTAATATGAAGCATAAGAAGGTATGAATACTCGTACAAGACAAATGATAGAATTGAACAACTAGCATTAAGTGGATCTGGATGGAGCCTAGTCTCCCACTTCCAACGTTCAGGTATTAATCTTCTGATCACTGGCTTTATTCACAAGTTGATATACTGGAGACCATAAATGTTACTTATAGATTCATATTCACTATTAGATTTATCACTGGTAGCTCTGATGCACAAGTAGTAGTTCACAGACTAGATTAGACACGCGTATTTTAGAGCACGGGAATTCTAGTAACCTCAGGGGGTACTGATCTAAGTTTTATATTCTTGTATCAGAAATACATAGAACGCAAATCAGTGGGCGAACATTCAGATATCACTAGGATTTCACTTCTATGTAATAATATCTGGATATATGGGTAATTACGAGAGTTAATATCGCCTGTTAATTAATAAACACTGATACGTTTAGCACTTCCTAATGGAATGGTTATATATGAATTATACTGGGGCAAAGATATAGCCACTTCATAGAAATATTAATAAGCGAGTCTCCAAATAGCACTGTAACACTGTAGTGCTGATAGAGTGAATCTTGGGTCGTATTTGATTGGTCTGGTCCTGGTTATCTTGCGTCCGTGAGGTTGGGGGCTAGCGACTGGTTCCGCGGCCGTCCAGATGGTCCATATGTAGAAGTTCTCAAGACGGATCTCTTGGCGATCGTTGCTGGCTACACTCTTATATCCCCACTGGTTTATGTGAAGGGTATAAGGTGCACGTAGATTTCCTTTACGTGGACAGATTCTTCTATCTCAATCTGCCACGGAGTCTGCCGGCTCTGGAACTCAATTCTCAGGAACAAAACAAGGGCAGAGCTAGAGGTCAACTTAAGGGGGCCAGCCACTGGTTGGTGTCTATCTTTCAACTGATTTTACTGGAGGCTGGAGCTTGATTTATAGGTGTGGTTTTGGACCCTGTCAGCCATAGGGATCTCGAGTTTTGATGGACTTATTTGAGCTCTCAATTGATACGGGAACTAGGTCAGGGGGTGATTACTGTTGTGGCATATGGCTATATGGAGCCTTCATACTGTAATATAACTGAGCCTTAGTAAGAGGTACTATTTTGGCTATACTGGAAGTATTTAGGGGAGAAAGACCGGATCTACTTTGCGAGGAGGTTTGGGACAGCTGTGCTAGGAGCGTCTCTCTTAAATTGCTCAGTCTTCATTCTAGGGTATAGCTGAGGTGCTAATTTGGTTATCGGAGTATGCAAGGAAGGTTAATGGTTTATTGTGGGTTAATAGAGGTGAGGAAGGGTGTTAGTCATACATGGTTAGTTCATTGATAGGAAGAATTCCTGTGCTACCTGGCAATGACCCGGAAGTCAAAACAGGGGTCAGGTATACCTCCGCAGGGGTAGGGGTCTCCCTCCTCGGGTGGGTGAAAGGGGGAGGTGCGCATCCCTTCTCTGTGATGGTCGTCGGGGCAGCTGTGGCTGGGGGCTTGCCATATCACAAGGGTTTGTAATAACCCTCTGTTTATGAGACAGATGTGGGTGTTCGTAATACCAAAACCGAAGGTGCCTTGATCAGCTGGTTTACTTGGTTAGGTTGTTAATTGCATGGGTGGTTGGATGTGGTGGAGACTGGGTTGCTAACTCTGCCACATTGATCTGGAAGTATGGCAATAGAAGTTAGTCACTGGCGAGGCGGCTAGCCTCGCACTGACGATCATTTGGTACAGGGTTGTGAATGGGTTGTGAGGGAATAGATGGCATGCAAAGGGTTAGTAAAGTTCTAATGTTGTTCCTTCCTACTGGGGGAAGGTAGGCTGGATAGGAGTATATATACAAAAGGCTTGAGAATGTTAGTAACGGAAAAGTTAAGGATATTCAGGGGGTATGGTGGAGAGGCTAGGTCGGAAGGGAGTTGAGGAGCGTGGGGGGTTAACGAGAGGGAGAGGGTTAAGGGGGGTTACGTGGAAGTTTGACCCTAAGGTCTCTGGGCGTAGGGGTAGCATTAGGCTACAGTTGGTATCGTAGCCTGGGGGTTAATGACAGGGAAGGTATGTTAGCCAAACGCTACCGGGGGATGAGCAATAAGTGGTGGTATATGAGTTTGGAAATGATAGAATCATGTGGACTGTGGGGCTGTGGGGAAGAGGAGGTTAACTGTAGGTGTGTGCTTGACTGTGGATAAAAGTAGAGAAAAACATAGTGTATTACTACTCGTCAATACGATGGTTATGGACACTGTTACTCTGACACTATTTCTTGCTGATTCTAGTTGTTCCTGGGAACTGCGTTTTCTATGACATATATATAAAAAAAGCGACAGTTCGTAGGGGTAGCTTCGGTATTGTTTCGTGGTGGAAAGGCGTCGAGACAATGGTAAAAGAGGGTGGTGTATACAATCTCTGGTTGGGGTAAGAATTAGAGTTACTGCATGGTGGCTAACATCTGCAGTCATTTCTGTCTAGGTCTTACAGGAACAACGGTTCTATATACACTGGTGTACCCGTGGGTATCATAGTTTCTTATCAATTAGGACATGGGGTTTTAACAGATTACTTCTCGGATGGAAGAACATACATAGATTTATGGGGGCGGTTGGTCTTCAGAAACTTAGTCTGGCAAGACAAGGTATTTTAGGGGGTTAACATATTACTTCTCGGATGGAAGAACATACATAGATTTATGGGGGCGGTTGGTCTTCAGAAACTTAGTCTGGCAAGACAGGGGGTTAACATATTACTTCTTGGATGGAAAAACATACATAGATTTAGGCCTGTCTGAACTGGTTGGCATTGGCTCAACCTAGGGACAGGGCATGGGTGTATTACATTAAGGTGTATTTATGTTCATCATCATGTAGGTAGAGGTGTAGGACACGAGGGGTAGTGTATACGCGAGGTGGGGGAAAGGTCAGTGTTTAGAAGGGGTAGGCAAGCATGGTTTGGAGCTGCTTAGCCCTGCGGGCTTCGGCCTGTCTTAACTGGTTGGCTTGGTCACTTGGTCCTTTCGTTCTGTGGGCCTTTCTTTCGGGTGTTTCTGTGTGGTGTTCGCTCGTGGCTTCCGTGGTGGGCTTCTCGTTCTGGGGCATTTTACTCCCTACCAAGGTTTTCCGTGAGTTATCGCCTTAAATTAAGGTGCCTTAAGTTTAGTTGCCTTAATTAAGTTAAGGCACCTTATGTAATGCCCTCGCAAAAATCCCGCCACCCAAATACTCTGCTACCCGAGTTGACGTTTGGGTTAGTGTAAAATAGTGATGATGGCGAGTCCAAGAAACCCATCACGTGATGATATCCACCAGACTATCAACCTGGTTCTTTCAAGGAGAACTAAGGTTGCTAACCTATTAACGTCCGAGGTGGCAGAGTGGGTTAGTGCGCAGTCCTGGGGTGACCGGACCTACTGAGGTCACTAACCAGGGTTCGAATCCCCGCGCCAGCGGTAGATTTTCGGGGGGTTAAATTCCCTTCGTTCACCCGACATTTCACCTTAAGTTATTAAGACATCTTAAGTTAAGGCACCAGGATTCGAACCTGGGTTACCAACTTACCACACAGATTTGTAAACACTAGCTATAACCTTCAAGACTGTTATCTAATAGAGGATATATCAATGACCCCGCACATCATGCTTCCCTGTAATACAGTAGCCTATACTGTAAATGCACTGTTGGCCCAGAGAGTGAGAGAGAGAGAATATACCACAAATACGTACAGTACTGTACGTAGGCCTATATACGTACAGTACCTCCATGGGCTTTTTGTCCTCTCTCTCTCTCTCTCTCTCTCTCTCAATCCTACCCTAGGGTCTTTGAGGTTTAATATAGGCCTGTAAATTAACACTTCCCATGACTTCTACATAGGCCTAAGCAAACATACATAGGAACCTGCCATACATACATTAATTACATACATAGATTACCCTTCACTAATAAGATAACAAGCATAATTAATACCAGTAAATGAAAGCGTAAATAAATCAACAAATTACTAATAGGAATCGACTGCTACGCTAGAGGTTGAAATCGATCGTCTTGACAATTAATGCCATCAATCACCAGACAATTATTTATCGTTTATTTATTTGACGTAAATATTATAGATGATCTGGAATTTAAGGATTATTTAGTCGGATTACTACACTTATGAATATGCTTTAAATATATACTAGGGTGTAATTGAGGTTTGGGTGTGAATAATATAAATAGGCATCATCTTCGTATGTGGTAGTTTACAGCTTTCGCACTTGCTCATGGTATTGCTTATAAAGACGTATTTTTATCTTATTTAACGATTTGCAAGTATTTTTATTATGGTAATCGGGAAGAAAACAGAACATAGATCATGATTATCTACCTTATATGCTCGTATGTGTATTATTATAAGGTTAAAAAGGCATTATTTTCGTCCCTTTAAAGTTAGCGGGGTTGGTGACGTTGGGCAGGCAATGCTGCCATCTTAGCTATTTTTGCGCTAGATTTGGTGGTCTTTAATCCTAGCTAGCAGGATTTGTTTACATCTAGCAGCATAAAATAAAGCGGGATATTTATGATCTATATGCCATATAACCTTGGTTGTAGGGAGGTTATGCTATTATTTTACTAAATTTCCTTCTGATTCATGTTCGTGTTTATACATAAGGATATTTAAGCGATTTCTGGGGATGACCTTGTGTGTGGTCAGGTCAGGTCAGTCTTTACAAAGGCACCTCGTATATATGTTTGGAAGAGTGTTGAGAGGGAAAAGGGGTGTGGGAGAGAGAGGAATCTGTTGGAATGGCTTTGTTATTAGTGTTATTAGTCTGTATATGTTGTCGAGTGTCCCCCGACTGGTGCGAGCATGTGAAACACGCTAGAACGGTACCACACCCACTAAATATGTCCACTTTGGCTGAGATTATAGAACATGCATATTGGCTTGCAACCAAAAGACTGGGGATCAATTCCCAGGCAGAACAAGACAGTTGGACAGTCTCCTCACACCCCCTGAAAGCCTTAATCACTTAATTAGCATGTAAAATAGGGATCAACATGCAGGAACTAGCAAACAATTTTCTCATCGTCTTCGATAGGGGTGGTTGGGTATCCTGCAGTTGCCATCGTAAAACATGATTCTCTCCAGAGCTGGCCAATCCACGGCTTAATTTTGGGGCACCTTTAGTTGGCTCATGTGGTTGACTCCTGCGTCAGCATTCCTGCGGCTTTCTCTCCCAGTTTCACCTTAACTCTTCCTTCATATAGTCTGCAGATACCTGCTTTATCTTCTTCATCTATTGCATATGATCATCCCACATTCTATCAGCACACCACACAGGCCATGCATACAGCAACACCTACAGCAAATCCTGGAGGATACACACAATTAACCAGCTACACTATCATATTACATGTACCTACTCCATAATCTAGATGGAGTATCGACCGTACACCAGTACTTGGGCCCAGACCACCTGTGTGTATTATCATGTGATACAGGCAGGATTGGTTGCGGCCCTACAAGGTAAGATAACTAGGTAAGATCCCTCTGAACTTAGCTGCTTCCCAAATTTAGTATAACATGTTGGGTAACTTTGATCTTTGATCGGGAGTACTGGGATCATATGCCTGCCAGAACTGTGACCTGTGGTTGCCCACGGCCAAGAGGTGCCTCCATGCATGGTGATTGACTCCGGGCTTGATCGACAAATCTGAAACTTATATCAGTGTTCCCCTTCTCCCTGTGAGTGCCCCGAGTCACCTCCAGCCTTTGAAGCTGGTCATTTTATAGTTCCCTCGTGGTCATGCAGTGGCCACGTCCACAGCACTTCTCATCGACTTGCTTCGATCTCCATCTTGATGGGTCATATCGTTCATCACGTCACTTCTCCATTCCATCCATTAAGTCCCATGTGGTCTTTGCTGCCCCAGGCCGGCCCCTCCCATTAAGGAACTGCAGATGGCCCTCACGTTTCCTGGACAGCTAGCTAGGACACTGATTGAGGTTCTCGTACAGTATAACTTCATGATGCAGTAACTGTGGCTACAATACATCTGCCGCTAAGGTGCTTGTGTGACATTGGCTTAACCCTTTGAAGAGTTTGATGCATATAGTTTATTCTGGCTATCATTTGACTATTTTATGCAGTTTTGGAATGATCTGTGGGAATTATAAGCTCTATATAGGATATACACTATCTCAATTAATCTGACTTCCATATACCCTTCCTAATATAAATAAAATAGTCTTTGCCTATATAATCTATCTTAATTAACCCTGTGACCTCCATATACCCTTCCTAATCTGAATAAAACTGTCTAATGACAGCCAGTAAACAGAAAAGCAATGCGTATAATCGGATCTTGAAAGGGTTGAGAAGGAACTGCATTGGGTTCTCGACAAGGGGCTCCAGTCCTGACGCTATTCTTGGCTTACAGTGTGCTGGCTTAATAATCCAGAAGGGCTGATAGCCTCTGAAGCCATATTTCTATCTAACTGGAGGGGTTGACCCTGAAAGGGTTAAGAATTTAGCGATCTAGCGGAGATTGCTAACTTAGCAACGCTGCTGGGAGGGCTTGCAAGATGGCGGCTGTTTATGTTGACACTCCACCAGCGAGAAGAATGTAGGAGTTTTTGCTTATTTCGAGTCTAAAGTTGCCTAAATGTCAAGGTAAGTCAGTTATTATGATTGCAATAACACCATGGGTTATCCCAGGGAGCCTTAAATAACCTCCTAAGCTGGATTTGTTTGATTTTTTTGGAAGGTCGAATGGGAAAAAAAAAATGGGTGATTTGGGCAGGGCGCTGGGAGCAGATGGTCCACGAAATGTCTATGATAATGGGTTCTGGGTTGGCTACTGGGCCTTCTATAGTTCTCTAACACCCCTTGGCCTATGCCGCGGGGTCTGTAGCTGTTGTATGGGGTGGTTTAAGATTAATAAAGGGGTTATTTAAGGGTTTATTTAGGGAAATAAGGGTTGTAGAAGGGGGACCTGAGGGGGATGGGGACTCGGGGAGGTGGGGGTGTGTCAGGGTTACTCGGTAACACTCCTAAAATCGGTAACATTCAAGGAGACTACAGCAAGTCTCTTCTTCTTCTTCTTCTTACCTCTGACTGGGTATAGGCTATCCTAGTGTTTACTAGCCTAGGCTATACCCCTTTGAAAGGACATTAGCCTAACCTAACAACCTTACCTATTACCTAACCTATCCTAGTATTATGGGTGGGGGCTGCCGCCCCCACACCCCCGATGTTTGACATCTTTGCCTTAGATTTTTGGTGTATTTGCCTGTGAAGTGGGTATTTTTCATTTTGTCGATAACGAAAATTCTCCATGCGTACTAGGCTAGGCTAGGCCTATAGCTTATGGATAAAAATATGGCGAGTCTATTGGTCCCTATTTTCCCTAATAAATTGTTTTTAATAAGGCGGATGTAGGCCTAGTGTCCTTGAAGATTATCCTAAAATCAATTCCCTTCCTTTCATTCATTAGGCCTAGGCCTATTAATAAATTTTCCAAATTTAAAGTTACGATTAATATAGGCCTAGGCTAGCCTAGGCCTATCTTATTGTGTAGCCTAGGCCTATTTGGAAGTATTTGGGTAATTGTTTAGTGTATGGCCTCCTCCTAAAGAAAATGGATTATTGAGCACAGACTAAACCAAATGTTCACTACTGTATTTACATAGCTGGTCATTAACCTAACCTAACCTAACCTAAGGTAACCTGGGCATCCTGGGGGCTGCTGCCCCCAGACCCCCGCTGGTCTTGGGTTGAAAAGTGATAAAAAACACATATCTCTTACCTCATTATTCAAAGTTTTGTATTTTGTTTAATATACACTTCCCAGGTCATTTGAACAGTTCTATTGCTTCTATATATCATATAATACACCACAGAATACGTTTTTAATAACTAGAAAAAGAGGACTTCGATTAAACAATTATGAGTATTTGAAGTAAGGATGTAATATTCGGGCGTACCGCCCGCCTTGTTTACACTAGCCTACTCGCAAGTTGGCAATCATGCTCCCGTCTATTTTGACAGCCGTGGTATACAATAATATGGGTAAATTGATACGGTGTGACAGTCACGAGTTTTAGAATGTGTTTTTGTTTTTTTGTTTTTTTGGCATTTTTTCTTTGATATAGGCCTACAGTGTTGTTTTACCTAACTAAGAAACCTAACCTAACCTAAAAGTAATACGTGGATAGAAACTAACCTAAAATGTACGCAATTACCATTTAAGCAGCACTGGATCGCGCAACTGTAAGGTCCCCCGAGTAAGGTAGGAAGGAGAAAAAAATCTATAAAGCAGAAATCCCGTAAAACAGGACTTGTCATTATGCAGACAAGACTCTGTGTTTTACCCTATATCTCCCTTATAATACATTTGCGACGGGAAGGATATATATAGGACTGAAGACTATTATGTAACATACCTATAGGCTACACAAACATCGATGGGGCTTGTAACTGTCACACCGTAAAATCTTACCGAAGCGCGTTAAGGGGGAGCAAAGCCCCCTATGTTAGGCTATTGTCATCATCATCATATATATTGCCAGCAGGGGCAGGGGGCTTTAGCTTAGCTTTACCAAGTTTACCCACCCCTCACCCCTTTATAAATTATTGTCATCATATATATTGCCAGCAGGGGGTAAATATCAGTCAAAACAGTCAAAATAGTTGTGAACCTGACAACCGTAGCATACACCCAGATACTACATCCTTCCTGTCATTAATTGTCCAAAACAATATAACAATAGGCCTAGGCAGCTAGGCCTATTGTCTTTATTTTCAGCTGACAGTAAATTGGACCCCTTGGCGTCTGATTTAACTGTCTTCGTGGTGCGATGCATAAGGTGTTGATTTTCGGTGTGAGCATCCTGGATTCGAATCCACGGACTGCCACATGTGTTTGTAAAATTTCATTAATGGATTTTAGGAGTATAGTTGGTTGTTGGAAGGAACATAATAAAGTACACTAGGGTCCCGCATAAAACGTGTTCAGATAAAATGAGTCTCGATTAAAACGACCGACCTAAAATATTAATATTTAATTTTCGATCAGAACGAATGTGATCACATAAAACAAGTCCGCCGCCCAAAGTGGGGCAAATCCGAGGAGTTCTCATATAGAGCGCCGAAATATCGTACGCTCCCGACGGAAATTTACGCTTACAGTGAACATTGACCATATTGGGCCACCAAAATGCTGTGTACACATAGAACGAAATCGCATAGAACGGCCTCGTTTATCGACCAATTTCTCGTTTTATGCAGGACCCTACTGTACTTACAAAATTAGTCCTCGGCGTAGGCTAAGCCCCAACATGAAACTAGGCCCACTGGTACTCAATCTCTACGAGTCTACACAATAATAATACCAGTATGAAAAGGAGGAATTTATACAGTTTTACACCGGGTCGAAAGTCGAAACCATCCGCCATCGATATATTAATTAGACAAATATGTTAGTTAGGTCATGTACTTCATTGCCATATATGTCCACCCCGTCAGAAATTAATTATTAACAAAAATATAAACGGGGAACGTGAGCTGGGTTTAGACTGTCGCGCACCCATAGACAGGGAACGTGAGCTGGGTTTAGGTCTCCCGGTTCAATGTTACTTTAATACCACAAATTTTGTTGATATATTTGAAGATAAATATTGAATCTATATGCTCTAAAGATCATAAGAAAATTTGTTTTAACCCTCGGCAAAACCTATTAGAAAAGTATGGTTCAGTACTAAAATGTCTTTTTCGTAACAAGGTTGTCAATACGGTACTTCCAGTTATCGATAACTCTAAAGATCATATGAAAATGTGTTAAACCCTCGGAAAAACCTAATATAAAAATACAGTCTGGTAATAAAATTTAATTTTCGTAACAAGGTTGTCAATACGGTACTTTCCTGTTTGCAAGTTTTACATTTTAATCAACGTACAATCAAAGCTGAAGATGCAGAGTAAACATCGTAGACTTCATTGACTTTTCTTTCACCTTCCTATTATCGACAGCCAATTTTTTTTTTTATTTACTAAGGGATTAGTACTCAACCAGCGGGGGTGTGGGGGGGGGCAGCCCCCACCCATAATACTAGGTTAGGTTAGGTAAGGTTGTTAGGTTACATAAGAACATAAGAAAATGGGAGTCTGCAGAAAGCCGATTGGCCTAAGCAAGGCAGATCCCTGTCCCACACGACCCCAATTATAGGCTCAACATTCTAATACCCTGAGGATCATCTTACCAAAACGGTTAGAGATTAACGCAGGATTACGGGGGTCTGCAGAGCGCTGATTGGCCCAACCCTGCTGATCCCCCGTCACACCCAACCCTTCTCGTCCATATGCTTATCCAATTTTATCTTAAAGCTCCCTACCGTTTTTAATCCCACTATAGCACTTGGTAGTCCATTCCACCCGTCTACAACTCTGTTACCAAACCAATATTTGCCTATATCTTTTCTGAAACAAAATTTATCTAATTTAAAACCATTGGTAAGAGTTCTTTCGCTATCACTGAGCTTTAGTACATTTGTCATGTCCCCTTTGTTAATCCCACTAACCCACTTGAACACCTCTATCATATCCCCTCTAACTCTGCGTCTCTCTAACGAATGTAAACCTAATTTCTTCAACCTTTCTTCATACGGAAGATTTCTAATATTATGGATCATTTTTGTCATTCTACGCTGTACTCTCTCCAATGAATCTATGTCCATTCTGTAATAAGGACACCAAAATTGAACAGCATAATCCATATGGGGTCTCACTAATGACAAGTAAAGTTTTAAGATAACATCAGCAGTTCTGTTACTCACACTCCTAGAGATGAACCCGAGAATCCTGTTTGCCTTATTACGAACGCTTATACAGTAGGGTCTCACATAAAATGAGTATATGGTCGATAAACGAGGGCGTTTTATGCGATTTCGTTTTATGTGAACACAGCATTTTGGTGGCCCAATATCGTCAATGTTCACTGGAAGCGTAAATTTCCGTCAGGAGCGTACGATATTTTGTACGTTTTGTACGATATTTCGGCGTTCAATATGAAAGCGTACGATATTTCGTACGTTTTGTACGATATTTCGGCGCTCTATATGAAAACTCCTCGGATTTGCCCCACTTTGGCGGCGGACTCGTTTTATGTGATCACATTCGTTCTGATCGAAAATTAAATATTAATATTTTAGGTCGGTCGTTTTAATCGAGACTCGTTTTATGCGAACACGTTTTATGCGGGACCCTACTGTACTTGTTTTCTAGGCTTCAAATAATTGCTAACAAACACACCTAGATCTTTCTCGCAGTCTGAATTTTCTAATTCTAAATTAGCTAGTTTATATTTAACATTTGTTTGCATCTTCCCTATCTTTAATACCTTGCATTTGTCAATGTTAAACTTCATCTGCCAATTTACTGACCATTCGTGTAAGGTATCTAGATCCCTTTGGAGGCACTCTATATCTCTATCTGAATCAATTGTTCTCCCCATTTTAGTATCGTCTGCAAATTTACTTATCCTACTAGTTATACCTAAATCAAGGTCACTTATGTATATAATAAACAACAGAGGACCTAATACAGATCCCTGGGGGACACCACTTTTGACTGCTCCCCACTCTGACTTGGTACCAATTATGCTGACTCACTGTTTCCTACCAATTAGCCATGACCTAATCCATCCCAACAACGCCCCACCTATTCCATGTGCCTCAATCTTTCTCATCAATCTCTCATGAGGGACTCTGTCGAAAGCTTTACTGAAATCTAAATATATTATATCATATGACTTGTCATTATCTACTGCTTCATATACCTCTGAGAAAAAGCTAAGCAAATTAGTAAGGCAAGACCGTCCCTGAGTGAATCCATGTTGAGAAGAATTTATTAAGTTAAATTTTACTAAGTGGCTTCTAATTTTCCTAGCAATAATAGACGCTAGCAACTTTCCTATGATTGATGTGAGATTAATGGGACGGTAATTGGATGCTATCGATTTATCACCTTTTTTGAAGATCGGAACTACATTTGCAAGCTTCCAAGCTTCTGGAACTAAACCTGTTTCTAATGACTTGTTAAATAGAAATGTTAATGGGTAACTTACCTCATCCCTACATTCTTTTAATACTCTAGCATATACCTCATCGGGACCAGGCGATTTATGAGGTTTCAGTCTGTCAATTTCCTTAAGCACATCATTTCTACTTATACTGTACCTTTGGATACCTTTGGATGTGTTCGCGGCACCAAGGAGCGCGACGCCCCTCGTTATGGGTGGTGATTTGGTGCAGTAGACTGTTTGAAGCGACAGCTCGCTCCCTTGCGAGGATGGGCTCGTCTGGCACTTTTTGCAGTTCGACATCTAGGGCTCTCTTGAAGTTGTCTAACGAGATGTCCCTCATGTCTCTTACTCGCCGTGGGAGTTTGTTGAAGAGACGTGGGCCTCTGTGTGATAACCAGCCCTCTCGCAGAGAGCCCATAGCACCCCTGTTATTCATCCGGGGATTTCGCATTCCCAGCCTCTCCTATCACTGAATTTCATGACTATCGGAGTATGTAGGTTTGGTTCTAAACCCTCTGCGATTTTCCATGTGTATATTATTAGGTAACGTTCTCTTCTACGTTCCAGTGAGTACAGATTCAGTGCTCTTAAACGCTCCCAATAGTGTAGATGTTTTATCGAACTTATATGCGAAGTGAAATTTCTTTGTACACTCTCTACGTCATTTATTTCACCTGCTTTGTATGGGGATGTTAATACGCTACAGTATTCAAGCCGCGTAGCACTAGAGATTTGAAGAGCGTTATCATAGGCAATTCACCGCGTGTTTTAAAAGTACGCAGAATCCAACCCGTTAGACGTTTCGCAGCCGCCACTTTGACCTGGTTATGTACTTTGAAACCCATATTTTCAGACATTAATACCCCAAGGTCTTTCACACTGTCTTTCCGTTCTATTATGTGGTTAGATTCTGTTAAGTAATTTGTAATTTCTTTAACACCATTATTATCTCCGTACCGTATTAATTGGAATTTTTCCTCATTGAATTGCATGTTGTTTTCCCTGGTCCACTGGAACACTACATTCATGTCTTCCTGCAGTTGGCCCGTGTCCTCTTGTGTGTTTACTATCTTACTTAATTTTGTGTCATCAGCAAAAGACGACACCGTACTGTGTCTGGTGTTGGTATCTATGTCGCAAATTAGTATGAGGAACAGAAGGGGCGCTAGCACTGTTCCTTGGGGCACTGAGCTTTTGACATCCGAAGGCTCAGAAGTGACTTGGTTTACTGCTACCGATTGTTTTCGGTTTACGAGGAAATTGTATATCCACCGTCCGATTTTCCCAGTTATACCTTTTGCTTTCAGTTTGTGGGCTATTATACCATGGTCACATTTATCAAATGCCTTAGCAAAATCGGTGTAAATGACATCGTTTTTCTTTTCTTCTAGCGCTTTAAGAATTTTGTCATAGTGTTCCAAAAGTTGTGAGAGACATGATCTTCCCGCTCTAAACCCATGTTGACCGGTGTTGTGTAGTTCATTTGCCTCCATGAATGTTGAAATTTTGCTTCGCAGGACTCGCTCGAAAACTTTAATGATGTGAGAGGTTAGAGCTACCGGGCGGTAGTTTTTGGTAGTGCTTTACTCCCTCCTTTATGCAGTGGGGCAATTATTGCATTTTTCAAGCTATCTGGTATGTCACCAGTGTCTAAACTCCTTCTCCACATTATAGCCAGGGGTTTTGAGAGGTTTTCCTTACATTTTTTCATTAGGATCGAATTCCATGAGTCCGGGCCTGGTGCCGAGTGGGATGGCATGTTGGAAATGGCCTCTTCTATGTCTTTTGGACCGAAATCAATATCCAGCATCTGAGGGGTTTCCGTGGGGGAGGTTTCCATGAAAAATATATTTTGGTCTCTGATGACTTTTGTTTCATCAGGCTCACTGAATGCCATTTCATACTGCCTGCTTAAGAGTTCGCTCATTTCCTTTTTGTCCCCTGTGAAAGAGCCGTCCCCTTTGCTCAGTGGGCCGATGTTTGATGTTGTTTTAGCCTTTTGTTTGGCGTATGAAAAGAAGTATTTGGAATTTTCCTTTATACCTGCAATAGCTTTCCTCTCCTCTTCCATATGTTGTAGTTCATATGATATTCTTAGCCTTTGTTCAATTTCCACAATTTCTCTATCTATTTCGACCTTTTGCCTATCCTGTAGATTTTGATGTGTGCGTCTTTGTGTGAGTAATTTTCTTCTTCTGTACAGCCTCCTCCTTTCCCGATCTTGTTTGCTTCTTCGTTTTGTTTGTCTTGCAGGTATATGGTGGCTACAGATTTGGGTCATGGTTTCTGTTATTAAGACTAGACATTCTGCTGGTGTCAGGTTATCCATTAAATCTTCCCAGTCTATTTCCTCCATTTCTTGATTTACCTCTTCCCACCTAATGTTTTTGTTATTGAAGTTAAATTTACTGAAGGGGCCGGTTTTTTTTTTCTCGATTCTGAGGTTGTCTGTACACTTTCTAAGGTTGTTTTGATCTCAATTAATTTATGATCTGAGTATGTTGTGTCCGATATGTTAATGCTGTGTACTAGAGAGTCGTTGTTAGTGAAGACCAGGTCTAAGATATTGTTTTCCCGTGTGGGTTCAGCAATATGTTGGGTAAGACTAAAAAAATCACAAAGTTCAAAAAGCTCTCTCGTATTAGTATTTGCTTCTCCGGTGTTATTTGCCACTAACTGGTTTTCTAGTTGTCTCCATTTAATGTTTGGTAGATTAAAGTCTCCTAGCCATATAATATTTGGTGTTGGGTTCCCCAGGGTTTCCACCGTACTTAACCTATTTTATATACTATCGCTATATACCTTACAGACTTCTGGAATCTGTGCCAAATTTTCATTAGTGAAAACGGAAAGAAACTGAGGTTAGGCTAATGTCTTTTCAAATCACTATCGGGGGCGTGTCTCAACATCGATCGATAGGCCTAATGGGGAAAATACGTTTTCCCGAGATTTCTAATTAATTACAAACACTATATATTGATGCAAATGAAAAAAAAATCTTTATAAGAAACACTCGTAAAATTTGTGGTATTAAAATTAAAAAAATCCAGTCTCCCTCACTATCCGATGCCCCAATTACCATATTATGTAGGTTTTTAGGTGTTTGGTATGTGGCAACCCCATTAATTTTAGGGTTTGCTAGGCTATTTTTTTCTATTTAACCCTCCAGCCCCGGCTACGCATTACATAAATATTCCCCAAAACCCGGGTGTTTTGGCCGAAAAACGTCTAGGCTAGGCTACCGTATCTTTGTTATTCTGACTGCTTCCGCATTCCAGCGCATCCCCAAGTGTAGATGTGTTTCGTACCTGTAGAATGGCGTTAAGTAGAGCTCTGTAAGTCAACTGGTTCAGTTGTGATGATGATTTCATTAGAGATAGCTTTATGGCAAAAACAGCCACTTTACACTACTTTTCGATACTTAACAATAACATACAGGCACACACGAACAAGCGACGCACTCCTTCTTGTGGCCGGACATGCGGGGCGTCGGTCCAGCCGGCTGTTGTTTACATGCGTCGGACCGACGCCTCGCACACCAAGCTTACAGGCTTTCAACCACTGGGCGTTCAAGAGCCCTTCCGGGAACAGAGGGTTAAAATCGGATTTTCAGGAACGTAACCCAATTGTAAATTGAGGGAGACGTGTACAGTACCGGTACTTCTCTATTGTCATTGTCATAATATGCTCGCTGAATAATCTTGAAGAGGAATTGGCAAGAATGTAGTTACCGGGTGTACCGCCCGTCTTGTTTACACTACACGGACGCTCACCCATCATGTTCCCGTCTATTTTGACTGCCTTTGGATACAAAAATACATTAGCCTAACCTAACCTAACCTAACCTAACCTAACCTAACCTAACCTAACCTAACCTAGTAGGATATTATAGATTTATAAATATTTATTTTATTATAAGTATTTATAGATGATTTATATTGTATGTCGGTAGTGGTACACCTGGTAACTACATCCTTCCTGAAGAATTTACCATCAGTTGGAAAAAGAAAAATGGTAATTCTTTACTTATCCGGCTGCTCTCACCCCCCCCCCCCCCCCCACCCTCTCTCTCTCTCCCAACTCCTCAAACCTACATTTATCAGAAAACTGAAAATGGATACAGGATAGGTTGAGGGAAGGCTTTCCCCCTCCTCACCCCTCCAAAAAAAAATATATATCATATTATTAAGGGAGCCCACGTCGCTTTTTTCCTCTTTCTCTCCCTCTCTCTTTGGCTTGTATCCATTCGGCCCCATTCAGCTTATTGTTTTAAGACGTAGTACCCCCATCCAGGTGTCAATATTTTCCTGGCAAGCCGTAGCGAACCAGCATATATATTTTTTTGTTTTGACAGCAAGCTATATTTGTACATTTTTCGATAGAAAATGTCTCCGGCGAAGCCAGATTTCTCCATGCAATGCTGGCTCGCTACAGGTATCGCTCGCTAGGAAGAAATCGACACCTGGATGGGGATAAACGTCTTAAAACAGTTGGCTGAATGGGGCCGAATGGATACAAGCCAGGGAAAGAGAGAAAAGGAGAGAAAGATAACAAAAGCCGGTGACCCCCCTTAACCCTTCCTGCCTGATTGTAATTTTAAAATTACACCACGAAATATGGGCAGGTGCCCGGGTGTCCTTCCATGACTTTTAAGCTTGAAAGCCTATTCAGCTTGGTCTGAACGCCGTGCGTCCGACGCATGTAAACAAAGCCGATCGTTGCGTCACCGCACCTCCGAAAACAAGGAGAAGACTCGTTTGTTATTGTATGTCTGTCTGTCGTTGTTTCAGTAGTGAAAAGATCGTCGTATTGCTAACATCGCCTGAAAATGCTCTCCACTGAAATCGTCATCACAATTGAACCAGTCGACTTAGAGAGCTCTACTCAACGCCAGTCTACAGCTTGGAAACCGCACTACGTTTATAGATGCGTGGGAAATTTCTAGCAGTTAAAACTAACCAAAATACGGTAGCCTAGGCCTAGACGTTTTTCGGCCAGATCGCCCGGGTAGCCCACCCTGTCCTCTGGAGATACAGCCCGGGCCAGGAGGGTTAAGGAGGGGTGTGGAGGCCCAGGTTAGAAAAACAACATTGTCCAAAGATCACTTGCAGACTCTCAATTAAATAATCCTTTTAGCTACCATATATCCTTCCTAAGTTTCAGGTTAAGGGGAGGTATTTAGTTTGTTCCCTACGTTTTCATCAAGCTTAAAATTACACCCCCTAGACCCCCTTTCAAGATAAATTTGTACATTTTCCGGTAGAAAAATGTCTCGGCCAGAGGCCGGTTGCTCTTAAATTACAGGCTCGCTATCGCTCGCCAGGAAAATATTTGACACCTTAACCCGTAGAGCCCCGGCTAGTTATAATATTTTGTTCACCCCAGTCCCAAGCCATTTTCACTTCTTTTTTTTGTTTGCTAAAATGGAAGACAAGGATGAGAAATGAAAAAAAAAAAAAAAAAATCACCTCGGACATTTTTTTTTGGGGGGGGGGGCCTCAAAAAAAATTGTTGAGCCAAAATGGAAGAGAATGGTGAGAAATGAAGACAAAAAAATCACCTCGGTCATTTGGGGGGGGTTCGAAAGTTCGTCTCCCCCGCATGACCACCCGCCCGGGAGCACTAGGGTAAAAACTGAGTATGGCATTGTACGGCATACATCCTAAGGAGTGTCTCACATAAATCTCGAGCTTCTAGCTCCCATACGACCGGAGTAATGAAGGTTCAAAGTGGCGGTGAACTAAGGGTGTAAACTATCCCCACTAAGCCCACCACCACCAGCCGCGCGGCTGTCTCGGCCCGCTCACACCTACTGGCCCGGCTCCCACACACACTACGGTACCTCCCCCTCCTATTCTCCCGCCATTTCCTACCTTACGAGCCACGTAAGTGTTTTTTATATGTCGGACGCACGTGATGCGTCGCATGGGAGTTGGTGATCAAACACTGCCGACGCAACACGTGCGACGCTGGGTCTCACTGGGTTAATGGCACGAAAGGTCTTAAAATTGACATAAATGGGGCAAAATGTCTTAAAATGTCAAAACTACTAGGGCGAATGTCTTAAAATCTCAAAAGCAATGGGGCTAAACATGAGGGAGAAAGGGGTCCAGAAAAAAATCCCTCAAGTGGAAATCTCCCCTTAACCCTCCAGCCCCGGGGGCTATAGCTTGCGACTGTGCTGTGGTAACGGGTGTTTTGACGATCTTTGGCCTATGTTAACTCCTCTGTAATTCAATGAATATGGCATGTAATGTTGTGAATAAAAAAGAATAATGTTCCACAAACCTTGCTCTGTCGAATGGCGTTGAGTAGAGGTCTCTAGCCCCTCTGGTTGCATAATGGTGAGCGCGGGAAGACGAGTGCTTTTCGGCGGCAAATTCTTCCCGCTTTCGGACGCGTCGCCCCGGCCACGGCTACGACGCACCTAGCCGCTCGTCGCGCCAAAGTGTTTATCTCCCTTGGACGATTTTAGTGTTTGATATTGAGAATGTGATGTTTATTTGATATTTTTATAGTTATTTTGAGGCCAATTATATAAAGTATGTTTATTAGGGTATCACTGTCACTGATAATGCTCATTTTCACTCGATACCGTACATTTTATTAGTAATTGAGGTAGGTTATTGTTGTATTAGGCACTGATTATTCGTTATCACAGGTGTTTATTATACTTTGACCATCAAATATTAGGTCTTGTGTCACTTTCACTTAGTTATATGCTTTGTAAACATTTTATATACAATTTATTGTGTCTTTTTTCACTGATTTATATATTTCTATAGGTTGTAATCATATGAATGTCACTTGGTATATACATATGTGTCACTTTCACATATTATTATGGTGTAATTGTATTTGTATAAATGTTTTCATAATACAGTCAGGACCCCCAATACACGATTCCACAATGCGCGAAAACCCTAATACACGAGTTACCCCTCGAAAATAACATTAATTAATTAAACATTAATTACGCGAGGTGGTACCACAATACACGAATCGAGAGCTAAGAAGGGGCCAAATCCGCTATTCCCGCTTGATACGCGAGCACGTCTACGTTTCGCGAGGCCCAGGCGTAGCTCCGAAAAGAGAAGAAAACGGGCATACGCCTGCCTTCCCTCCCGCTTACCCTCCCTCCCTCCCTCCCTCCCACAGTCCCGCTCAAGCGCTCATAGCCGTGCGGAGTGACCAAACGTTTGTAGTGCCTGCCACTTTTTTCGCCATGCCACGCCAATATAAGAAGATAACACACAAAATGAAGGTGGAAGTGTTGGATCGCAAGAAAAAAGGAGAAAGAAACTGTGCAATAGGCTTGTCAGAGGAAACTGTTCGTACGATTTGGTCAGGGAGGGAGAAGTTGGAGAAAATCGTGAAGTCCTACGGTCCTAGTCCTAGTCCTAGCCTATCTACTACTAATTTTAAGGTAAGATTTCATATTTTTATTCATTGTTCTTCTTATATATAAGATATAGACTGTACTGTAGAGCCAAAAATGTCGAAAATAGGTCATAATTGAGAGATGTCACCCAATCTAATTATTCCCATTTAAAGTTAGTTCCACAATACACGAATTCACAATACGCGATGCCTCCTGTCACCCCTATTCTCGCGAATTGGGGGTCCTGACTGTACATGACTTTTGTATAACAATAAATTGGTTTACTTCCACTTTTTGCCTATATATATACTGTACATATTGTCATTATCTTTGGCACTTTCACTATGATTATTAGAACTCCTGCTTGGAGTGGTAATCAAAGAAGCACCCTATAGCACAGAGTGCCACCTTGCACTCCACACACTCCATGGTGGACTTTTTTTCTGACCTCGCCCTCAGTCTGCTGTTGTAGTAGACATGGCACCGCTTCTGCTGCGTTCTTCCTGATTCATTCTGAGGCAGGGAACCAAGCCTGTGCCTATTCATGTAATATGCACACTGCAAGCGGTCAGTAACGGCGGGCCCAGGAAGTGCCACTGCCCTCTGTGGCGTACCGTAAAATGCGGTAACTTCGGACATTTTTCGATGTTTTTTAACAATTTCTCCTGAGTTTAAACACATTATAGAGATTTAACTAGGTCAAGTGATGTATGGTGGTAGTGCGCCGTAATCCAGGAAGCCTCCTAAAATTAACCCCTATAATAAGAGAGCTATCCTTATCCTAAATGATGTCCGAAGTTTGCTTGAAAAGTTGATAACTTCGGACTTCTATGGCTAACTTCGGACGTAGGTGATTTCTTATGGAAAATGGTTGCCAAGAAAGCTGAGATAACTTCGGACGAACGGAGGAGAACTTCGGACCTACGTTCGTGGCCTTATTTCATTCATTTTTCGGCTCCTACTATTTTATATGAATATTTTATTATTGCTGCTTATTCTTGTCCAATGTTATAGTGGAAAATGCACAGTCAATAGTTTTAGGCCTGTATAATCAGTATAGGAGGGGGATATATACGATGTTTAACATATATTCTGTTTGCATCTGTTCTCGTTAGGCATCGAGCTCACTCCTAGAAAATATTGAGAAGGAAAAATAACCAATGCTGTCAAATCAATAACTCGAAAATTAACTAGGCCTAGTGAAAATATATAGGTATGTATAATATATCAATGCATATACACTTGCATATATAACCCCCTGGGGGTTAGGGAATAGAATATGCCCCACGTGCCTTCTGCGTGTCGTAAGAGGCGACTAAAGAGGTTGGGTCGGTGGGCTTGCGACCCCCACCCGGAAAAAATATCTAAGCAAAGAAAAACGAACGAACAGCCTCGGATGCGGACGGAACCAACGTTGACGAACCACGACCGACTAAGGACATGCCTTCGGACATTCTGAGAATGGCTACGTGGAATGTTAGTGGCATGAATGATGGCACAAAAGAGAGAGAGGTTCTGGAAGTGTTAGTGAATGCCAGGCTGGATGTATGTGGAATGACAGAGACCAAATGGAAAGGTTCAGATGTGAGAGAATGGGAATGTGGAATGGGTGTGTGTGCTGGAGTGAGTGAAGGAACAGCGAGAGAAGGTGCATGTTTGTTTGTAAGTAGCAAATGGAAGGAATGTGTAAGAGAGTATGGGTCTGTGGGTTCAAGGATTGTGTGGGTGAGAATGAAAGTAGGAATACAAACGTGGGTGATTGTATGCGTGTATGCCCCGACAGAGGATATACTTGAAAGAAAGAAAGAGGAGTTCTGGATGAATGTGGAGGCGTGCCTGGAGAAGTTTGACAAGAATGAAAGAATATTTCTGATTGGGGATATGAATGGTAAGGTGGGTGATAGGAAAGTTGAGGGAGTGGTGGGAGGGTGGGGGGTACCATCAGAGGTGAATGGGAATGGTAGTGCACTTGTGGACGTATGTGTGGGGAGGAGGCTGTGGATAGCCAACACCTTCTTCCGACACAGAATGATCCACAGGTACACGTGGAAACGGATGTTGACGATGAAGGATAAGACAGTGGTGGAACGAAAGTCATTGATTGATTATGTATGTGTGGATGAACGAATGAAGAAATCTGTGATGGATGCTAGGGTGTATAGGGGTATTGGAGGGGGTCTGTCTGATCATTATGTAGTGGTAGCTAAGGTTAGGATACAAAAGAAGTGGGTGAGGAGAGCGGGAGGGAGGCGAGAGGAGGGTGGAATGGTGAGGAGGGTGGAGAGGTTGCAGGAGGAGGAAGTCAGGGAGGAGTACAGGAGAGCAGTGGAAAGACGACTAGGTGGGTTCGACCTGGAAGTTATGGAGGAAGTGGAGGAGATGAGCAAGGTGTTTAAGGATGAGATCTGTGCAGCATGTGAGGAGGTGTGTGGAGTGAGGAGAAGAGGGAGGGGAGTGAAAGGTACAGCATGGTGGACAGAAGAGGTAAGAATAGCTGTGGAAGAAAAGAAGAAAGCATATAGAGAGTGGTTGGGTAGTAGAGGGAATGAAGATTCCGAGAGACAGAAACGAGCGAGGTACGTGGAGAGTAAGAGGGTGGTGAAGAGAGTAGTGAAGGAAAGTAAGAGAAGAGTAGATGAGGAATTTGGAAGGAATCTGAGTGTAAAATGGAGGGAGAGTAAGAAACTGTTCTGGAAAGAAGTCAAGAAAGTTAGGGAAGGTAGCAAGGGAAACAGTAAGGGTGTGAAAGATAAGAATGGGAGAATGCTAGCCGAGAAGCAAGAGAGAGTCGAAAGATGGAGGGAGTACTTCAGTGAGTTGCTAAATGAAAGGAATGAAGAGCCAGCAAACATAACTGGATATGGTATGGGAGGGAGAAGAAGAGAAGTATTGGAGGAGGAGGTGGGGATCAGGAGGTCAGAAGTGTGGGAAGCCATGAAAGAGTGAAGTTGGGGAAAGCACCAGGAACAGATGGAGTGTGTGGGGAAATGTTGAGGTATGGTGGTGAGATAGTGATAGAATGGGTATGGAAAATGTGCAAACTAGCATGGGAGAAGGGGAGTGCACCTGATGACTGGAAGACTGGCATAATAGTCCCCCTATATAAGGGCAAAGGGGAAAGAGGAGTGTGTGGTAACCACCGAGGAATATGTCTTCTAAGCGTAGTAGGGAAGGTATACAGTAGGGTAGTGATTGAGAGAGTGAGAGTGAGAACGGAGAAATGGATAGGCGACGAGCAGGGAGGTTTTAGGAAGGGAAGGGGATGTGTAGATCAGATTTTTACCCTGAATTGTGTTGTGGAGAAGTATCTGGAGAAGAAACAAAAGGTGTATGTTGCCTTTATGGACTTGGAGAAGGCCTATGACAGAGTGGATAGAGAAGGTTTGTGGAAAGTACTTAGAATATACGGAGTAGAGGGCAAGTTGCTGAAAGCAGTGAAGAGCATGTATGAGGGTGCAAAGGCGGCAGTACGTGTGGAGAGTGAGCAGAGCGAGTTCTTTGACCTGAATGTTGGTTTGAAACAGGGGTGTGTGATGTCCCCGTGGTTGTTTACTGTATATATGGATGGAGTTATGAAAGAAATACTATCAAGAGCAGTGGATGTTGGTGTATCGCTGAAAAGGGAGGGAATTGAGTGGAAGCTACCTATACTGCTGTTTGCGGATGATACAGTTCTGATGAGTGATAATGAATGGGAGTTGCAGGGTCTGGTAAATGAGTTTGGAACAGTGTGCGAAAAACGGAATTTGAAGGTAAATACGGGGAAGAGCAAGGTTATGGTCTTCGAAAGGGGTGAAGTAACAGAGTGTGAGGTGAAGCTGAACGGTCAGGCTATGGAGATCATCAACTCTTTTAAGTATCTGGGCAGTGTGTTGAGTAAAGATGGGACTATGGATGAAGAGGTGCGGGAGAGGGTACAACAGGGGAAGAGGGTTGTAGGAACGCTAAAAGCAGTAACAAGAAATAGGGTGGTCAGTATGGAAGTGAAGAAGTCCTTGCATGACAGTGTGGTAATCCCGACACTGACTTACGGAAGCGAAGCATGGACGTTGGTTGAGAGACTCAGACCAAGAGTGAGAGCAGTGGAAATGAATTACTTAAGGAGTGCGTGCGGAGTTACATGGAGGGATAGACAGACTAATGAGGAAGTAAGAAGGAGGTGTGGTGTGGAGGTAGATGTGCTGGAAAGTGTGAAAAGGAACAACTTGAGATGGTTCGGCCATATGGAACGTATGGAAAGCGAGAGAATGACTAAGAGGGTGTACGAGAGCGAGGTGGAGGGACAGAGGGGGAGAGGTAGACCGAATATGAGGTGGAAGGATGGAGTGAGGAACTACATGAACGAAGGCGGTGCTGGTTGGGGGGAGGGGCGTCGACTGACTGGGGACAGAGGTGCATGGGGGCGGTTCGTTCGTGGCCACCCCTTCGGGGATCACGGCGTCAGGCAATAGATAGATAGATAGAAATACACTTTCATGAATTTGAGCATTTTTATAGGTATAACGTATTTGTTGGTGTTTCTTTCGGCAGATAATTTTTTTTTTTGGACAAGATATATGCCTCTCCTAATTTATATATATTATATATCCAGAATTATCCGAAATACATAAATCGGTTAGCATAGTATCATATTTTTATGGGTTTTTGGACTCAGAGAATGATGATTTGATCTTTCACCACCATGTTAATGATGTACAAGTATTATGAATGATTTTCATAGGGCAAATAATAACAAACGATTGTTTTGTTCCATGTCCGAAGTTACCATGTTTTTTTTTTAAAACACAATCGGCTAAATGATAGTGTTCTAGCTAGAGCGTTATACAAGTGTAACAAATTTCCTTTGGTGGATGTTGTCTCTGGTAATGTTACTCCAAAATTATATCAGTCACAACATCATTCATACAAACAAATTTCTTCGGGGTGATAGAAGTTTGGCAGGGTAGCGAAAAATGTACATATTTTCGTCACATATATAATATTTTTTCGTGTACATATACTCATGTCAGTTCCCTAGGACTTTTACATGCTCTTCCTTTGCCATTTCTCTAAACGGACCCCACAAAAAAAATATATATATATTTTCCATTATACTGTATAATGAAAATGTCTAATTACTTATTATCGCCGATGTCCGAAGTTATGACCGAAGTCCGAAGTTACCCCACTTTACGGTACCATACTTCTCCAGGAGCTCCGTCAACACCTGCTTTTGGAACCTCCGCAGGCTATTGAACTTCATGGGTGTGTTCACATTCCGAAGCTTGTATATATTGTAGGCATTCAGAACTGACATGTCCACCATATGCAGAAAGAACTTTTTGTACCATCTGCACGAGGTACGCAGGCAGTCAATGAAGCCTATCTGCATGTCGGACTTGTCCACCAGCCTCATGTTGATGTTGTAGTCCAGGACAGCATCGGGCTTGGTCACCCTGGCCTGGGTCCGGCGATCCACCTTGCCAGTCTCCACCATTTCCCCCTTGTGGATGGTGGTCAGGAGGTTGACCTTCCGCTGGTCGTGCCAGTGGATAGCCAGAATGGGCCCCGACTTCTTCCTGAACATATCACCTTTTTTGGTCTTTGGAGGGAAAGGTGGCATGCCCTTCCTTTTCCCTCGTACTGTGCCTACAGTCCCCGTCTTGCGCTCATGCAGGTACTGTGAGAGAGTGGGGGACGTGTAGTAATTGTCCGTGTAGAGGACGTGATTCTTGTGAAAGTAGCGGTCCATCATGGCTTGCACCACTGCTCCGCCAAAGCCAATGAGGGGGTCCACAAGCAAGTCCCCTTCCTTCCCGCTGTAGACCAGGAAGTCCAGGACATAGCCAGTTTGGCAGTCGCACAGCACAAAGAATTTTATGCCAAAGCGATGTCTTTTTGAGGGGATGTACTGCCGGAAGCTGAGTTTTCCCCGGAACAGCACAAGAGACTCGTCAATGACGACCTTGCGGAAGGGCTTGAAGTAGGAGGTGAAGCGTTCTCGCATCATCTCGTACAACGTCCTAATCTTCCACAGCCTGTCTGGGAGGTGGACGTCAAGGTTGGTGACAAGATGGAGCGCTGCGAGGATATCAAGGTACCGGTCGCGAGACATATATTTCCCGAAGGCAGGGGTGGATATGAATCATTGGTGATCCAATAGTCAGGCAACCTATGCTTCTTGACATGAGGCATTAGCATGGTGAGTGCCAGGAACACCATGAACTCTTTATGAGTCCACTGGGGTCCACTGCCTCATGTGGCCCTTGGTCACCTTGCCCAAAAAGTGGACCTGGAATTGGTGCTGCTTATTTGTCTCTTTGACAACATAGCCTACCACCTCCTCATCAAAGAAGGCCTCAAATAGTTCGTGTGGTGGAGCATTGGGGCCTGCAGGAAAATTGGGGGTAATGCCTGAACCCTCCAGTACCTCATCAAAAGCTGGCACATCAGGGTTGTATCCATCTCCATCAACTACGTCTTGCCACTGAAAAACGTAGAATGGGTCTTGTCTATGCTGACGAGGAGCTCCAGCTGGTGGCCCAGCACGCCCACGGCCAACTCGGGAGGCGCGCGCCCTAGGGCGGCGAGGGCGGCGGCCAGCACGACGGGCAGCACGACGCCGGGCCAAGCGGATGGGTCGAGGGTCGTCGATGTCCATATAGTCATCGTCAGAGTGGTCATCTTGCCCTGACGGTGGACCTATGTAATCATGGCCAGAGTCTTCAGAGAGGTGCCCTTCATCATCAGTGGCCCCCACATAATCTGGTGGGGAACGAGTGATGCGTGGGCGGTGGGCGAGGTGGGGAAGGAGTGGCAGGTGAGGCTGTGTCCCCCCGAGGTCCTGGGCTCCTTGGCCTGCGACGAGTGACAGAAAGCAATGCTTCACTGTCACTAGGCCCAGGTATTGGTGATGCGAGCTCAAAGACTTCGTCAGGAACATATGTTGACGGCTGGAGAGGTGGGGAGGACCGTGGGGAAAGTTGCGGGGGTGTATGGCTGGGGCCGGCAGGGGTGGACGCCGCGGGAGCCTCGAACAAAACTCGCTTACTTGTCTTTCCTTGTTTGGCATATTTGCTGCCTTTCCCCTTTTCGGCAGCAGTATGTCTCCTGTCTGGGGGACCTAGGAGGCAAATAGGCCGAAAGTGGGGGGTCCTCAACCCTTGGCAGTGGTGGGGGTGGTGGGGAAGAATGCGGGGCACCCGGGTCATCCGGGTCATCTTGGGTGGCGTGGGTAGATAAGGGAGACAATGGCGGGCGAGAAGGGTCACCACGCTCACCCTCACTCACAGCCTCATCCTCACCAAGTATTTTGGCTTGTTCCCTAGCTGCCGCGGCCACCTTTTCAAGTATTTTCTTCTTATATAAGTGTAGCTTGAAAGGCGATTTAGCTGGTGAAGGGCTTGGGGTCGTGTCACTCATGCGAAACTTGGAGAGTGACCTTGAACTCTCCCACTCACTCACTCTCTCAAGTTCACCGTCTGTAGGTAAACCAGCTTCCTCAAAAACTGGTACATCACCTTCATCACTCTCATCACTCTCATGTTCTCTCGCAAATCCCAGGAATTGCTCTTCTTTGTCACTCTCATGGCCATAATCACTCGACTTATAATTACTGGAGTCGTCACTGCCTTCATCATCAACAATATGCTTGGCATCAGCATGCTCATAAAGTCTCAATGTCGTCTCAATACCTCCGGGAGATAACACATTTAGGCGATGGCGTCGGGGTAAGGCGTGACGAACTAGCACGGGCGTCGTAGGAAGCACGGTATCGGACACAGCGGAATCACTATTTGGCGTACTATCCATGATGGCGTCGGGGTAGATACTGTTGCTGTGGCGTAGTTTACGTCTGGTGGCGCCACCTACCCTCCCACGATACCAAAAATTTACGCGCGGCATTCGAAAGCACTCACGCAAGCAATGGGCGTTCAAGAGCCCTTCCGGGTTGCGCGGGCCGAGGTTTTTATGGGCGTTAAAGAGTCCTTCCGGGATGTAGGGGTTAAGAAGGACATACAGTATACCCATTAAAAGGCTACAGACTCTCAATTAACCCTTTTAGCCACCGTACATCCTTCCTAAGCTACATAAAGTCGTCTGAATGTAGCTGAAATCAAATTTGTACAGTACTGTACATCTTTCGGTAGAAAAATGTCCAGGCCGAAGGCCGCTTCTTCCAAAATTATAGGCTCAGTATCATTCGCCAAGAAATAAATCGACACCTAAATGGCACAAAAGGTCTTAATATTGACAAGGAAATGGGGCGGAAGGTCTTAAAATCCCCAAACTAATGGGCCGAACGTCTTGAAATCTGAAAACTAATTGGGCTAAACATGAGGGAGAAGGGGGCCAGAAAACCCGGCCTATTCCCCCTTAAGGGGAGACGGGTAGTTCTTCTGGTCCCCCTTCTCCCTCATGTTTATTTAGGGGTGTGTGATGTCCCCATGGTTGTTTACTGTATATATGGATGGAGTCATGGAAGAAATACACGGAAGAGCAGTGGATGTTGGTGTATCGCTGGTATGGGAAGGAAACGAGTGGAAGCCACCTATACTGCTGTTTGCGGATGATACAGTTCTGATGAGTGATAATGAATGGGAGTTGCAGGGTCTGGTAAATGAGTTTGGAACAGTGTGCGAAAAACGGAATTTGAAGGTAAATGCGGGGAAGAGCAAGGTTATGGTCTTCGAAAGGGGTGAAGTCACAGAGTGTGAGGTGAAGCTGAACGGTCAGGCTATGGAGATCGTCAACTCTTTTAAGTATCTGGGCAGTGTGTTGAGTAAAGATGGGACTATGGATGAAGAAGTGCGGGAGAGGGTACAACAGGGGAAGAGGGGTGTAGGAACGCTGAAAGCAGTAACAAGAAATAGGGTGGTCAGTATGGAAGTGAAGAAGTCCTTGCATGACAGTGTGGTAATCCCGACACTGACTTACGGAAGCGAAGCATGGACGTTGGTTGAGAGACTCGGACCAAGAGTGAGAGCAGTGGAAATGAATTACTTAAGGAGTGCGTGCGGAGTTACATGGAGGGATAGACAGACTAATGAGGAAGTAAGAAGGAGGTGTGGTGTGGAGGTAGATGTGCTGGAAAGTGTGAAAAGGAACAACTTGAGATGGTTCGGCCATATGGAACGTATGGAAAGCGAGAGAATGACTAAGAGGGTGTACGAGAGCGAGGTGGAGGGACAGAGAGGGAGAGGTAGACCGAATGAGAGGTGGAAGGATGGAGTGAGGAAGTATATGAACAAAGGCGGTGCTGGTTGGGGGGAGGGGCGTCGACTGACTGGGGACAGAGGTGCGTGGGGGTGGTTCGTTCGTGGCCACCCTTTCGGGGATCACGGCGTCAGGCAATAGATAGATAGATAGTTTTCAGATGTTAAGACGTTTGGCAATTTTAAGACCTTCCGCCCCATTTCTTTGTCAATATTAAGACCTTTCATCCTATTTATTTCATATTTTCCTGGCGAACAATAGTGAGCCTGTAATTTTGGAAGAATTTTTTTCTACCCAAAAATGTACAAATTAATTTACACAGGGGGTCTAATGGTTGTTTATTTAAGTTTGATGGCGGTCTAGGGAGGAAACTAAAAGAATATTGAATGTATAAAAAAATCTACCATAAAGTGAATCAAAAAAAGTGGAGGAATTAAGGTTCTTTGCCTTCTTATACAGGTAACTGTGTTGGTGGGGTAATGGTTTAGATGCTGCTGTTCTGGGTGTGGTGTCCCGAGTTGGAATCTCGGGAGGACCATACGCTTTCATTAGTTTATTCAAGTACATTGGGGTTTGTATCGGGGTGTTCTAGTTAAGGATAGCATGCGAGTGTTTTAATTAGCAACTGGATTGATTAATAATTTACTGCAAAGGGAGCCTGAAAGCCATGTCTCAACTAGTTCAAGTGTGTCTATTATTGCAGTACAGTACAGTAATAACTCATTATATTAAGTTACCCAGAAGCCAGAAAGCATTCTCAGGATTAGCCTTTTCTCAAGCCCCCTTACCCCCAGGGGGTAAGGGGGCCTTCATCTAATGGTGGAGGAAAAAAAGAATATGCCTCACGCATCCTACTGCGTGTCGTACAAGGCGACTAGTAGGGGGGGGATGGCGATAGACTTGTGGACCAACAGCCATTACTAGACAATAAAGTCTTTTTCTTAGCACTGTCTTGGTATGGCACTGCCGAGGCTGGTGGGGTGCGGATAGGTGCCACAGGGGACTGAGTCTTACCTGGGCACCGTTTGGCACCACATCTGTGTCGGCAACAGTGTTTGCATGTTGGAGCAGTGTTGGGGCAGGACTTTATTGTTCTATAGTCCAATTGCCTAATATACAGTAGAGTCTTGTTATGGTGCTGTCTTTTCGTAACACTGTTACGGCTGGTGTGGTTGCAGATACTGCAGGTGCAAGTGCTGCAAGGGAACTCTGTTGAGTCTTGCTGAGGCACGTTTAGCACTATACCAACATCAGCCATAGTGATGACTTGGTGGGGCAGTGCTGTGGCAGGACTTTATTGTACTACAGTACACTCCAACTACTGAAAGGCAACCCCGTCTGAGCCGTTACAATGCATGTAATGGAAAAATTACGTTAAACCAATGTATGTAAGTGGTTAGGTTGGGCCAGGGAGCACATTTGGAGCCGAGAAGCATCCATGATCTCAGGTGTTAGTGGGGTAAGTTCCCCTACCTGGCCCGAATACCTATCTACTCCTTAGGTGTTGTTCCTTGCCCTAGAAGAGGCACAGGGAAGAAGGGAACGTCGATGCACTGGTGATAGGGGAGGTGTAAGTCGCTCTGGTCTCAGCGAGGGGGGAGAGCAATGGAAGGGGCCTTCGGATTTGCTTCAGGACATCCTTCCAGGGACCAATCAGCAGGTCGGCTGGGTGGTGGAGGCGCCACTCTGGTCGCCCTATGATAGCTTCCCACTTGGTTTTGTGGAGGGAGGGGAGACTATGGTGTCTTGGGTTGTGGTATAACAGATACTGAAGTTAATTTGTGTTTACAGGCAGCTGGTGGTGTGTGCAGGACGGTGCGCCAGTGTGTTGTTGTTGTTGTTGTTGTTGTGTGGTGAGGTAGACAACAACAAGTGGTGGGGTGGTGATCAACAACACCACCATCACCACCTATCATCATCATCATCATCCCCACCAGCACCATCCACTAGACATGTTTCACCGCTTCCATGACCTCAAAACTGGCCAAGATCCTGACATGGTGAGTACAAACTATAATTTATACATTTTTCTTGATAAAGCTATAATACTACAATACAGCCTACAGTATTCCCCTGGAAGGGAAAGGTGTATGCTTCATGCCTTAGAAGCGCAATGGCATATGATTCAGAAACGTGGCCTGTCAAAGCGGATGATATCAACAGATTGGAACGCAATGAAATGAGAAAGGTGAGATGGATGTTTGGGGCCAAACTGCAAGATAGGATATCAAGTGAAGAGCTAAGGAGAAGGTTAGGTATCAAGAGTATCAGTGATGAGATGTGCACTAGCAGGCTTGGATGGTTTGGTCATGTGGAGAGCGCCGTTGCAAAGGCATAGCTTCCCGACCAGCAACTGAACTGAACTAAGGAGAAGGTTAGGTATCAAGAGTATCAGTGATGTGATGTGTACTAGCAGGCTTGGATGGTTTGGACATGTGGAGCTGATGGATGTACTAAGTTGGGTGAAAAGATGCAAGTCCGTGAATGTGGAGGGAGCTGCACCAAGGGGCGGACCAAGAAAGACGTGAGATCGGACTTTGCAGTCTGATCTTAGATCAAAGAACCTGACAAGTGAGGCAGCTCTGAACAGGGTTGCCTGGAACGCTGCCATTTAGACATGAGACCAGAACCGCGCTCTGTGTGGAATACTCGGTCTTTAAATTTGTGTATTCATGTATCAAGAGCAGTGGATGTTGGTGTACCGCTGATAAGGGAAGGAAACCAGTGGAAGTTGTCTGTACAGTCCTGTTTTTGGCAAGAATGTAGTTACCGGGTGTACTGCCCGTCTACACGACGCGGACGCTCACCATCATGTTCCCGTCTATTTTGACTGCCTTTGGATACAAAAATACATTACCCTAACCTAACCTAACCTAACCTAACCTAGTATTATAGATTTATAAATATTTATTTTATTATAAGTATTTATAGATGATTTATGTTGTATGTCGGTAGTGGTACACCCGGTAACTACATCCTTCCCCTGTGTTTTGCCGACGATACTGTTCTGATGAGCGATAGTGAATAGGAGTTGCAGGGTCTGGTAAATATGTTTGGAACAGTGTGTGAAAAACGGAATCTGAAGGTAAATGCAGGGAAGAGCAAGGTTATGGTCTTCGAAAAGGGTGAAGCCACAGAGTGTGAAGTGAAGCTGAACGGTCAGGCTATGGAGATTGTCAGCTCATTTAAGTATCTGGGCAGTGTGTTGAGTAAAGATGGGACTATGGATGAAGAAGTGCGGGAGAGGGTGCAACAGGGGAAGAGGGTTGTAGGAACGCTGAAAGCAGTAACAAGAAATAGGGTGGTCAGTATGGAAGTGAAGAAGTCCTTGCACGACAGTGTGGTAATCCCGACACTGACTTACGGAACCGAAGCATGGACGTTGGTTGAGAGACTCAGACCAAGAGTGAGAGGGGTGGAAATGAATTACTTGAGAAGTGCATGCAGAGTTACACGGAGGGATAGACAGACGAATGAGGAAGTACGAGAGTGGTGTGGTGTGGAGGTAGATGTGCTGGAAAGTGTGAAAAGGAACACCTTGAGATGGTTCGGCCATATGGAACGTATGGGAAGCGAGAGAATGACTAAGAGAGTGTACGAGAGTGAGGTGGAAGGACCGAGAGGGGGAGGTAAACCGAGTGAGAGATGGAAGGATGAAGTTAAGAAGTATATGCGTGAAAGCGATGCTGGATGGGAGGGGCATCGACTAACTAGGGACAGGTGCATGGGGGCGTTTCGTTCGTGGCCACCCTTTCGGGGATCACGGCGTCCGGCAATAGATAGATAGATAGATAGAAGGAGACAAAAGGCAAGGCTGCTTGTAACAAATGTCTCCCCCAAAGTTGAAAGCATGATAGAGCCAAATTTAAGGTACCGGTACATTAGTCTTAATATCTGAACACCCGAAGCTTGAAGCAATTTAAGGGGAGATTTCCACTCGAGGGATTGTTTTCTTGACCCCTTTCTCCCTCATGTTTAGCCCCATTGCTTTTGAGATTTTAAAACGTTCGCCCCTTTAGTTTGTCAATTTTAAGAACTTTCACCCCATTTCTGTCAATTTTAAGACATTTCGTGCCATGTAGGTGTCGATTTTTTCCTGTAATTTAAGAGGAATCAGCCTTCGGCTGGGACATTTTTCTACCGAAGAATGTACAAATTAATCTTGAAAGGGGGTCAAGGGAGTGTAATTTTTAAATTGATGGAAGTCTAGGGAACAAACTAAAAGCCTCCCCTTAAGTCATAGATTGAGGGAAAGATAGACAATGGTTCCGTGAGTAGCACAACCCGGGGAACTATCATCATTAACCCTTGGTTCCCGGAAGGGCTCTTGAACGCCCATAAAAAAGCATACCAGAGCTGCCCGGAAGGGCTCTTTAACGCCCAGTGGTTGAAAGCCTGTGAGCTTGGTGTGCGAGGCGTCGGCCCGACGCATATAAACAACAGCCGGCTGGACCGACGCCCCGCATCTCCGGCCACAAGAAGGAGAGCGTCGCTTGTTCGTGTGTGCCTGTATGTTGTTGTTAAGTATCGAAAAGTAGTGTAAAGTGGCTGTTTTTGCCATAAAGTTATCTCCAATGAAATCATCATCACAACTGAACCAGTTGACTTAGAGAGCTCTACTTAATGCCATTCTACAGGTACGAAACACATCTACGCTTGGGGATGCGCGGGAATACGGAAGCAAGCCAAATAACAAAGATGCGGTAGCCTAGGCTAGACGTTTTTCGGCCAAAACTCCCGGTTTTCGGGGAATATATATATATAATACATAGCCGGGCCTGGAGGGTTAACCTGTAAATTTCAGTTTTCTATCTTTTTCCAATTAGGCCCCGTAACACTATCATATTAAGGGGCAGATCTCCACTTGAGGGATTTTTTTCTTGACCCCTTTCTCCCTCATGTTTAGCCCCATTGCTTTTGATATTATAAAACGTTTGCCCCATTAGTTTAGCGATTTTAAGAACTTTCACCCCATATTAAGACCTTTCGTGCCATTCAGGTGTCGATTTTATCCTGGCGAGCGATAGCGAGCCTGTAATTTAAGAGGAACCGGCCTCCGGCCGGGAAATTTTTCTACCGAAAAATGTACAAATATATCTTGAAAGGGACTCCAGGGGGTGTAATTTTAAGGTTGATGGAGGTCTAGGGAACAAACTAAATACCTTCCCTTAAATAGCCTAAATAGGTTTAAAGGTGGAGGCTCATGGGTCGAGATAAACATGGCATGATAATCGTCAAGCTGTAATATCTTGCAAAATGCAATGGCACTGAAATAATTATTGACAATGGTATAAAGGAGTTTGTGGATCGTCTATACCGGGCCTGCGACGTCACAGGTCAAACGGCGTCACACGAGCGCTTTTTCACTCAACATTTATCCCCAACACTGGTCTGGCAGCTTATAAGGTCAACATTTACAATATATCCGTTACATAAAATTCATGTACCACCAGTCTAGTGTCCGATACCACCAGTGCAAAATATGTTGCCAGAAAAATGTTGATTATAAAAGCTCTGGTGTGATACCGGCTTAAGGGGGGTGACCTGTTTTTGTTCTGTCCTTTTCTCTCTTTCCCTGGCTTGTAGCCATTTGGCCCCATTCAGCCTACTGTTTTCAGACGTTTATCCCCATCCAGGTGTCATCATACCGGCTTAAGGGGGGTGACCTGTTTTTGTTCTGTCCTTTTCTCTGGCTTGTATCCATTTGGCCCCATTCAGCCTACTGTTTTCAGACGTTTATCCCCATCCAGGTGTCATCGTACCGGCTTTTCAGTCTGACTGAATCATATCATGGTTTCTCTACTACCGTAACGTATACGAAGTCATGTGCGGGTATTATGATGTCGAATGATTGATCATGCAATTTTTTTATGCAATATTTGCAATATTAATAAGAGTCTTTTATGGTGGTGCAATGGAGAGTGTGTTTTAAGATCCGTGTGTGTGTGTGTGTGTGTGTGTGTGTGTGTGTGTGTGTGTGTGTGTGTGTGTGTGTGTGTGTGTGTGGGTGGTGGTGACCCAGGTTGGAATCCCGGGTGGGATCACATGCTTTCATTAAGGGGAGGTTTCCACTTGAGGGATTTGTTTTTTTCTGGACCCCTTTCTCCCTCATGTTTAGCCCCATTGCTTTTGATATTATAAAACGTTTGCCCCATTAGTTTAGCGATTTTAAGAACTTTCACCCCATATTAAGACCTTTCGGGCCATTTAGGTGTCGATTTTATCCTGGCGAGCGATAGCGAGCCTGTAATTTAAGAGGAACCGGGACATTTTTCTACCGAAAAATGTACAAATTTATCTTGAAAGGGGGGTCTAGGGGGTGTAATTTTAAGGTTGATGGAGGTCTAGGGAACAAAGTAAATACCTTCCCTTAACATCCAGTACAGTGGTCATGAACCTTTACCTGTCCCGGTGGTGCAGTGGTTAAGAGAGAGTGTGTGTGTTAAGTGTTCTCTCTCTCTCTCTATACCATGTGTGGTGGTGGTGGTGGTGTCCTGGGTTCCAATCCCGGGAGGATCATATGCTTTCATTAATGCCCTTAACCCCTTCAGTACCGTGACGCCTTCTTACCATTGATTCTGGTTAACATTAGATGATTTGATGCAGTTTAAGGGGAGGTTTTCAGTTTGTTCCCTAGACCTCCATCAAGCTTAACATTTCACCCCCTAGATCCCCTTTCAAGATAAATTTGTACATTTTTCGGTAGAAAAATGTCCCGGCCGAAGGCCGGTTCCTCTTAAATTACAGGCTCGCTATCGCTCGCCAGGAAAAAATCGACACCTTAATGGCATGAAAAGTATTAAAATTGACAGAAATGGGGTGAAAGATCTTAAAATCGCCAAACTAATGGGGCGAACGTCTTAAAATATCAAAAGCAATGGGGCTAACCATGCGGGGGGGAGAAAGGGGTCCCAGAAAAAAATCCCTCAAGCGGTGGAAATCTCCCATACGAGGGGTTTTAGGGGGGGGGGTAGGGGGGAGTCCTAGACCAGAATTTATGAGGACATTTACGTCATGGTGGCTGGAAGGGGTTAAAAAGGGGAGATCTCCACTGGAGGGATTTTTTTTCTGGACTCCTTTCTCCCTCATGTCTAGCCCCATTGCTTTTGATATTTTAAGACGTTCGTCCCATTATTTTGACGATTTTTAAGAATTTCTGTCGATTTTAAGACCTTTCGTGCCATTTAGGTGTCGATTTTATCCTGGCGAGCGCTAGCGAGCCTGTAATTTAAGAGGAACACACATTTTTCTACCGAAAAATGTACAAATTTATCTTGAAAGGGGGTCAAGGGGGTGTAATTTCAAGCTTGATGGAGGTCTAGGCAACACACTAATAACCTCCCCTCAACATCCAGTACAGTATTGGTCATGTCACTGTATTGCTAGAATGGAATTAAAATGACGTCACCGGTACAGAGAGGGTTAAGGGGCCACTGGTGTATTGGATGCTACTTAAGGGGAGGTTTTTAGTTGGTTCCCTAGACCTCCATCAAGCTTAAAATTACTCCCCCCTTGAGCCCCTTTCAAGATAAATTTGTACATTTTTCAGTAGAAAAATGTCCCGGCCAAAGGCCGGTTCCTCTTATATTACAGGCTCGCTATCGCTCGCCAGGATAAAATCGACACCTACATGGCACGAAAGGTCTTAAAATTGACAGAAATGGGTCGAAAGTTCTTAAAATCGTCAAAATAATGGGGCGAACGTCTTAAAATTAGAAAAGCAATGGGGCTAAACATGAGGGAGAAAGGAGTCCAGAAAAAAAAAATCCCTCAAGTGGAAACCTCCCCTCAAATAACTGATATGCGTGTTTTGATTATCTTCTCCGGTGATAGCTTCGTGAAACAGACCCATACACGGGGGAGCTACCACGCTGTTTTACCGCTGTCACGCAACTCGCCTCGACGCTACACCTCATGTCGACGATAACGAAGTCGGCCGCTGCATTAAAGTCGCCACATTATTTATTATCGCCACACAAGATTTTTTATCGCGGTACCATCAGCGGCAAAAGTCCGTTCCCCCCCCCCCCCCCCCCAGCCACCGAGTGAATCCGAAACACCTGGGGGTCGACAAACGAAGCCATGCTTGGTTTTTCGACCCCTCCAGGTGGTTCGGGTTCACACAGTGGGAGGTTGGGGGCGGAACGAACTTTCCATGATGAACCCACTCCAATAACAGGTCTCCCTCGACTGACGATCGGGTTACGTTCCTGACAACCCAATCTTAAATAGAAAAATGATTGGGTTAAGGGGAGGTTTCTAGTTTGTTCCCTAGACCTCCAGCAATCTTAAAATTTCACCCCCTTGACACCCTTTCAAGATAAATTTGTAAATTTTTCGGTAGAAAAATTTCCCGGCCGAAGGCCGGTTCCTCTTAAATTACAGGCTCGCTATCGCTCGCCAGGATAAAATCGACACCTAAATGGCACGAAAGGTCTTAAAATTGACAGAATGGGGCGGAAATTCTTAAAAATCACCAAACTAATGGGGCAAACATCTTAAAATCTCAAAAGCAATGGGGCTAGACATGAGGGAGAAAGGGGTCAAGAAAAAAGTCCCTCAAGTGGAAATCTCTCCTTAATGGGGGTGAATGGGGATGCGTTCTGGTACCAGCCCAAAACCCCTAAAAAAAAAAACCCAAAACCCATTATAATCATATCGTCAATCCGGGCACCGGAGAGTGACGGAGACCTGTGGATAATATTTGAACGGCACGGAGACCTGTGGATAATATTTGAACGGCACGGCAGTCTTGGCAATAGTGCTTTTCGTGGCTACTGTACAGAACCGCTGGCGACTTTAATACATCGGCGGCAACTTTACCCGTCAGTGGCGTCGGACCTTAATAATAATTTCTTCTCCGGAAAAATTTGGTTGGTGTCAGCCTCGTATGGAAGGTGGACTTAAGGAAATGTGGTGTCTCCCATACGCCCGGAGAAACTCGTACCGTTCACGTTTATGCCAAGGTAAGCCCACTCTATCTTGATACTTTTGGTACGCTGACGTTAATCGGTTATTGTGGCTAACACTAAATTATCTTATTCACCTTAAGGGGTTAAGGGAAGGTATTGGGGCTAACTTTAAGGGGAGGTATTGGGGCTAACTTTAAGGGCAGGTATTTAGTTTGTTCCCTAGACCTCCATCAAGCTTAAAATTACACCCCCTTGAGTCCTTTTCAAGATAAATTTGTACATTTTTCGGTAGAAAAATTTCCCGGCCGAAGGCCGGTTCCTCTTAATTACAGGCTCGCTATCGCTCGCCAGGATAAAATCGACACCTAAATGGCACGAAAGGTCTGAAAATTGACAGAAATGGGTTGAAAGTTCTTAAAATCTTCAAAATAATGGGGCGAACGTCTTAAAATTAGAAAAACAATGGGGCTAAACATGAGGGAGAAAGGAGTCCAGAAAAAAAATCCCTCAAGTGGAAATCTCTCCCCATAGGGAGGACCTGTGGGTAGTCAAAGTCAATAGGAACCTTCAAATGATATAGAACATCAATGAGGCCATCCAAAATCTTAGATGGACGACTCCCTTAAGGGGAGATCTCCACTCGAGGGATTTTTTTTTTCTTGACCCCTTTCTCCCTCATGTTTAGCCCCATTGCTTTTGATATTATAAAACGTTTGCCCCATTAGTTTAGCGATTTTAAGAACTTTCGCCCCATATTAAGACCTTTCGTGCCATTCAGGTGTCAATTTTATCCTGGCGAGCGATAGCGAGCCTGTAATTTAAGAGGAACCGGCCTTCGGCCGGGAAATTTCTCTACCGAAAAATGTACAAATATATCTTGAAAGGGACTCAAGGGGGTGTAATTTTAAGCTTGATGGAGGTCTAGGGAACACACTAAATACCTCCCCTTAAAGGTTTTGAATGTCGATTATAAGATTCTCAATATTTTTAGCGTGACAGAACGTCTCTTTTGAGACAGTTTCTACACTTTGGGTTCCTAGAGGTCCTTTCTAAGCTGAGTAATACACTTTGGGTTCCTAGAGGTCCTTTCTAAGCAGAGTAATACACTGGGTTCCTAGAGGTCCTTTCTAAGCAGAGTAATACACTTTGGGTTCCTAGAGGTCCTTTCTAAGCAGAGTAATACACTGGGTTCCTAGAGGTCCTTTCTAAGCAGAGTAATACACTTTGGGTTCCTAGAGGTCCTTTCTAAGATGAGTAATACACTTTGGGTTCCTAGAGGTCCTTTCTAAGCAGAGTAATACACTGGGTTCCTAGAGGTCCTTTCTAAGCAGAGTAATACACTTTGGGTTCCTAGAGGTCCTTTCTAAGCAGAGTAATACACTGGGTTCCTAGAGGTCCTTTCTAAGATGAGTAATACACTTTGGGTTCCTAGAGGTCCTTTCTAAGATGAGTAATACACTTTGGGTTCCTAGAGGTCCTTTCTAAGATGAGTAATACACTTTGGGTTCCTAGAGGTCCTTTCTAAGATGAGTAATACACTTTGGGTTCCTAGAGGTCCTTTCTAAGCTGAGTAATACACTTTGGGTTCCTAGAGGTCCTTTCTAAGTTGAGTAATACACTTTGGGTTCCTAGAGGTCCTTTCTAAGCTGAGTAATACACTTTGGGTTCCTAGAGGTCCTTTCTAAGCAGAGTAATACACTGGGTTCCTAGAGGTCCTTTCTAAGCAGAGTAATACACTTTGGGTTCCTAGAGGTCCTTTCTAAGCAGAGTAATACACTGGGTTCCTAGAGGTCCTTTCTAAGATGAGTAATACACTTTGGGTTCCTAGAGGTCCTTTCTAAGATGAGTAATACACTTTGGGTTCCTAGAGGTCCTTTCTAAGCTGAGTAATACACTTTGGGTTCCTAGAGGTCCTTTCTAAGCTGAGTAATACACTTTGGGTTCCTAGAGGTCCTTTCTAAGCCGGGTAAAACTATCTATCATTAGCCAGAATAAACATTCATTTGACGTCGGCGTACCAAAACATTTAAGAGGGTCTGTTTCAAGAAGCAACTGGATTATAATGTAAACAAGGTCATAGCTAACTTAGGGAGAAGCACGGTACAGTCTCGGGCTTGAGTTTCTTCCCACCTTTGCTCCGAACTACAGTCGATACATTATGATTAGGCCAACAACAAGAACACGACGACTAAACGGGGCTCTCGACTACTACAACTTCTACGAAACCACTAGGTTACTCGAGCTTATATTGCCACCATTTGGGAAGAGTCAGCCAGGGAAGAAGTGTGGCAATTTCCAGCCCTTTTTGAGTTACAGAGGTTACGGGTCACGCTTTCTGGTCTACCTATAGTGAATGCAGTATAGTGAAGCCAGCGGAGAGGTCTGTTAGGGAACTCGTGTGGTGTGGTGAAACCATATGCTCGATTCACTATAATCAGGCATATCTGTGACTCCGAAAGGGCTGTAATGATCCGCCTCTATTCCCTAGCTGACTCTTCCCAAACGGTAGAAGTAATAGACTAGACTCGCTAAAGAATAAAGAAATGTCCGAACTATGTCTATTTGAAATCCTGAACAACCAGATCAAGTTAGCCGGGGTGTGGGGGTGGGTGGGAGGAGGGCGAGAGGGTTTGTTGTTCACAGTCTCCGCATAGCCATGGTTTGAATTTCACTCATCCTGTATTGCGACTCGAAGAAAATTACGACCCGCAATGGTTGCAGCTGATTGACTTGTATGACCGTGATCATTAAGGGGAGGTTTTTAGTATGTTCCCTAGACCTCCATTAAGCTTAAAATTACACCCCCTAGACCCCCTTTCAAGGTAAATTTGTACATTTTTCGGTAGAAAAATTTCCCGGCCAAAGGCCGGTTGCTCTTAAATTACAGGCTCGCTATCGCTCGCCAGGAAAAAATCGACACCTAAATGGCACGAAAGGTCTTAACATTGACAGAAATGGGGCAAAGTGTCTTAAAATGTCCAAACTACTAGGGCGAACGTCTTAAAACCTCAAAAGCCATGGGGTCTATTAACACGAGGGGGGGGGGGGGTGTCCAGAAAAAAAGAAATCCCTCGAGTGGAAATCGCCCCTCGAGACCTTTTCTTAAGAATAATTTACTAAAAGACGAGAGAGACCATTGGACTACGGACGCCAAAAACCGGTCAACTGTTAATGATTGCCATACAGTCTGTTGTTGTTTTCTCTCGGTCGCGAGGAGGATGATGATGATGAAAACACCCTAGCATTTCCGGTTTGCCGCATTCACTAGTCGGTCGATATGATAAGTTATAATTATTGTAATGAGAAGTTTTTTTTTTTTTTTTTTTTTTTTTTCTATACTGGAACATAGTTAAGGGGCGGTATTTAGTTTGTTCCCTAGACCTCCATCAACCTTAAAATTACACCCCCTTGAGCCCCTTTCAAGATAAATGTGTACATTTTTCGGTAGAAAAATTTCCCGGCCGAAGGCCGGTTCCTCTTAAATTACAGGCTCGCTATCGCTCGCCAGGATAAAATCGACACCTCAATGGCACGAAAGGTCTTAATATGGGGTGAAAGTTCTTAAAATCGCTAAACTAATGGGGCAAACGTTTTATAATATCAAAAGCAATGGGGCTAAACATGAGGGAGAAAGGGGTCAAGGAAAAAAATCCCTCAAGTGGAGATCTCCCCTTAAACTTACAAGACTGGGCCGTAACTGAGGGGGAACCAACCGAAAGGGTCCTAACTGCCCCTTGAACTTCCCTTGGGTTAATAATATGCCAAAGGGTTAAGGGGAGGTATTTAGTTTGTTCCCTAGACCTCCATCAACCTTAAAATTACACCCCCTAGACCCCCTTTCAAGATAAATTTGTACATTTTTTGGTAGAAGAATGTCCCGGCCGGAGGCCGGTTGCTCTTAAATTACAGGCTCGCTATCGCTCGCCAGGAAAAAATTGACACCTTAACGGCACGAAAGGTCTTAAAATTGACAGAAATGGGGCAAAATGTCTCAAAATATCCAAACTACTAGGGCGAAGGTCTTAAAATCTCAAAAGCAATGGGGCTAAAAACATGAGGGAGAAAGGGGTCCAGAAAAAAAAAATCCCTCCAGTGGAGATCTCCCCTTAATGAGTGGACAGATTGGTTTAAAAAAAAAAAAATAAATAAAAAATGGCATTAGGTTCCCTTTGGGGCTTAAAAGCGAACTCCCTCAGCTGACCATCCACAGGGACCCCTAAGAGACCCCCTAAGGGACCCCCTAAGAGACCCCATAAGAGAGCCCCTAAGGGACCCCTAAGAGACCCCCTAAGAGAGCCCCTAAGAGACCCCCTAAGAGAGCCCCTAAGAGACCCCCTAAGAGACCCCCTAAGGGACCCCCTAAGAGAGCCCCTAAGAGACCCATTTTCAAACATCCGGCCACGTCTAACTTATTGGCTACATTGACCGAATGGAAATCCAAGAAGGACTCCCGGGGGTGGGGGGGGCTTTGGATCGGCGCCCCCCCCCCCCCTGTTCTAAGTACCGTATTTTATATTAAGGGGTGAAGATTGCCACTGGAGGGATTTTTTTTCTTGACCCCCTTTCTCCCTCATGTTTAGCCCCATGGCTTTTGAGATTTTAAGACGTTCGCCCCATTAGTTTGGCGATTTTAAGAACTTTCACCCCATTTATGTCACTTTTAAGACCTTTCGTCCCATTTAGGTGTCAATTTTTTCCTGACGAGCGATAGCGAGCCTGTAATTTAAGAGGACCCGGCCTTCGGCCGGGAAATTTTCTACCGAAAAATGTACAAATTTATCTTGAAAGGGGGTCATAGGGGTGTAATTTCAAGCTTGATGGAAGTCTAGGAAACAAGCTAAAAACCTTCCCTTAAATTATAGCATTATAGCTTTATTAACAAAGTTTGGCCGATAGCTTCACCAGGTCAAGAAGCTATCGGCCAATTGTCAGTAAAGTAATATTTTCTACGTTACAATTCTAACCAGCTCGGAATGTGGCAAGACGGATTACGACCGACACTGAAGGGGTTATCTAAGAATACGGGGTCCTCGGAGCAACGGTGGTGGGAAGGAATTTAGGGTCTGGACTGTACTGTTAACGCATCGAAGCATTATGGAAAGCGTGTAAGACTATCGAGAACTGACCAGCGCCTCAGTTATACCGAGTGCTTCTTGCAGCATATCCTCTCTTTTAACTTAGTCTATTTTTGTCTTAATAGGAGACTTCTGATTTGGGTATGAAAGGAAAGCCGAGTTCATTATTTTTAACCCTCTCCGACATATGACGCAATTTTGAGCCTATTAGGGATACTTTAAAGCCTTTGTTACCATCAGGGGTATTTATAAACCTTTAGTTTAGTTACTTCAACCTCTGCAGTTGTCTTTGAGTTAGCTGTGTTGAGCCTATTGGGGATACTTTAAAGCCTTTGTTACCATCAGGGGTATTTATAAACCTTTAGTTTAGTTACTTCAACCTCTGCAGTTGTCTTTGAGTTAGCTGTGTTGAGCCTATTGGGGATACTTTAAAACCTTTGTTACCATCAGGGGTATTTATAAACCTTTAGTTTAGTTACTTCAACCTCTGCAGTTGTCTTTGAGTTAGCTGTGTTGAGCCTATTGGGGATACCTTAAAGCCTTTGTTACCATCAGGGGTATTTATAACCTTTAGTTTAGTTACTTCAACCTCTGCAGTTGTCTTTGAGTTAGCTGTGTTGAGCCTATTGGGGATACTTTAAAGCCTTTGTTACCATCAGGGGTATTTATAAACCTTTAGTTTAGTTACTTCAACCTCTGCAGTTGTCTTTGAGTTAGCTGTGTTGAGCCTATTGGGGATACTTTAAAGCCTTTGTTACCATCAGGGGTATTTATAAACCTTTAGTTTAGTTACTTCAACCTCTGCAGTTGTCTTTGAGTTAGCTGTGGGCAGAAAACTAATTTTGGAGAGGTAATTATAAGAGTGAGAGAACTCTATTTCTTATTGCTAATCTGGCAACCTCTGCGTCATATGAGTCTGAAGGGGTTAAGTCTTTATTGATGAATATGTAACTACTAACTTCCTAATCCTGCCACGGACATTAGTTCCAGGGCAGTAGTTCCCTTTCCAATGTTCCCTTACCCACTCTAAACCACTGTTTGGACACTTGATCCTCAGTGTTTTGGAGGACAAGCAGCCTAGAAGGGTCACTGGATCTGTTGTTGCTTGATTTCCTTTGTATGGTAGTATGATATAAATGTACAGTTGTCCACAGTAGTTCTGTTCCTCGTGGTGTATGAAGGAATTGCCACTGTGTCCTGTGTTAAGGGGGGTGACCTGGTTTGGTGCTGTCCTTTTCTATCTTTCTCTGGCTTGTATCCATTTGGCCCCATTTAGCCTACTGTTTTAAGACGTTTATCCCCATCCAGGTGTCAATTTTTTACTGGTGAGCGGTAGCGAGCCATCATATTTTTTATTTTTGTTTGACAGCAGGCTAAATTTGTACATTTTTCGATAGAAAAATGTCTCCGGCGAAGCCGGATATCTTCATATAATGCTGGCTCGCTATCGCTCGCCAGGAAGAAATCGACACCTAGATGGGGATAAACGTCTTAAAATAGTTGGCTGAATGGGGCCGAATGGATACAAGCCAGAGAAAGAGAGAAAAGGACAGAAATAACCCCAAAAAAGCAGGTCACCCCCCTTAACGGATCCACGCCCGTCATTCTTTCATGCTAAGCTTACTTTCACACCCTAAGATCACCACCACGGGGCACTGAACTTATGTGGACGACTGTGCACTGGGAAAACTCGCGATATATCATAAATATTGATATAGATATATATATATTTTTTCAGGTTTGAAGATTTGAATGGCTATTATGTCTAACCACCTTGAGAGTTGCAGGGTAGAGTATAAGGAAGTTGGAGCCGTAAACATCGCTTTTATAGACAGTAATACCATACAGTAATGATGTAGGTTTCTGAGAGATGGACAGTGTGTTGAATTGGGTATTTATAATCATCATCATCATCAATCATCATCTCCGACGCCTTGTACCCGCTAGCTCTAGGATGGCCATGACAGAAACGTCTCCAGGCTACTCTGTCAAGACATGCCTCCCTTGTCCGTGGCACAACGCCCCTTCCACTACGCTACGTGGAAGTTGTTCTCCAATATATTTTTCCACTTTCTTTTCCCATACCATAGGTGGTCTTCCACTACTAGCGGTTCCACTCACCTGACTCCCATATATCTTTCTTGGCATTCTGTCTTCATCCATTCTCTGAACATGACCATACCACCTCAAAGTACTTCTCTTTATCCACTCCACCACACCACAATCAATGCCCAAAGCCTGCTCTTCCATTCCAAAGGACTCGTACACTTCCCTATTACTTGGCCCATCTAGCCTGTTCACACCAGCTGCCATTCTGAAAAAGCTCATCTCCACAGCTCTCAGTTTGGAGAGGTCCTCGTCACTTGCCGTCCATGTCAATTGTCTTAAAATTTCAAAATTAATGAGGCAAACGTCTTAAAATTTCAAAACTAATGGGGCAAACATCTTAAAATTTCAAAACTAATGGGGCAAACATCTTAAAACCTCAAAAATAATAGGACAAACGTCTTAAAATTTCAAAACTAATGGAGCAAACGTCTTAATACCTCAAAAGTAATGGAGCAAACATCTTAAAATCTCAAAATAATGGGGCAAACGTCTAAAACCTAAACATAATGGAGCAAACGTCTTAAAACCTCAAACGTAATGGAACACACATCTTCCTCGTCACTTGCCGTCCATGTCTCGCTGCCATACGAGAGTGTTGGGACCAGCACGCGGTTTCTCAGCGACTTTTTAAACTTCCTGGCTAACCATTCCTTTATTTAAATAATTATTTTACTAAAGGGGAGATTTCCACTGGAGGGATTTTTTTTCTGGACCCCTTTTTTCCCTCATGTTTAGCCCCATTGCTTTTGAGATTTTAAGACCTTCGCCCTAGTAGTTTGGATATTTTAAGACATTTTGCCCCATTTATGTCAATTTTAAGACCTTTCGTGCCGTTAAGGTGTCGATTTTTTCCTGGCGAGCGATAGCGAGCCCGTAATTTAAGAGCAACCGGCCTCCGGCCGAGAAATTTTTCTACCGAAAAATGTACAAATTTATCTTGAAAGGGGGTCTAGGGGGTGTAATTTTAAGGTTGATGGAGGTCTAGGGAACAAACTAAATACCTCCCCTTAAAAGTAGGGAACAAACTAAATACCTCCCCTTAAAAGTAGGGAACAAACTAAATACCTCCCCTTAAAAGTAGGGAAAACTAAATACCTCCCCTTAAAAGTAGGGAACAAACTAAATACCTACCCTTAAAAGTAGGGAACAAACTAAATACCTCCCCTTAAAAGTAGGGAACAAACTAAATACCTCCCCTTAAAAGTAGGGAACAAACTAAATACCTCCCCTTAAAAGTAGGGAACAAACTAAATACCTCCCCTTAAAAGTAGGGACCAAACTAAATACCTCCCTTTAAAAGTAGGGAACAAACTAAATACCTCCCCTTAAAAGTAGGGACCAAACTAAATACCTCCCCTTAAAAGTAGGGACCAAACTAAATACCTCCCCTTAAAAGTAGGGAACAAACTAAATACCTGCCCTTAAAAGTAGGGAACAAACTAAATACCTCCCCTTAAAAGTAGGGAACAAACTAAATACCTCCCCTTAAAAGTAGGGAACAAACTAAATACCTCCCCTTTAAAGTAGGGAACAAACTATATACCTCCCCTTAAAAGTAGGGAACAAACTAAATACCTCCCCTTAAAAGTAGGGAACAAACTAAATACCTCCCCTTAAAAGTAGGGAACAAACTAAATACCTCCCCTTAAAAGTAGGGAACAAACTAAATACCTCCCCTTCAAAGTAGGGACCAAACTAAATACCTCCCTTTAAAAGTAGGGAACAAACTAAATACCTCCCCTTAAAAGTAGGGACCAAACTAAATACCTCCCCTTAAAAGTAGGGAACAAACTAAATACCTCCCCTTAAAAGTAGGGAACAAACTAAATACCTCCCCTTAAAAGTAGGGAACAAACTAAATACCTCCCCTTAAAAGTAGGGACCAAACTAAATACCTCCCCTTAAAAGTAGAGAACAAACTAAATACCTCCCCTTAAAAGTAGGGAACAAACTAAATACCTCCCCTTAAAAGTAGGGAACAAACTAAATACCTCCCCTTAAAAGTAGGGAACAAACTAAATACCTCCCCTTAAAAGTAGGGAACAAACTAAATACCTCCCCTTAAAAGTAGGGAACAAACTAAATACCTCCCCTTAAAAGTAGGGAACAAACTAAATACCTCCCCTTAAAAGTAGGGAACAAACTAAATACCTCCCCTTAAAAGTAGGGACCAAACTAAATACCTCCCTTTAAAAGTAGGGAACAAACTAAATACCTCCCCTTAAAAGTAGGGACCAAACTAAATACCTCGCCTTAAAAGTAGGGACCAAACTAAATACCTCCCCTTAAAAGTAGGGAACAAACTAAATACCTCCCCTTAAAAGTAGGGAACAAACTAAATACCTCCCCTTAAAAGTAGGGAACAAACTAAATACCTCCCCTTAAAAGAAGGGAACAAACTAAATACCTCCCCTTAAAATTAGGGAACAAACTAAATACCTCCCCTTAAAAGTAGGGAACAAAATAAATACCTCCCCTTTAAAGTAGGGAACAAACTAAATACCTCCCCTTAAAAGTAGGGAACAAACTAAATACCTCCCCTTAAAAGTAGGGAACAAACTAAATACCTCCCCTTAAAAGTAGGGAACAAACTAAATACCTCCCCTTAAAAGTAGGGAACAAACTAAATACCTCCCCTTTAAGTAGGGAACAAACTAAATACCTCCCCTTAAAAGTAGGGAACAAACTAAATACCTCCCCTTAAAAGTAGGGAACAAACTAAATACCTCCCCTTAAAAGTAGGGAACAAACTAAATACCTCCCCTTAAAAGTAGGGAACAAACTAAATACCTCCCCTTAAAAGTAGGGAACAAACTAAATACCTCCCCTTAAAAGTAGGGACCAAACTAAATACCTCCCTTTAAAAGTAGGGAACAAACTAAATACCTCCCTTAAAAGTAGGGACCAAACTAAATACCTCCCCTTAAAAGTAGGGACCAAACTAAATACCTCCCCTTAAAAGTAGGGAACAAACTAAATACCTCCCCTTAAAAGTAGGGAACAAACTAAATACCTCCCCTTAAAAGTAGGGAACAAACTAAATACCTCCCCTTAAAAGTAGGGAACAAACTAAATACCTCCCCTTAAAAGTAGGGAACAAACTAAATACCTCCCCTTAAAAGTAGGGAACAAACTAAATACCTCCCCTTAAAAGTAGGGAACAAACTAAATACCTCCCCTTAAAAGTAGGGAACAAACTAAATACCTCCCCTTAAAAGTAGGGAACAAACTAAATACCTCCCCTTAAAAGTAGGGAACAAACTAAATACCTCCCCTTAAAAGTAGGGAACAAACTAAATACCTCCCCTTAAAAGTAGGGAACAAACTAAATACCTCCCCTTAAAAGTAGGGAACAAACTAAATACCTCCCCTTAAAAGTAGGGACCAAACTAAATACCTCCCTTTAAGAGTAGGGAACAAACTAAATACCTCCCCTTAAAAGTAGGGACCAAACTAAATACCTCCTTTTAAAAGTAGAGAACAAACTAAATACCTCCCTTTAAAAGTAGGGAACAAACTAAATACCTCCCCTTAAAAGTAGGGAACAAACTAAATACCTCCCCTTAAAAGTAGGGAACAAACTAAATACCTCCCCTTAAAAGTAGGGAACAAACTAAATACCTCCCTTTAAAAGTAGGGAACAAACTAAATACCTCCCCTTAAAAGTAGGGACCAAACTAAATACCTCCCTTTAAAAGTAGGGAACAAACTAAATACCTCCCCTTAAAAGTAGGGACCAAACTAAATACCTCGCCTTAAAAGTAGGGACCAAACTAAATACCTCCCCTTAAAAGTAGGGAACAAACTAAATACCTCCCCTTAAAAGTAGGGAACAAACTAAATACCTCCCCTTAAAAGTAGGGAACAAACTAAATACCTCCCCTTAAAAGTAGGGAACAAACTAAATACCTCCCCTTAAAAGTAGGGAACAAACTAAATACCTCCCCTTAAAAGTAGTGAACAAACTAAATACCTCCCCTTAAAAGTAGGGAACAAACTAAATACCTCCCCTTAAAAGTAGGGAACAAACTAAATACCTCCCCTTAAAAGTAGGGAACAAACTAAATACCTCCCCTTAAAAGTAGGGAACAAACTAAATACCTCCCCTTAAAAGTAGGGAACAAACTAAATACCTCCCCTTAAAAGTAGGGAACAAACTAAATACCTCCCCTTAAAAGTAGGGAACAAACTAAATACCTCCCCTTAAAAGTAGGGAACAAACTAAATACCTCCCCTTAAAAGTAGGGAACAAACTAAATACCTCCCCTTAAAAGTAGGGAACAAACTAAATACCTCCCCTTAAAAGTAGGGAACAAACTAAATACCTCCCCTTAAAAGTAGGGAACAAACTAAATACCTCCCCTTAAAGTAGGGAACAAACTAAATACCTCCCCTTAAAAGTAGGGACCAAACTAAATACCTCCCCTTAAAAGTAGGGACCAAACTAAATACCTCCCCTTAAAAGTAGGGAACAAACTAAATACCTCCCCTTAAAAGTAGGGAACAAACTAAATACCTCCCCTTAAAAGTAGGGAACAAACTAAATACCTCCCCTTAAAAGTAGGGAACAAACTAAATACCTCCCCTTAAAAGTAGGGAACAAACTAAATACCTCCCCTTAAAAGTAGGGAACAAACTAAATACCTCCCCTTAAAAGTAGGGAACAAACTAAATACCTCCCCTTAAAAGTAGGGAACAAACTAAATACCTCCCCTTAAAAGTAGGGACCAAACTAAATACCTCTCCTTAAAAGTAGGGAACAAACTAAATACCTCCCCTTAAAAGTAGGGACCAAACTAAATACCTCCCCTTAAAAGTAGGGAACAAACTAAATACCTCCCCTTAAAAGTAGGGAACAAACTAAATACCTCCCCTTAAAAGTAGGGAACAAACTAAATACCTCCCCTTAAAAGTAGGGAACAAACTAAATACCTCCCCTTAAAAGTAGGGAACAAACTAAATACCTCCCTTAAAAGTAGGGACCAAACTAAATACCTCCCTTTAAAGTAGGGAACAAACTAAATACCTCCCCTTAAAAGTAGGGAACCAAACTAAATACCTCCCCTTAAAAGTAGGGACCAAACTAAATACCTCCCCTTAAAAGTAGGGAACAAACTAAATACCTCCCCTTAAAAGTAGGGAACAAACTAAATACCTCCCCTTAAAAGTAGGGAACAAACTAAATACCTCCCCTTAAAAGTAGGGAACAAACTAAATACCTCCCCTTAAAAGTAGGGAACAAACTAAATACCTCCCCTTAAAAGTAGGGAACAAACTAAATACCTCCCCTTAAAAGTAGGGAACAAACTAAATACCTCCCCTTAAAAGTAGGGAACAAACTAAATACCTCCCCTTAAAAGTAGGGAACAAACTAAATACCTCCTTAAAAGTAGGGAACAAACTAAATACCTCCCCTTAAAAGTAGGGACCAAACTAAATACCTCCCTTTAAGAGTAGGGAACAAACTAAATACCTCCCCTTAAAAGTAGGGAACAAACTAAATACCTCCCCTTAAAAGTAGGGAACAAACTAAATACCTCCCCTTAAAAGTAGGGAACAAACTAAATACCTCCCCTTAAAAGTAGGGAACAAACTAAATACCTCCCCTTAAAAGTAGGGACCAAACTAAATACCTCCCTTTAAGAGTAGGGAACAAACTAAATACCTCCCCTTAAAAGTAGGGAACAAACTAAATACCTCCCCTTAAAAGTAGGGAACAAACTAAATACCTCCCCTTAAGCGTTGTTTCCACACAGCGATTTTGATGAGTCGTTTTTTTTTTTTACCGTGTTCGTATCAAGTTCTCCAATCACCTTTGAGAATACTATCAAGTTCTCCAATCACCTTTGAGAATACTATCAAGTTCTCCAATCACCTTTGAGAATACTATCAAGTTCTCCAATCACCTTTGAGAATACTATCAAGTTCTCCAATCACCTTTGAGAATACTATCAAGTTCTCCAATCACCTTTGAGAATACTATCAAGTTCTCCAATCATCTTTGAGAATACTATCAAGTTCTCCAATCATCTTGAGAATACTATCAAGTTCTCCAATCATCTTTGAGAATACTATCAAGTTCTCCAATCACCTTTGAGAATACTATCAAGTTCTCCAATCATCTTTGAGAATACTATCAAGTTCTCCAATCATCTTTGAGAATACTATCAAGTTCTCCAATCACCTTTGAGAATACTATCAAGTTCTCCAATCATCTTTGAGAATACTATCAAGTTCTCCAATCACCTTTGAGAATACTATCAAGTTCTCCAATCACCTTTGAGAATACTATCAAGTTCTCCAATCATCTTTGAGAATACTATCAAGCTCTCCAATCACCTTTGAGAATACTATCAAGTTCTCCAATCACCTTTGAGAATACTATCAAGCTCTCCAATCACCTTTGAGAATACTATCAAGTTCTCCAATCACCTTTGAGAATACTATCAAGTTCTCCAATCATGTTTCTCCCTTGCGTTTCTCTCTCTCTTATCTCACTCTCCATTTTACCATACTTGCATAGCACAGTCGCGCTAATAAGTGATGTACCGGCACCAAGTATCAGCCATATTTAAAACGGTCTTTATTAGTTTTGAGTGAGATATACTAACATGTTCCTACACATACCCACCACCCTGTTCAACATCTGACAGACAGAGTTGGTGATGGGCTGGTCTATCAGAGTGAGAACTGAGCGATCTCTGCCATACCCATAGCTTACTCTGACTGTTCCTTTATGGTGATGGGCTGGTCTATCAGAGTGAGAACTGAGCGATCTCTGCCATACCCATAGCTTACTCTGACTGTTCCTTTATGGTGATGGGCTGGTCTATCAGAGTGAGAACTGAGCGATCTCTGCCATACCCATAGCTTACTCTGACTGTTCCTTTATGGTGATGGGCTGGTCTATCAGAGTGAGAACTGAGCGATCTCTGCCATACCCATAGCTTACTCTGACTGTTCCTTTTACTTATATATTTTCTAGATCTCAAGTGACGGCGTCTCTTCCGTGGATTGACCTCCCAATCTACCAAGATTGGAAGCCAAAGCGTCACATTTTTCCTTTGCCCCTCAACTTTCTCTTCATAATTGCCGAGGGGCACAGGGCCCTGGGTGGGGCTTTGGTTTCCCGGGCGTTTCCGCACCCTCCTCAGCTCCCCGCCATGGAGTGGCTTCGGTCACCCAGGCTTTATTGTGGTCGGCAGGGTGGGTTCTGTGGGGGTGCTCGGTTATGGCCTTGGCCTTGCTCGGGGCCTTGGGGCTGTTCGGCCAGGCAGCTTGGGGAACAACAACAACAACATCTGACAGACATTAATACAGCACAGAGAGAGCCAAACGTAATGACAGCTAGGACATGACTTATTAGCACGACCGTACAGCTCCCAAATACTTGAAACTTTCAAACTCTTCCAGTATTTTTAATCTTTCCTTAAAATCTATGGTTTCATGCATTCTTCTCTCAGCGTTCTACAACCGTATTTTAGCTGGTACAGTCGTTCTGCTAAATACAGTACCAATGTTTACGGCTCCAACTTCCTTATAACCTGAAACTCGCTGGTGGTCCATTTGATAATAACGAACTCAGAAAAGTTGACAGAATTAATATGACAACATTTCCCATTGACCGGGTTAAGGGTGGGTGACCTGCTTTTAAGGGGGGTGACCTGCTTTTAAGGGGTGTGACCTGCTTTTAAGGGGGGTGACCTGCTTTTAAGGAGGGTGACCTGCTTTTAAGGGGGGTGACCTGCTTTTAAGGGGGTGACCTGCTTTTAAGGGGTGTGACCTGCTTTTAAGGGGTGTGACCTGCTTTTAAGGGGGGTGACCTGCTTTTAAGGAGGGTGACCTGCTTTTAAGGGGGGTGACCTGCTTTTTGTTATTTCTGTCCTTTTCTCTCTTTCTCTGGCTTGTATCCATTTGGCCCCATTCAGCCAACTATTTTAAGACGTTTATCCCCATCTAGGTGTCGATTTCTTCCTGGCGAGCGATAGCGAGCCAGCATTATATGAAGAAATCCGGCTTCGCCGGAGACATTTTTCTATCGAAAAATGTACAAATTTAGCCTGCTGTCTAACAAAAATAAAATATATACTGGCTCGCTACCGCTCACCAGTAAGAAATTGACACCTGGATGGGGATAAACGTCTTAAAACAGTAGTCTGAATGGGGCCGAATGGATACAAGCCAGAGAAAGAGAGAAAAGGACAGAAATAACCAAAAGCAGGTCACCCCCCTTAAAAGCAGGTCACCCTCCTTAAAAGCAGGTCACCCCCTTCCCCTCCCTTAACCCATGTTAGGTTATCCATGGTGGTCATGTGCCGTACTGTGTTATATGTATAACTGTCTCGATGGTGTGGTGGTTAGAGCGTCTTCATTAAGGGGATATTATCTCCACTCGAGGGATTTTTTGTCTTGACCCCTTTCTCCCTCGTGTTTAGCCCCATTGCTTTTGATATTATAAAACGTTCGCCCCATTAGTTTAGCGATTTTCAGAACTTTCACCCCATATTAAGACCTTTCGTGCAATTCAGGTGTCGATTTTATCCTGGCGAGCGATAGCGAGCCTGTAATTTAAGAAGAACCGGCCTTCGGCCGGGACATTTTTCTACCGAAAAATGTACAAATTTATCTTGAAAGGGGCTCAAGGGGATGCAATTTTAAGCTTGATGGAGGTCTAGGGAACAAACTAAATACCTCCCCTTACGTTCTGTATGGGGTGTCCTAGGTTCAAATCCTGGGAGACTCACATGGCTTTCATTCAGTGGTTCTTGGGTGTTGAGGGAGGTTAGGAATAATGTCATGTGTTGGTTATCGGAATTTCCAATTATTCGCCTGATTAAGGAGAGACTGACCGTTTGTTTGGTCTATTAATTCATTTATTCATATATTTTGTTTAGTTTCCTCCCTAGACCTCCATCAAGCTTAGAAAAACACCCCCTAGACCCCCCTTTCAAGATAAATTTGTACATTTTTCGGTAGAAAAATGTCCCGGCCGAAGGCCGGTTCCTCTTAAATTTGCTGGCTCGCTATCGCTCGCCAGGAAATAATCGACACCTAAATGGCACGAAAGGTCTTAAAATTGACAACGAAATAGGGCGAAAGGTGTTAAACTCGCCAAACTAATGGGCCGAACGTCTTATAATCTCAAAACTAGTGGGGCTAAACATTAGGGAGAAGGGGGTCCAGGAAAACGGTCTGCCTCACCTTAAGATGAACAGAGTATCGTGTATTAATCTTTATCTTGATGATTTGTTGTGAATCTTTATCTTAATTCGATTGTGTTTGCAGATGAGTGGTTTGAGTCGCAGCGGCAGCAGTTCTAGCGGAGGGCCATCAAACGGTCGCGGTCTGTTCCCCTCCGTACTCCGCCCGGACCTGGTACCCACCCCGCAAGTCACCTCAACACCCCAATACCCGCCGAGCACCTCTAGCCCTGAGCCGGGATTCGTGGGTCAAGGGGCGTCACTTATGGCGTTGGGGCATAACGTGATGTTCCCCCCCGGCGCTAAACTGATGCCCGGGGCGGCTCATGATGCTCACAGATACATGGCTGAGGCGTATAGGTTAGCCACCGGGGAGCACGACCCTCACCGCTTGCCGTACAGTGCCAGCGCGTCGCAGGCGTTGCTCGGTGAATCACACAGGAACACATCGGATGTTAACTCGCCGCCGGTCCCCGAAGTTAGGTCCAATGTCCCTCCCCATAGACAATCACAGAGCGATCGTAGCTCATTCACTCCGGGGGAAATTGTGTCGCATTTGAATTTAGACACGGCGAGGGTGGAGAATCACTCGTCACGGGGTTTGCCTCCCGGTGAGAGGCTGCCACACGGTGCTAGTAGAGCCTCGACCACCAAAACCGAGAGCGACAATCTCCACTTCCCCAAAAGTACGTACACCACCCCAGGAAGCAATGTGTCGCAGGTGTCCTCACAAAACTCTAAAGGTAGAAGTGGGCCCAGTTCAGTGTCGGGGGCGCCCACTGGCATGTTTCCCGTCTCGTTTTCCTCGGCCTACCCGCAGTACACCGAGGACGGGGCTTTTAAACGCCAGTATTTTGATGAAAACTATGGCGCACGACGGGAACCAATGCCTAACGCCCCCGTAGAAGGCAGCTCATCACAGATCAACCGAGATAGAAACGACAGCGAAGATTCCTCGGCGTCTCATTTAAGTCGCTTCGACAGCCAGTGCTCCAACCAAGAGATCTTTAGCCGGGACAATCTGTCACGGAATAGGTCAGAAGACCTCGTGGGGTCGGACCTAGACATGCTGGCCCAAGCGACAACCTCCGCGCAGGCCGAGCTTATGCGATCAAAATTCTCAAAGGGAAGGCAAGGGAAGGTATACAAATGCGATCTCTGCGACTTGGAATTTAAGAACGGGACACAGTTGAAGAATCACACGTGGCGTCACAGCGGCGAAAAACCCCACGCCTGCAGTGTCTGCCATTCCACGTTTACCCAGCTGTCGAACCTTAAAACCCACATGCGCATACACACAGGCGAGCGACCCTACGCCTGTGAGGAATGTAACGCCACCTTCACACAGATCTCCAACCTCCGCACGCACACGAAGATCCACACTGGGGAGAAGCCGTACGAATGCGACGTCTGCTTCACCCGATTTTCCCAACAGTCCAATCTGAAGAGCCACAAGTTGATACATTCGGGAGAGAGGCCGTTTAAGTGCGAGGAATGCGGCGCTTCGTTCGTCCAGTCAACGCATCTTAGAAACCACAAGCGTATACACACTAATGAGCGCCCTTACTCCTGCGAGCAATGCGGGGCCAAATTTCGCCAGCTGTCAAACTTAAAAACCCATGAGAAAATTCACACGGGGGAGCGACCGCATTCGTGTGAGGAGTGCGGATCAACGTTCGCACAAAAATCCAACTTAAAATCGCACATGCTGAAGCTGCACGCCACGGAGGGATTCGTAACGCCGAGTAAACGCGGCCGGAAAAAGAAACTGGAGGCTATACGTCCCTACAACTGTGAAGAATGCGGCGCCAAGTTTACCATGCTGTCGAATCTGAAAATCCACTTTCGTCTGCATACCGGAGAGAAACCCTTCCAGTGCGAAACCTGCGGCGCCAGTTTTGCCCAGAAGTCTAATCTAAAATCCCACGAGCAGACGCATTCCGAGCAGCGCCCGTTCAAGTGCTCCGAGTGCCCCGCGGCCTTCAGACAAAACACAAACCTAAAGACCCACAAGGTGAAGAAGCACTCGGTGAAGAGCTTGAAGATTAAGATACTCCAGGACTCCCAGTATATCATGCACGAAGGCGAGGGCTCGGCCGGGTCGCACCTCATCGGCGAGCCAATCGTTCAAATCAGTGAGGGAAAGGGCGGACAGTTTAACCTCCTCGGCGAGCATTCAATCGAAGGCGGGGACATGATCAAATCGGAGGGTAAGATGTACGGACAACCGGATAACCCCATGTGTAGGGGAGGGGACATGCCCCACGACGGCTGTCCGCCTGACATGAATCCCTATGACAATCCAAACTTTTAACCTTCTGAAGATCGATGACTCGCTTCCTTTCTGTTTTGTGGCTATTAATAGACAGTTTTATTCAGATTAACCCTCGGAATCCGGGAGGCCTCATATGAGGCAAAATGCGCGGCTAAAGATCGCCGCTATAATCATCGCAACTCGGCAACCACGCGTTGTAGCGACGTCATCTCTACGGCATTCTACAGACAACAAAAAGTTCTACAATTTGCAAAAACATTGACTGCTCTAGGTGGTCTCAATCAGTAGCTACTGAATTATAAAGTTGATGTTACCAAACTTCATATGAGGCCTCCCGGATCCCAAGGGTTAAGAAGGGTATACAATAGGGTACCGCATAAAACGAGTCTCGATTAAAACGAGCGACCTAAAATATTAATATTAATATTTAATTTTCGATCAGAACGAATGTGATCACATAAAACGAGTCCGCCGCCAAAGTGGGGCAAATCCGAGGAGTTCTCATATAGAGCGCCGAAATATCGTACGTTTTGTACGGAAATTTACGCTTCCAGTGAACATTGACGATATTGGGCCACCAAAATGCAGTCTTCACACAGAAAGAAATCGCATAGAACGCCCTCGTTTATCGACCAATTTCTCGTTTTATGCGGGACCCTACTGTTATTATGGCAGTCCGAGGGTTGGTTGAGAGAGTCTTTGCACTTCTCCGGCTTTTTTTTAGACTATTTAACCGAGATCACGAAGGGTACACGTCTCTCGATTTACGATGGGGTTACGTGCCTGAAAACCCGATCTTGGATTTCTAGTTTGTTTCCTACTCCTCCAGCAATCTTAAAATTTCACCCCCTTGACCCCCTTTCAAGATAAATTTGTACATTTTTCGGTAGAAAAATGTCCCGGCCGAAGGCCGATTACTCTTAAATTACAGGCTCGCTATCGCTCGCCAGGATAAAATCAACACCTAAATGGCACGAAAGGTCTTAAAATTGACAGAATGGGGCGGAAATTCTTAAAAATCACCAAACTAATGGGGCAAACGTCTTAAAATCTCAAAAGCAATGGGGCTAGACATGAGGGAGAAAGGGGTCCAGAAAAAATCCCCCCCAAGTGGAAATCTCCCCTTAAATGGGGGGGATATGCGTTCTGGGACCAGCCAAAAAAACCCAAACGGCTTAACCCCTTAAAAACCTGGAATGTGGTTAATTGGGTCGTCGGACAGCGAGCGAGACCCGTGCAACTAAATCGGAGGGTTAAGGGGAGGCAGACAGTTTTTGCGGGACCCCCTTCTCCCTAATGTTTAGCCCCACTAGCTCTGAAATTATAAGACGTTCGGCCCATTAGTTTGGCAATTTAAACACCTTTCGCCCCATTTCGTTATCAATTTTAAGACCATTCGTGCCATTTAGGTGTCGATTATTTCCTGGCGAGCGAAAGCGAGCCTGCAATTTTAAGAGGAAGCGGCCTTCGGCCGGGACATTATACAAATTTATCTTGAAGGGGGGTCTAGGGGGTGTTTTTCTAAGCTTGATGGAGGTCTAGGGAGGAAACAAAACCAAATATATGAATAAATGAATTAATAGACCAAACAAACGGCCTGCCTCTCCCCGTAACGGAGATAGTCTTTACCCTTGGAATTGTAACGTGAAACTTGCAAAATAAACCAACAGAGACTTTTACGAACAAAAGACAAAACGACTCTGCTTTTTGTTATTTCTGTCTTTTTCTCTCTCTCTCTGGCTTGTATCCATTCGGCCCCATTCAGCCTACTATTTTAAGACGTTTATCCCCATCTAGGTTTCTTCCTGGCGAGCGATAGCGAGCCAGCATTATATGAAGAAATCCGGCTTCGCCGGAGACATTTTTCTATCGAAAAATGTACAAATTTAGCCTGCTGTCTAACAAAAATTAAAAATATGCTGGCTCGCTACCGCTCACCAGTAAGAAATTGACACCTGGATGGGGATAAACGTCTTAAAACAGTAGGCTGAATGGGGCCAAATGGATACAAGCCAGAGAAAGATAGAAAAGGACAGAACCAAAACAGGTCACCCCATTTATAAGAACACAATCTATTAGACAATTTTATTCAGGTTAGGAAGGGTGTATGGAAGTCAGAGGGTTGGTTGAGAGAGTCTTTACCCTTATAATACCCACAGATCCTTCCTAAGCTGTTTGGAACCGTCTATTGGTAGCCACAATATACTGACGTCGTATCCTCAAGAAAGCGTGACCTCCGTAACTTAACCCTTTCACGTTTTTATGACGCAGAGGTTGCCAGATTAGCAATAAGAAATAGAGTTCTCTCACTCTTATAATTACCTCCAAAATTAGTTTTCTGCCCACAGCTAACTCAAAGACAACTGCAGAGGTTGAAGTAACTAAACTAAAGGTTTATAAATACCCCTGATGGTAAGAAAGGCTCAACACAGCTAACTCAAAGACAACTGCAGAGGTTGAAGTAACTAAACTAAAGGTTTATAAATACCCCTGATGGTAAGAAAGGCTTTAAAGTATCCCCAATAGGCTCAACACAGCTAACTCAAAGACAACTGCAAAGGTTGAAGTAACTAAACTAAAGGTTTATAAATACCCCTGATGGTAACAAAGGCTTTAAAGTATCCCCAATAGGCTCAACACAGCTAACTCAAAGACAACTGCAGAGGTTGAAGTAACTAAACCAAAGGTTTATAAATACCCCTGATGGTAAGAAAGGCTTTAAAGTATCCCCAATAGGCTCAACACAGCTAACTCAAAGACAACTGCAGAGGTTGAAGTAACTAACTAAAGGTTTATAAATACCCCTGATGGTAAGAAAGGCTTTAAAGTATCCCCAATAGGCTCAACACAGCTAACTCAAAGACAACTGCAGAGGTTGAAGTAACTAAACTAAAGGTTTATAAATACCCCTGATGGTAACAAAGGCTTTAAAGTATCCCCAATAGGCTCATCACAGCTAACTCAAAGACAACTGCAGAGGTTGAAGTAACTAAACTAAAGGTTTATAAATACCCCTGATGGTAACAAAGGATTTAAAGTATCCCCAATAGGCTCAAAATCGTGTCATATGTCGGAGAGGGTTAAGGGGAGGTCGGTTGTTTTTCTTGTCCCCTTCTTCCTCATGTTTAGCCCCATTAGTTTTCAAATTTGAAGACGTTTGGCGATTTGAAGACCTTTCGCCCCATTTCTTTATCAATACAGGAATAAGACTTTTCGTGTAATTCAGGTGTCGATTTTTACCTAGCGAGCGATAGCAAGCCTGTAATTTAAGAGGAACTGGCCTTCGGCCGGGACAAATTTTCTATCGTAAAATGTACAAATTTATCTTGGAGGGTCTTGGGAGGGGGGGGGGGGGGGTTTAAGGGGGGTGACCCGCTTTTTGTTATTTCTGTCCTTTTCTCTCTTTCTCTGGCGTGTATCCATTCGGCCCGATTCAGCCAACTATTTTAAGACGTTTATCCCCATCTAGGTGTCGATTTCTTCTTGGCGAGCGATAGCGAGCCAGCATTATATGAAGAAATCCGGCTTCGCCGGAGACATTTTTCTATCGAAAAATGTACAAATTTAGCCTGCTGTCAAACAAAAATAAAAAATATGCTGGCTCGTTACCGCTCACCAGTAAGAAATTGACACCTGGATGGGGATAAACATCTTAAAACAGTAGGCTGAATGGGGCCAAATGGATACAAGCCAGAGAAAGAGAGAAAAGGAGAGAACAAAAAGCAGGTCACCCCCCTTAACCCAAGGATGCCCTAGTCACCATATTCTCGTTACCCTTAGACAATTACCTTCAGCTTACAATATACCTCTTGGACTGAAAGGGTTTAATACAATCCTGATGATGATGAAACACCCTCTGAAGGAACAACAGGTTCTTCTTAAACTGCATAAATCATCATATAATCTACCTCTGGGACTCAAAGGGGTAAATACCATCTCAATAAACCCTCTGAATAACACAGGTCCTTCTTAAACTTCATAAAATTGTCTTATAACCTACCTCTGGGACTCAAAGGGGTAAATACCATCTCAATAAACCCTCTGAATAACACAGGTCCTTCTTAAACCGCGTAAAATCGTCTTATAATCTACCTCTGGGACTCAAAGGGGTAAATACTATCTCAATAAACCCTCTGAATAACACAGGTCCTTCTGAAACTGCATAACATCGTCCAACTTTAGCCAGAGTCAAAGAATACACGTCTCCCACGATGGGGTGACGTTCCTGACAACCCAATCTGAAATAGAAAAATTATTGTGTTAAGGGGAGGTTTCTAGTTGTTTCCTACTCCTCCAGCAATCTTAAAATTTCACCCCCTTGACCCCCTTTCAAGATAAATTTGTACATTTTTCGGTAGAAAAATTTCTCGGCCGAAGGCCGATTACTCTTAAATTACAGGCTCGCTATCGCTCGCCAGGATAAAATCGACACCTAAATGGCACGAAAGGTCTTAAATTGACAGAATGGGGCGAAAATTCTTAAAAATCACCAAACTAATGGGGGTAAACGTCTTAAAATCTCAAAAGCAATGGGGCTAGACATGAGGGAGAAAGGGGTCAAGAAAAAAGTCCCTCAAGTGGAAATCTCCCCTTAAATGTAAGCGTTCTGGGACCAGCCAAAACACCTAAAAACATTTTAATATGCAGTAATTTTAAATCTGGGCATCGGATAGTGCGGGAGACCTGTAGTGGATAGTGAAGGTGTGTGGAAAGTGCTGAGAATGTACGGAGTAGTTGTGGAAAGCGGTGAAGAGCGTGTATGAGGGTGCAAAGGTCGGCAGTACGTGTGGAGAGTGAGCAGAGCGAGTTCTTTGATCTGAATGTTGGGTTGAAGCAAGGGTGTGTGATGTCCCCATGGTTGTTTACTGTATATATGGATGGAGTCATGGAAGAAATACAAGGAAGAGGAGTGGATGTTGGTGTATCGCTGGTGTGGGAAGGAAACGAGTGGAAGCTGCCTGTACTGCTGTTTGCGGACGATACAGTTCTGATGAGTGATAATGAATGGGAGTTGCAGGGTCTGGTAAATATGTTTGGAACAGTGTGTGAAAAACGGAATCTGAAGGTAAATGCGGGGAAGAGTAAGGTTATGGTCTTCGAGAGGGGTGAAGCCACGGAGTGTGAAGTGAAGTTGAACGGTCAGGCTATGGAGATCGTCAACTCTTTTAAGTATCTGGGCAGTGTGTTGAGTAAAGATGGGACTATGGATGAAGAAGTGTGGGAGAGGGTGCAACAGGGGAAGAGGGTTGTAGGAACACTGAAAGCAGTAACAAGAAATAGGGTGGTCAGTATGGAAGTGAAGAAGTCCTTGCATGACAGTGTGGTAATCCCGACACTAACTTACTGAAGCGAAGCATGGACGTTGGTTGAGAGACTCAAACCAAGAGTGAGAGGGGTGGAAATTAGTTACTAGAGAAGTGCGTGCAGAGTTACATGGAGGGATAGACAGACGAAGGAGGTGTGGTGTGGATGTAGATGTGCTGGAAAGTGTGAAAAGGAACACCTTGAGATGGTTCAGCCATGTGGAAAGTACGGGAAGCGAGAGAATGACTAAGAGGGTGTACGAGAGCGAGGTGGAAGGACCGAGAGGGAGAGGTAGACCGAGAGAGAGGTGGAAGGATGGAGTTAAGAATTATACAGTATACGTGAAAGCGGTGCGTCGTCTGACTGGGAACAGAGGTGCTTGGGGGCGTTTCGTTTGTGGCCACCCCTTCGGATATCACGGCGTCCGGCAATAAAATAATATAATAATAGATAATACAGATAATACAGATAATAAGGGGAGGCAGACCGTTTTTCTGGACCCCCTTCTCCCTATTGTTTAGCCCCACTAGTTTTGAGATTATAAGACGTTCGGCCCATTAGTTTGGCGATTTTAACATCTTTCGCCCCATTTCGTTGTCAAATTTAAGACCTTTCGTGCCAGTTAGGTGTCTATTTTTTCCTGGCGAGCGATAGCGAGCCTGCAATTTTAAGAGGAACCGGCCAAAGATTTTTTCTACCGAAAAATGTACAAATTTATCTCTAGGGGGTGTTTTTCTAAGCTTGATGGAGGTCTAGGGAGGAAACTAAACAAAATATATGAATAAATGAATTAATAGACCAAACAAACGGTCAGCCTCTCCCATAATTCTGAAAATAAAGTTAAATAAAGTTAGTAGAAAGGGAAATACTGCCCTGTCCTTTGAATCCACCCTTTTATTTAACCCTTTAAAGCCTTTACCTCGTTCCAAATAAGGGTTTGGCCAAAACTCTCTGGACCACCACCACCATTATTATTATTATTATTATTATTATTATTATTATTATTATTATTATTTAAAGAGAGATTTCCACTTGAGGGATTTTTTTTTTTTTTCTTGACGGACTCCTTTCTCCCTCGTGTCTAGCCCCCCCCCCCCTTTGCTTTTGAGATTTTAAGACGTTCGCCCCATTAGTTTGGCGATTTTATGAACTTTCGCCCCATTTCTGTCAATTGTAAGACTTTTCGTGCCATTTAGGTGTCGATTTTTTTCCTGGCGAGCGATAGCGAGCCTGTAATTTAAGAACATTTTTCTACCGAAAAATGTACAAATATATCTTGAAAGGAGGTCTAGGGGGTGTAATGTTAAGCTTGATGGAGGTCTAGGGAACTAACTAAAAACCTCCCCTTAAGCTTAGGAACGACGTCAAATCAAAATCGCTGTGTGCAAACAACGTTTAAGGGGGGTGACCTGCTTTTTAAGGGGGTGACCTGCTTTTTAAGGGGGGTGACCTGCTTTTAAGCAGGCTAAATTTGTACATTTTTCGATATAAAAATGTCTCCGGCGAAGCAGGATTTCTTCTTATAATGCTGGCTTGCTATCGCTCGCCAGGAAGAAATCGACACCTAGATGGGGATAAACGTCTTAAAACAGTTGGCTGAATGGGGCCGAATGGATACAAGCCAGAGAAAGAGAGAAAAGGACAGAAATTACAAAAAGCAGGTCACCCTCCTTAAAAGCAGGTCACCCTCCCTTAAAAGCAGGTCACCCTCCTTAAAAGCAGGTCACCCCCCCTTAAAAGCAGGTCACCCCCCTTAAAAGCAGGTCACCCCCCTTAAAAGCAGGTCACCCCCCTTAAAAGCAGGTCACCCACCCTTAAGTAAAAATAATAATTTATAAATAAAAGAACACCAACAACCCAACGAACTATTTCAATAAACCCTCTATGTCTTTCCTAAGCTTCATAAAATCTTCTAAATGCAAAATACATCACCGGTATTGAAGGGGTTAATTTCTTTTTCTTTCTTTTTTTTTTTTGGGGGGGGGGAGCCACTCGTTACAGACCACCTGCCTTTTGTCTCTTTCATCAATATCAATAGTTTGTACAGTCGCGTTAATAAGTGATGTCTCGGCACCAAGTCTGTTTTGATCAATAATTGGTATCAGCAATATCTAAGCTTCATTTCTTCATATCCAATGAAATATACAAACATGTTCCTACACTTACCCACCCTATTCAACATCTGACAGACATTAATACAGCACAGAGCAAGCCAAACGTAATGACAGCTGGGACATGACTTATTAGCGCTACACTTACCCACCCTATTCAACATCTGACAGACATTAATACAGCACAGAGCAATCCAAACGTAATGACAGCTGGGACATGACTTATTAGCGCTACACTTACCCACCCTATTCAACATCTGACAGACATTAATACAGCACAGAGCAAGCCAAACGTAATGACAGCTGGGACATGACTTATTAGCGCTACACTTACCCACCCTGTTCAACATCTGACAGACATTAATACAGCACAGAGGAATCCAAACGTAATGACAGCTGGGACATGACTTATTAGCGCTACACTTACCCACCCTATTCAACATCTGACAGACATTAATACAGCACAGAGCAAGCCAAACGTAATGACAGCAGGGACATGACTTATTAGCGCTACACTTACCCACCCTATTCAACATCTGACAGACATTAATACAGCACAGAGCGAGCCAAACGTAATGACAGTTGGGACATGACTTATTAGCGCTACACTTACCCACCCTATTGAACATCTGACAGACATTACTACAGCACAGAGCGAGCCAAACGTAATGACAGCTGGGACATGACTTATTAGCGCTACACTTACCCACCGTATTCAACATCTGACAGACATTAATACAGCACAGAGCAAGCCAAACATAATGACAGCTGGGACATGACTTATTAGCGCTACACTTACCCACCCTATTGAACATCTGACAGACATTAATACAGCACAGAGCAAGCCAAAGGTAATGACGGCTGGGACCGTTGTTACCATCAGGGATATTTATAAACCTTTAGTTTAGTTACTTCAACCTCTGCAGTTGTCTTTGAGTTAGCTGTGTTGAGCCTATTGGGGATACTTTAAAGCCTTTGTTACCATCAGGGGTATTTAGAAACCTTTAGTTTAGTTACTTCAACCTCTGCAGTTGTCTTTGAGTTAGCTGTGTTGAGCCTATTGGGGATACTTTAAAGCCTTTGTTACCATCAGGGGTATTTATAAACCTTTAGTTTAGTTACTTCAACCTCTGCAGTTGTCTTTGAGTTAGCTGTGTTGAGCCTATTGGGGATACTTTAAAGCCTTTGTTACCATCAGGGGTATTTATAAACCTTTAGTTTAGTTACTTCAACCTCTGCAGTTGTCTTTGAGTTAGCTGTGTTGAGCCTATTGGGGATACTTTAAAGCCTTTGTTACCATCAGGGGTATTTATAAACCTTTAGTTTAGTTACTTCAACCTCTGCAGTTGTCTTTGAGTTAGCTGTGTTGAGCCTATTGGGGATACTTTAAAGCCTTTGTTACCATCAGGGGTATTTATAAACCTTTAGTTTAGTTACTTCAACCTCTGCAGTTGTCTTTGAGTTAGCTGTGGGCAGAAAATAATTTTGGAGAGGTAATTATAAGAGTGAGAGAACTCTATTTCTTATTGCTAATCTGGCAACGTCTGCGTCATATGAGTCTGAAGGGGTTAACTTCTTATAACTCGAAATTAGTGAAAGCAATCGGGTTGACATTTCTACCATTTGGGAAGAGTCCACCAGGAAATAGGTGTGGATATTTACAGCCAGTTTGCTCTAGCCCCTTTTGAGTTACAGAGAGGTCAGGGGTCAAGTTGGATGGCACTACCTACATTTATCAGATAATTTTCAATAAAACTGGATTTTGCGCATCTTGAGAAGGCTCTGTGGTGGTTGTATAAAGGGTTAAGTGAGATAGTGTGTAGCCTTTTAAGGGTGGTGACCTGCTTTTTGGTTCTGTCCTTTTCTCTCTTTCTCTGGCTGGTATCCATTTGGCCCCATTCAGCCTACTGTTTTAAGACGTTTATCCCCATCCAGGTGTCAATTGTTTACTGGTGAGCGGTAGCGAGCCAGCATATTTTTTATTTTTGTTTGACAGCAGGCTAAATTTGTACATTTTTCGATAGAAAAATTTCTCCGGCGTAGCCGGATTTCTTCATATAATGATGGCTCGCTATCGCTCGCCAGGAAGAAATCGACCCCTTCCGTACCTCGGCGTCTGTTTAATTTTCTTCTGGCTGTATTGCGACGGATTTTGTGAAGCTTGAGAAGGATCTGTGGTTGTTTAAAGGGTTAAGTGAGATAGTTTATAGCCTTATTAAGGGGAGGTATTTAGTTTGTTCCCTAGACCTCCATCAAGCTTAAAATTACACCCCCTAGACCCCCTTTCAAGATAAATGTGTACATTTTTCGGTAGAAAAATTTCCCGGCCAAAGGCCGGTTCCTCTCAAATTACAGGCTCGCTATCGCTCGCCAGGGGAAAAATGACACAAAAAAGGCACGGAAAGTTCTTAAAATTGACAGATATGGGGCGAAAGTTCTTAAAATCGCCAAACTAAAGGAGGCGAGCGTCTTAAAACCTAAGACACAATGGGGCTAAACATGAGAGAGAAAGGGGTCCAGAAAAAAAATCCCTCAAGTGGAAATCTCCCCTTAACCCACCGAGCCCCAGCTAATTACAAATAAATGTACCACCAGGGACCGGCAGGTTTTGAAAAAAAAAGAAAAAAAATCCCAGAAACAATAGCGAATGGGTTAGGAATGAAGGAAAAAACACAAAACCCGATCCCCTAGGTCAAAAAGGGGTCCTACGGTGCGCCCGAAAGTCAATTGTACAAGAGGGGAAAAGTGAAGGCAAAAACACCCAAAAAATATGTTTTTGGGCGCTCACGCGCACGCGGTTGGACTTTGAGAGTGTTCAACAATCGGCATGGTTGCGTAGGATACTTACACAGCTCCCATAGAAATCTGTGCCCTCTAGGTGCCATAGAACCGGAGTAATTAACATTGACGACACGTCGTCGCTGGGGTTCAGTGGGTTAATGGGTAGACGACCTTCCTAAGCTGAAATAGAATAGTCTAATGGTTGCCAGAATATAATGCAAAATACGTCACCGGTACTGAAGGGGTTAACAAGGGCACCCCCTAGCCCGGTCAATTGCGAGTTTTGGTTTATAAGGAAGTTGGAGCTGTGGCCATCAATATTTATAAGGAAGTTGGAGCTGCGGCCATCAATATTTATAAGGAAGTTGGAGCTGCGGCCATCAATATTTATAAGGAAGTTGGAGCTGCGGCCATCAATATTTATAAGGAAGTTGGAGCTGTGGCCATCAATATTTATAAGGAAGTTGGAGCTGTGGCCATCAATATTTATAAGGAAGTTGGAGCTGCGGCCATCAATATTTATAAGGAAGTTGGAGCTGTGGCCATCAATATTTATAAGGAAGTTGGAGCTGTGGCCATCAATATTTATAAGGAAGTTGGAGCTGTGACCATCAATATTTAGCAGAATGATCAGCTATTTCTGTACAGTGGCGCTAATAAGTCATGTTTCAGCTGCCATTATGCTGGGCTTGCTCTGTGCTGTAGTAATGTCTGTCAGATGTTGAATAGGGTGGGTAAGTGTAGGAACATGGGTATATAGTTCACTGTATTATGTCTGTCAGATGTTGAATAGGGTGGGTAAGTGTAGCGCTAATAAGTCATGTCCCAGCTGTCATTACGTTTGGCTTGCTCTGTGCTGTATTAATGTCTGTCAGATGTTGAATAGGGTGGGTAAGTGTAGGAAACATGTTTGTATATTTCACTGGATATGAAGAAATGAAGCTTAGATATTGCAGATACCAATTATTGATCAAAACAGACTTGGTGCCGAGACATCACTTATTAGCGTCACTGTACATTCGCGCTAATAAGTGATGTTCACGGCTCCAACTTCCCTATAGCCTGAAACTCGCAAGTGTTCGATTAAGGGGAGATTTCAACTCGAGGGACTTTTTTCTTGACCTCCTTCTCCCTCATGTTTAGCCTCTTTGCATTTTAGTTTTTAAGACATTCGACCCATTAGTTTGGCGATTTTAAGAACTTTCGCCCCTTTTCTGTCAATTTTACGTTATTTCGTGCCATTTAGGAGTCAATTTTTCCCTGGCGAGCGATAGCGAGCCTATAATTTAAGAAGAATTGGCCTTCGGCCGGGATATTTTTCTACCGAAAAATGTACAACTTTATCCAGAAAGGGGGTCAAGGAGGTGTAATCTTAAGCTTGATGAAGATCTAGGGAACAAACTGAAAACCTCCTTTAAGGGGAGGTTTTTAGCGTGTTTCCTAGACTTCCATCAACCTTTCAAGATAAATTTGTACCGTACATTTTTCGCTAGAAAAATGTCCCGGCAGAAGGCCGATTCCTCTTAAATTACAGGCTCGCTATCGCTCGCCAGGAAAAAATCGACACCTAAATGGCACTAAAGGTCTTAAAAGTGACATAAATGGGGTGAAAGTGCTTAAAATCTCCCCTTAAGAGACTATAGACCCACTTAAAAACGGCATCATCAGTAATTATTCACCGAGTAATTCTTGATAATTACCCTCTAATTACCCTCTAATTAGGCATCTACTGGGCTGCTAACACTGTATGTACTGTAAATAAAACTGTGTAATGAGGCCAATTTTTTTTTTTTTTTTGTACAGGACAAACTGTCAATCGTGTGAAAGGGGTGGAAATGTTGTTAAAGGCGGGTCACCGTTTTTTTTTCTCTCTTTCTCTGGCTTGTATCCATTCGGCCCCATTCAGCCTACTGTTTAAGACGTTTATCCCCATCCAGGTGTCGATTTTTTACTGGTGAGTGGTAGCGAGCCAGCATATTTTTTATTTTTGTTTGACAGCAGGCTAAATTTGTACATTTTTCGATAGAAAAATGTCTCCGGCGAAGCCGGATTTCTTCATATAATGCTGGCTCGCTATCGCTCGCCAGGAAGAAATCGACACCTGGATGGGGATAAACGTCTTAAAATAGTTGGGCGAATGGGGCCGAATGGATACAAGCCAGAGAAAGAGAGAAAAGGACAGAAATAACCAAAAGCAGGTCACCCCCCTTAACCACTGCAATGATGCAATGATGCAATTAACACAAGGTATATAAGTCACCCCCGCCCCCGAGTTACCTACGGGTCACGTTCCTGAAGACCCGATCGGCCGTTTCTCCGGACCCCCTTCGCCCCCTGATGTTTTTTTTAGCCCCGCTAGTTTTGAGATTTTAAGACGTTGGTTCCATTAGTTTGGGGCTTTTATGACCTTTCGCCCCATTTCGTTGTCAATTTGAAGAGCTTCCATGACATTTAGGTGTCGATTATTTCCTGGCGAGCGATAGCGAGCCTGCAATTTTAAGAGGAACCGGCATTTTTCTACCGAAAAATGTACAAATTTATCTTGAAGGGGGGTCTAGGGGGTGTTTTTCTAAGCTTGATGGAGGTCTAGCGAGGAAACTAAACAAAATATATGAATAAATGAATTAATAGACCAAACAAACGGTCAGTCTCCCCTTAAATATTGTATTGCCAACCCTAATCTATCTATCTGTCTATTTGTCTGTCTGTCTGTCTGTCTGTGTCTATCTATCTCTCTATCTCTCTCTCTCTCTATATATATATATCTATCTCTATATCTATCTATCTCAGCTCTATATCTATCTATCTCTCTCTCTCTCTCAGGCTCGCTATCGCTCGCCAGGAAAAAATGGACACCTAAATGGCACGAAAGATCTTAAAAGTGACATAAATGGGGCGAAAGTTTTTAAAATCGTCAAACTAATGGGGCGAACGTCTTAAAATCTCAAAATCAATGGGGCTAAACATGAGGGAGAAAGGGGTCCTGAAAAAATCCCTCAAGTGGAAACCTCCCCTTAAGTTACGTGAGAAGTGAGTGTGGAGGCGTCCGGCATTAGATAGATAGATAGATAGATATGGAGAAGGAGAGGGAGAGGAGGGGAGAGATAGGTAGATAGACTAGGATAGATAGATGTAGAGAGGAGAGACGAGAGAGAGAGAGATAGATAGATAGATAGAGAGAGAGGAGATAAAGTAGATAGAGAGAGTATATAGATAGATAGAGAGAAGAGAGAAAAGATAGAGCTAGATAGATAGCTAGATAAAATGAGAGAGATAGATGAAGATAGAGAGAGAGATGACAGACAGATAGGAGGAAAGAGAAGGATAGATAGATGGGAGTCGCACGGACGAAGACATTGAAAATATTTTAGAACTTGCATAAAATAAATAATACACCTTACCTTTGGAATCCTTACCTCTGAAGTGCGCATGGGGGTAATTGGAAAGTCCCCCTTGCTGGAAGTTATTTGAGGTGTTCCGTCACTAAAAATATTCATGTGTCCATTTAATTTTTTTAATATTATCCATTTGCGCCTTATTATGGGGGGGGGGGGGAGAGAGATAGAGGTATTAACCTGAAATAGCTAGCAGATAAAACGAGTAGAAAAACAGCGTTTGAGATGGTCAAAATCGGAGAGCCGCGAGTTATTGATATGTATGGGTTGAGGCAATCTGATTTCCAGATTTTCCCCAAGGCCAATGAGCCCAAAGTCGATCGATATATAGATAGCTATCAGTGATGACCCACCCTCCAATCGGATTTTCTTTTATAATGTTAGACGAAAATATACCTCAGATCGATAAGGGAAAAACAGGGAGAGATAGATAGGTGATAGAACTGAAGGAGAGGACAGGGAACAGTGGAGGAGGAAGAGAGGTAGATAATAGAAGATTTTGGAGGCCCAGGGGCCAAAAAAAATAAAAAATAAAAAAAAAAAAATTCAAAAAAATATTTTTTTTTAGAACTTGAATAAAAAGTTGATTTTTATTTCTCGACTCTTAAGAGTGCTTCCGCAGTGGCGGGGAAAACTCTTACCTTTGGAGCTCCGGGTAAGGGGAGATTTCCACTTGAGGGACTTTTTTTCTTGGACCCCTTTTACTCCCTCATGTCCTAGCCCGTATGTGCTTTTGAGGATTTTAAGACGTTCGCCCCATTAGTTTGGTGATTTTAATGAATTTTGCCTCCATTCTGTCAATTTTTTAAGACCTTTCGTGCAATTTAGGTGTGATTTTATCCTGGCTGGATGCGGATAGCGATGGCCTGTAATTTTTGCTACCAGAAAAATGGTACAAATTTACTCTTGAAAGGGGGTCAAAGGGTGTGACATTTTAAGATTGATGGAGAGTCTAGGGAACAAACTAGAAACCTCCCCTCAATTTTATGTGTTCGCCACTCTTTCTAGCAGGCACACGAAGGAGCGCGCCGCCCCTCGTTATGGGTGGAACTTAATCAAAATCGCTGTGTGGGAAACTAATTCGCTTAATATTACAATTCAAAATTTGAAATAAAAGAAGAACAGGACAGCACTGTACCATATAAAGACAAATTAATTTCATTATATTTAAGGGGAGGTGACCTGCTTTTGTTATTTCTGTTCCTTTTCTCTCTTTCTCTGGCTTGTATCCATTCGGCCCCATTCAGCCAAACTATTTTTAAGGACGTTATCCCCATCCAGGTGTCGATTTCTTCCTGGCGAGCGATTAGTCGAGCCAGCATTATATGAAGAAATCCGGCTTCCGCCGCGGAGAGAACGAGAGAAATGTTTCTATCGAAAAAATGTTACTCAAATTTAGCCTGCTGTCAAACAAAAATAAAAAACATGCTGGCTCGCTTACCGCTCACTAGTAAAAAAAAATTGACACCTGGATGGGGTATAAAAACGTCTTAAAACAGAGGCTGAATGGGGCCATAATGGATACAAGCCAGAGAAAGATAGAAAAAAGGGACAGAACAAAAAAAAACTCAGGTCACCAAAGAAATTATGTGGAAATAATAATAGGTATGTGCTGCAGAGTGTAACGAGAAATGGCCCTTGAGGTGGTATGGTCACATGGGATGTTGATGGAGAGCGAGAGATGGACCTAAACGTTGTGGTGTGAGAGTGAGGTGGAAGGGCGGAGAGGAGAGAGGGTTTAGCCCGGAGAGTGAGGGGTGGAACGGAATGGGAGAGGGGAGGGTAGGACCGATGAGCTGGGTGGTTGGAAGGATGGAGAGGGAGAGGTAGACCGAGAGTGAGGTGGCAAGGGATGGAGAGGGAGAGGCAGACCGAGAGTGAGGTGGAAGGGATGGAGAGGGAGAGGCAGACCGAGACCTGTGAGGGTTGGCAAGGATGGAAGAAGGAAGAGGGCAGGACCGAGAGTGAGGTGGAAGGATGGAGAGGAGAGAGGTAGACCGAGAGTGAGGTGGAATGGATGGAGAGGGAGATGCAGACCGAGGAGTGAGGTGGAAGGTATGGAGGGTGAGAGGATGACTAAACGTGTGTATGAGAGTGAGGTGGAAGGACAGTAGAGGGAGAGGTAGACCGTGAGAGTGAGGTGGAAGGATGGAGAGCGGAGAGGATAGACCGAGAGTGAGGTGGAAGGATGGAGGGTGAGAGGATGACTAAACGGTGTGTATGAGAGGTGAGGGGGAAGGACAGAGAGGGAGAGGCAAGACCGAGGGAGTGAGGGTGATTTGAAGGATGGAGGGTGAGAGGAGGACTAAACGTGTGTATGAGAGGTGAGGTGGAAGGGCGGAGAGGGAGAGACAAACCGAGAGTGAGGTGGAAGGATGGAGAGGGAGAGGTAGGACCGAGAGTGAGGTGGAAGGATGGAGGGTGAGAGGATGACTAAACGTGTGTATGAGAGTTAGGTGGAAAGGACAGGAGAGGGAGAGGCAGGGGGGACCGAGAGTGAGGTGGAAGGATGGAGGGTGAGAGGATGGAACTAAACGTGTGTATGAGAGTGTTACAAAGGAGTACAAAGGAAAGTCAAGCAACACCAGGTCTGAGTGACCCTTCTAGGTGCTTGTGCCTCCAAAAACACTGAGGATCAAGTGTCCAAACAGTGGTTTAGAGTGGGTAAGGGAAAACATTGGAAAGGGAAACTACTGCCCTGCCACTAACGTGGCAGGACTAGGGAAGTTAGTAGGGGACATAGTGGGTTGAGTAACTGAGGGGATGGATAAAGTTCATTCATTTCACAAAAACGGCAGTCAGTCGCGGGTTTGATGCCGAGGATATTTGTCTAGGCGGAATTTAAATGAAATCCAACGGTGCTGCAGTCTATAAACGTCTTGGGGAAGCCCATCCACAAGTTGACAAACTCGATTGAAGAAGAAAATTCTTAGATTCGTGTGCGAGTTAAAAAGATTTTACCATAATTTTGCAAAACGTTTCCCCGCGTGTACAATTAGATTGGTCGATAGTGAAGTACTTACTACAGTTCATATTGTCGATGCCTTTGATGATTTGAACACCTGACATTAAGTCGGCCTCTTAATCTGCGCTGGGTTTAAAGGAAATAGATTTAATTCTCTAAGACGCTCTTCGTATGGTTTGTTCTTAGGTAGGTATCATTTTGGTAACTCTACGTGAACTCGTTCTTAGCTTGATTTATATCTTTTTGGTTAATAAGGGCACCAGGAGTGAACGCAGTATTCCAGAAGAGGGTGGGACTAAGGAATTGTAAAGGGTTAGCGATAAACTTCTTTGGATTTATGATCAAATGACCTGCCTATTAAAACCAATTATTTTGGTTTGCCATTCTTAACAACTTCTGAACATTGTTGACTCGGTTCTAGGTTACTCGAATATTGTTACTCCCAGAATCAGTTTCTCTGTTTACATTCTTAAGCTGAGTGCCCATTCATCGAATAGTTTAGGCTTTGCATTTCGGTATCCGACATTGTAGTACTGTACATTTATCCGCATTGAAACTCATTTGCCAAATTTGGGACCCAACATGACAATTGTATATAGATTGTGTTGCAGATCGTCAACTTGTTCTTTTGAGAGTACGCTATTTGCAATTTTTGTATCGGTCAGCCAATTTGGAGATTCGTTGCAGTAGGTGAGAGAGGACCTCCTCTATGTCGTTGGATGTAAATTAGAAAGAGATATTGGTCCTTAGTACCGATCCCTGGGTTACCCCGAGTGAGGTGGAAGGACACGAGAGGGAAGAGGCCAGGACGAGGGTGAGGTGGAAGGATGGAGAGGAGAGGGTAGACCGAGAGTGAGGTTGAAGGATGGAGGGTGAGAGGATCTGACCCTAAACGCTGTGTATGCGAGTGGGGGGGAAAGGACAAGAGAGGGGAGGAGGCAGGACGAGAGTGAGAGGGAAGGATGGAGTTGAGAGGCATAGGAGTGAAAGTGGTGTTGCGTGGGAGGAGGGAAGCTGGCTGAAAGAGGGAGCATGGAGGGGATTCATTTCATGGGCCACCCCCTACAAGGCGGTTATGACATTAGACAGACAGTACCCTTGGTTTTGACCCCCCCGGACAAATGGATGGGAATGCGTGGGATTTTGACGAAAACTTTTCACGTGGTTTTTGCGACATTGAGTTGTTTAAGGGGGAGATTTTCCACTTCAGGGATTTTTTTCTGGGACCCTTTATCCCTCATGTTTAGCCCCATGGCTTTTGATATTATAAAACGTTGTGAACACTCATTAGTTTAGCGATTTTAAGAACTTTCAACCCATATTAAGACCTTTCGTGCAATTCAGGTGTCGATGTTATCCTGGCTGAGCGATTAGCGAGCCTGTAATTTAAGAGGAAAACGCCTTTGGCCGTGGGGAAAATTTTTTACCGAAAAAAAAAAATTTACCAAATTTAGCTTGAAAGGGACTCAATGGGGGTTTGGAATTTTAAGCGTTGATGGGAAGGTATAGGGAACAAAACTAAACACCACCTCTTAAGCTTGATGGAGTTCTAGGGAACCAACTAAAACACCTCCCCTTAAGCTTGGCTGGAGGGCCTAGGGACCAAACTCAATACCTCCTCCTTAACATTAGGTGCTTCTTAGTAAAGTCGGTGTAACATCCAGCGGTTTTGGGCCAATTTTCAATGAGCAATTTTTGTTCTTGTACTCTTTTGAGGCATTTTCACTTTGGAATCGGACACTAGGTTGAAGGGAGATTAGGACGTCTATTTTGATTACAGTTTATTCTAGCGATTAATATTTAGATGATTTCTAGTCATTTAACCCCTTCAGACTCATTTGACGCAG
>CM064558.1:12956188-13066188 GCA_032716605.1 Paralithodes platypus
TAAGGGGATATTATCTCCATCTCGAGGGATTTTTTGTCTTGACCACCCTTTCTCCCTCGTGTTTAGCCCCCATTGCTTTATGATATTATAAAACGTTTCCGCCCCCCCCCATGTAGTTTAGCGATTTTCAGAAACTTTCACCCCATATTAAGACCTTTCGTGCAACTTTCAGGTGTCCGATTTTTAATCCTGGCGAGCGATAGCGAGCCTGTAATTTAAGAAGATCCGGCCTTTTCGGCCGGGACATTTTTCTACCGGAAAAAGTACAAACTTATCTTGGAAAGGGCTCAAGGGGATGCCAATTTTTAAGACTTGATGGAGGTCTAGGGAACAAACTGAACACCTCCCCTTACGTTCTGTAAGTGGGGGGTCCTAGGTTGCAAATCCTGGGAGGACTCACAATGGCTTTTCCATTCAGTGGTTCCTTGGGTGTTGAGGGAGGTTAGTATAATGTCATGTGTTGGTTATCGGAATTCTCCAATTATTCGCCTGATTAAGGAGAGACTGACCGTTTGTTTGGTCTATGAATTCATTTATTCTATATTTATTGTTTAGTTTTCCTCCCTAGACCTCCATCAAGCTTAGAAAACACCCCCTAGACCCACCCTTTTCAAGATCAATTTGTACATTTTGTCGGTAGAAAAATGTCTCGGCCAAAGGTCGGTTCCCTCTTAAATTTGCTGGCTCGCTACGCTCCGCCAGTAAAGAAATCGACATCTAAATGGCACGAAAGGTCTTAAAATTGACAACGAAATAGAGCGAAAAGTAATGGGCCGAACGTCTTATAATCTCAAAACTATTGGGGCTAAACATTAGGGAGAAGGGGGTCCAGGAAAACGGTCTGCCTCACCTTAAGATGAACAGAGTATCGTGTATTAATCTTTAGCTTGATGATTTGTTGTGAATCTTTATCTTAATTCGATTGTGTTTGCAGATGAGTGGTTTGAGTCCGCAGCGGCAGCAGTTCTAGCGGAGGGCCATCAAACGGTCGCGGTCTGTTCCCCTCCGTACTCCGCCCGGACCTGGTACCCACCCCGCAAGTCACCTCAACACCCCAATACCCGCCGAGCACCTCTAGCCCTGAGCCGGGGTTCGTGGGTCAAGGTGCGTCACTTACGGCGTTGGGGCATAACGTTATGTTCCCCCCCGGCGCTAAACTGATGCCCGGGGCGGCTCATGATGCTCACAGATACATGGCTGAGGCGTATAGGTTAGCCACCGGGGAGCACGACCCTCACCGCTTTGCCGTACAGTGCCAGCGCGTCGCAGGCGTTGCTCGGTGAATCACACAGGAACACATCGGATGTTAACTCGCCGCCGGTCCCCGAAGTTAGGTCCAATGTCCCTCCCCATAGACAATCACAGAGCGATCGTAGCTCATTCACTCCGGGGGAAATTGTGTCGCATTTGAATTTAGACACGGCGAGGGTGGAGAATCACTCGTCACGGGGGTTGCCTCCCGGTGAGAGGCTGCCACACGGTGCTAGTAGAGCCTCGACCACCAAAACCGAGAGCGACAATCTCCACTTCCCCAAAAGTACGTACACCACCCCAGGAAGCAATGTGTCGCAGGTGTCCTCACAAAACTCTAAAGGTAGAAGTGGGCCCAGTTCAGTGTCGGGGGCGCCCACTGGCATGTTTCCCGTCTCGTTTTCCTCGGCCTACCCGCAGTACACCGAGGACGGGGCTTTTAAACGCCAGTATTTTGATGAAAACTATGGCGCACGACGGGAACCAATGCCTAACGCCCCCGTAGAAGGCAGCTCATCACAGATCAACCGAGATAGAAACGACAGCGAAGATTCCTCGGCGTCTCATTTAAGTCGCTTCGACAGCCAGTGCTCCAACCAAAGATCTTTAGCCGGGACAATCTGTCACGGAATAGGTCAGAAGACCTCGTGGGGTCGGACCTAGACCTGCTGGCCCAAGCGACAACCTCCGCGCAGGCCGAGCTTATGCGATCAAAATTCTCAAAGGGAAGGCAAGGGAAGGTATACAAATGCGATCTCTTCGACTTGGAATTTAAGAACGGGACACAGTTGAAGAATCACACGTGGCGTCACAGCGGCGAAAAACCCCACGCCTGCAGTGTCTGCCATTCCACCACGTTTACCCAGCTGTCGAACCTTAAAACCCACATGCGCATACACACAGGCGAGCGACCCTACGCCTGTGAGGAATGTAACGCCACCTTCACACAGATCTCCAACCTCCGCACGCACACGAAGATCCACACTGGGGAGAAGCCGTACGAATGCGACGTCTGCTTCACCCGATTTTCCCAACAGTCCAATCTGAAGAGCCACAAGTTGATACATTCGGGAGAGAGGCCGTTTAAGTGCGAGGAATGCGGCGCTTCGTTCGTCCAGTCAACGCATCTTAGAAACCACAAGCGTATACACACTAATGAGCGCCCTTACTCCTGCGAGCAATGCGGGGCCAAATTTCGCCAGCTGTCAAACTTAAAAACCCATGAGAAAATTCACACGGGGGAGCGCCCGCATTCGTGTGAGGAGTGCGGATCAACGTTCGCACAAAAATCCAACTTAAAATCGCACATGCTGAAGCTGCACGCCACGGAGGGATTCGTAACGCCGAGTAAACGCGGCCGGAAAAAGAAACTGGAGGCTATACGTCCCTACAACTGTGAAGAATGCGGCGCCAAGTTTACCAGCTGTCGAATCTGAAAATCCACTTTCGTCTGCATACCGGAGAGAAACCCTTCCAGTGCGAACCCGCGGCGCCAGTTTTGCCCAGAAGTCTAATCTAAAATCCCACGAGCAGACGCATTCCGAGCAGCGCCCGTTCAAGTGCTCCGAGTGCCCCGCGGCCCTTCCGACAAAACACAAACCTAAAGACCCACAAGGTGAAGAAGCACTCGGTGAAGCGCTTGAAGATTAAGATACTCCAGGACTCGCAGTATATCATGCACGAAGGCGAGGGCTCGGCCGGGTCGCACCTCATCGGCGAGCCAATCGTTCAAATCATTGAGGGAAAGGGCGGACAGTTTAACCTCCTCGGCGAGCATTCAATCGAAGGCGGGGACATGATCAAATCGGAGGGTAAGATGTACGGACAACCGGATAACCCCATGTGTAGGGGAGGGGACATGCCCCACGACGGCTGTCCGCCTGACATGAATCCCTATGACAATCCAAACTTTTAACCTTCTGAAGATCGATGACTCGCTTCCTTTCTGTTTTGTGGCTATTAATAGACAGTTTTATTCAGATTAACCCTCGGAATCCGGGAGGCCTCATATGAGGCAAAATGCGCGGCTAAAGATCGCCGCTATAATCATCGCAACTCGGCAACCACGCGTTGTAGCGACGTCATCTCTACGGCATTCTACAGACAACAAAAAGTTCTACAATTTGCAAAAACATTGACTGCTCTAGGTGGTCTCAATCAGTAGCTACTGAATTATAAAGTTGATGTTACCAAACTTCATATGAGGCCTCCCGGATCCCAAGGGTTAAGAAGGGTATACAATAGGGTACCGCATAAAACGAGTCTCGATTAAAACGAGCGACCTAAAATATTAATATTAATATTTAATTTTCGATCAGAACGAATGTGATCACATAAAACGAGTCCGCCGCCAAAGTGGGGCAAATCCGAGGAGTTCTCATATAGAGCGCCGAAATATCGTACGTTTTGTACGGAAATTTACGCTTCCAGTGAACATTGACGATATTGGGCCACCAAAATGCAGTCTTCACACAGAAAGAAATCGCCTAGAACGCCCTCGTTTATCGACCAATTTTCTTTTTATGCGGGACCCTACTGTTATTATGGCAGTCCGAGGGTTGGTTGAGAGAGTCTTTGCACTTCTCCGGCTTTTTTTTAGACTATTTAACCGAGATCACGAAGGGTACACGTCTCTCGATTTACGATGGGGTTACGTGCCTGAAAACCCGATCTTGGATTTCTAGTTTGTTTCCTACTCCTCCAGCAATCTTAAAATTTCACCCCCTTGACCCCCTTTCAAGATAAACTTGTACATTTTTCGGTAGAAAAATGTCCCGGCCGAAGGCCGATTACTCTTAAATTACAGGCTCGCTATCGCTCGCCAGGATAAAATCAACACCTAAATGGCACGAAAGGTCTTAAAATTGACAGAATGGGGCGGAAATTCTTAAAAATCACCAAACTAATGGGGCAAACGTCTTAAAATCTCACAAGCAATGGGGCTAGACATGAGGGAGAAAGGGGTCCAGAAAAAATCCCCCCCAAGTGGAAATCTCCCCTTAAATGGGGGGGATATGCGTTCTGGGACCAGCCAAAAAAACCCAAACGGCTTAACCCCTTAAAAACCTGGAATGTGGTTAATTGGGTCGTCGGACAGCGAGCGAGACCCGTGCAACTAAATCGGAGGGTTAAGGGGAGGCAGACAGTTTTTGCGGGACCCCCTTCTCCCTAATGTTTAGCCCCACTAGCTCTGAAATTATAAGACGTTCGGCCCATTAGTTTGGCAATTTAAACACCTTTCGCCCCATTTCGTTGTGAATTTTAAGACCGTTCGTGCAATTTTGGTGTCGATTTTTCCTGGCGAGCGAAAGCGAGCCTGTAATTTTAGAAGGAATCGGCCTTCGGCCGGGACATTATACAAATTTATCTTGAAAGGGGGTCTAGGGGATGTTTTTTTTTAAAGCTTCATGGAGGTCTAGGGAGGAAACAAAACCAAATATATGAATAAATGAATTAATAGACCAAACAAACGGCCTGCCTCTCCCCGTAACGGAGATAGTCTTTACCCTTGGAATTGTAACGTGAAACTTGCAAAATAAACCAACAGAGACTTTTACGAACAAAAGACAAAACGACTCTGCTTTTTGTTATTTCTGTCTTTTTCTCTCTCTCTCTGGCTTGTATCCATTCGGCCCCATTCAGCCTACTATTTTAAGACGTTTATCCCATCTAGGTTTCTTCCTGGCGAGCGATAGCGAGCCAGCATTATATGAAGAAATCCGGCTTCGCCGGAGACATTTTTCTATCGAAAAATGTACAAATTTAGCCTGCTGTCTAACAAAAATTAAAAATATGCTGGCTCGCTACCGCTCACCAGTAAGAAATTGACACCTGGATGGGGATAAACGTCTTAAAACAGTAGGCTGAATGGGGCCAAATGGATACAAGCCAGAGAAAGATAGAAAAGGACAGAACCAAAACAGGTCACCCCATTTATAAGAACACAATCTATTAGACAATTTTATTCAGGTTAGGAAGGGTGTATGGAAGTCAGAGGGTTTGGTTGAGAGAGTCTTTACCCTTATAATACCCACAGATCCTTCCTAAGCTGTTTGGAACCGTCTATTGGTAGCCACAATATACTGACGTCGTATCCTCAAGAAAGCGTGACCTCCGTAACTTAACCCTTTCACGTTTTTATGACGCAGAGGTTGCCAGATTAGCAATAAGAAATAGAGTTCTCTCACTCTTATAATTACCTCCAAAATTAGTTTTCTGCCCACAGCTAACTCAAAGACAACTGCAGAGGTTGAAGTAACTAAACTAAAGGTTTATAAATACCCCTGATGGTAAGAAAGGCTCAACACAGCTAACTCAAAGACAACTGCAGAGGTTGAAGTAACTAAACTAAAGGTTTATAAATACCCCTGATGGTAAGAAAGGCTTTAAAGTATCCCCAATAGGCTCAACACAGCTAACTCAAAGACAACTGCAAAGGTTGAAGTAACTAAACTAAAGGTTTATAAATACCCCTGATGGTAACAAAGGCTTTAAAGTATCCCCAATAGGCTCAACACAGCTAACTCAAAGACAACTGCAGAGGTTGAAGTAACTAAACCAAAGGTTTATAAATACCCCTGATGGTAAGAAAGGCTTTAAAGTATCCCCAATAGCTCAACACAGCTAACTCAAAGACAACTGCAGAGGTTGAAGTAACTAAACTAAAGGTTTATAAATACCCCTGATGGTAAGAAAGGCTTTAAAGTATCCCCAATAGGCTCAACACAGCTAACTCAAAGACAACTGCAGAGGTTGAAGTAACTAAACTAAAGGTTTATAAATACCCCTGATGGTAACAAAGGCTTTAAAGTATCCCCAATAGGCTCATCACAGCTAACTCAAAGACAACTGCAGAGGTTGAAGTAACTAAACTAAAGGTTTATAAATACCCCTGATGGTAACAAAGGATTTAAAGTATCCCCAATAGGCTCAAAATCGTGTCATATGTCGGAGAGGGTTAAGGGGAGGTCGGTTGTTTTTCTTGTCCCCCTTCTTCCTCATGTTTAGCCCCATTAGTTTTCAAATTTGAAGACGTTTGGCGATTTGAAGACCTTTCGCCCCATTTCTTTATCAATACAGGAATAAGACTTTTCGTGTAATTCAGGTGTCGATTTTTACCTAGCGAGCGATAGCAAGCCTGTAATTTAAGAGGAACTGGCCTTCGGCCGGGACAAATTTTCTATCGTAAAATGTACAAATTTATCTTGGAGGGTCTTGGGAGGGGGGGGGGGGGGTTTAAGGGGGGTGACCCGCTTTTTGTTATTTCTGTCCTTTTCTCTCTTTCTCTGGCGTGTATCCATTCGGCCCGATTCAGCCAACTATTTTAAGACGTTTATCCCCATCTAGGTGTCGATTTCTTCTTGGCGAGCGATAGCGAGCCAGCATTATATGAAGAAATCCGGCTTCGCCGGAGACATTTTTCTATCGAAAAATGTACAAATTTAGCCTGCTGTCAAACAAAAATAAAAAATATGCTGGCTCGTTACCGCTCACCAGTAAGAAATTGACACCTGGATGGGGATAAACATCTTAAAACAGTAGGCTGAATGGGGCCAAATGGATACAAGCCAGAGAAAGAGAGAAAAGGAGAGAACAAAAAGCAGGTCACCCCCCTTAACCCAAGGATGCCCTAGTCACCATATTCTCGTTACCCTTAGACAATTACCTTCAGCTTACAATATACCTCTTGGACTGAAAGGGTTAAATACAATCCTGATGATGATGAAACACCCTCTGAAGGAACAACAGGTTCTTCTTAAACTGCATAAAATCATCCTATAATCTACCTCTAGGACTCAAAGGGGTAAATACCATCTCCATAAACCCTCTGAATAACACAGGTCCTTCTTAAACTGCCTAAAATCGTCTTATAATCTACCTCTGGGACTCAAAGGGGTAAATACCATCTCAATAAACCCTCTGAATACCACAGGTCCTTCTTAAACGGCCTAAAATCGTCTTATAATCTACCTCTGGGACTCAAGGGGTAAATACCATCTCAATAAACCCTCTGAATACCACAGGTCCTTCTGAAACTGCATAACATCGTCCAACTTTAGCCAGAGTCAAAGAATACACGTCTCCCACGATGGGGTGACGTTCCTGACAACCCAATCTGAAATAGAAAAATTATTGTGTTAAGGGGAGGTTTCTAGTTTGTTTCCTACTCCTCCAGCAATCTTAAAATTTCACCCCCTTGACCCCCTTTCAAGATAAATTTGTACATTTTTCGGTAGAAAAATTTCTCGGCCGAAGGCCGATTACTCTTAAATTACAGGCTCGCTATCGCTCGCCAGGATAAAATCGACACCTAAATGGCACGAAAGGTCTTAAAATTGACAGAATGGGGCGAAAATTCTTAAAAATCACCAAACTAATGGGGTAAACGTCTTAAAATCTCAAAAGCAATGGGGCTAGACATGAGGGAGAAAGGGGTCAAGAAAAAAGTCCCTCAAGTGGAAATCTCCCCTTAAATGTAAGCGTTCTGGGACCAGCCAAAACACCTAAAAACATTTTAATATGCAGTAATTTTAAATCTGGGCATCGGATAGTGCGGGAGACCTGTAGTGGATAGTGAAGGTGTGTGGAAAGTGCTGAGAATGTACGGAGTAGTTGTGGAAAGCGGTGAAGAGCGTGTATGAGGGTGCAAAGGTCGGCAGTACGTGTGGAGAGTGAGCAGAGCGAGTTCTTTGATCTGAATGTTGGGTTGAAGCAAGGGTGTGTGATGTCCCCATGGTTGTTTACTGTATATATGGATGGAGTCATGGAAGAAATACAAGGAAGAGGAGTGGATGTTGGTGTATCGCTGGTGTGGGAAGGAAACGAGTGGAAGCTGCCTGTACTGCTGTTTGCGGACGATACAGTTCTGATGAGTGATAATGAATGGGAGTTGCAGGGTCTGGTAAATATGTTTGGAACAGTGTGTGAAAACGGAATCTGAAGGTAAATGCGGGGAAGAGTAAGGTTATGGTCTTCGAGAGGGGTGAAGCCACGGAGTGTGAAGTGAAGTTGAACGGTCAGGCTATGGAGATCGTCAACTCTTTTAAGTATCTGGGCAGTGTGTTGAGTAAAGATGGGACTATGGATGAAGAAGTGTGGGAGAGGGTGCAACAGGGGAAGAGGGTTGTAGGAACACTGAAAGCAGTAACAAGAAATAGGGTGGTCAGTATGGAAGTGAAGAAGTCCTTGCATGACAGTGTGGTAATCCCGACACTAACTTACTGAAGCGAAGCATGGACGTTGGTTGAGAGACTCAAACCAAGAGTGAGAGGGGTGGAAATTAGTTACTAGAGAAGTGCGTGCAGAGTTACATGGAGGGATAGACAGACGAAGGAGGTGTGGTGTGGATGTAGATGTGCTGGAAAGTGTGAAAAGGAACACCTTGAGATGGTTCAGCCATGTGGAAAGTACGGGAAGCGAGAGAATGACTAAGAGGGTGTACGAGAGCGAGGTGGAAGGACCGAGAGGGAGAGGTAGACCGAGAGAGAGGTGGAAGGATGGAGTTAAGAATTATACAGTATACGTGAAAGCGGTGCGTCGTCTGACTGGGAACAGAGGTGCTTGGGGGCGTTTCGTTTGTGGCCACCCCTTCGGATATCACGGCGTCCGGCAATAAAATAATATAATAATAGATAATACAGATAATACAGATAATAAGGGGAGGCAGACCGTTTTTTCTGGACCCCCTTCTCCCTATTGTTGAGCCCCACTAGTTTTGAGATTATAAGACGTTCGGCCCATTAGTTTGGCGATTTTAACATCTTTCGCCCCATTTCGTTGTCAAATTTAAGACCTTTCGTGCCAGTTAGGTGTCTATTTTTTCCTGGCGAGCGATAGCGAGCCTGCAATTTTAAGAGGAACCGGCCAAAGATTTTTTCTACCGAAAAATGTACAAATTTATCTCTAGGGGGTGTTTTTCTAAGCTTGATGGAGGTCTAGGGAGGAAACTAAACAAAATATATGAATAAATGAATTAATAGACCAAACAAACGGTCAGCCTCTCCCATAATTCTGAAAATAAAGTTAAATAAAGTTAGTAGAAAGGGAAATACTGCCCTGTCCTTTGAATCCACCCTTTTATTTAACCCTTTAAAGCCTTTACCTCGTTCCAAATAAGGGTTTGGCCAAAACTCTCTGGACCACCACCACCATTATTATTATTATTATTATTATTATTATTATTATTATTATTATTATTATTTAAAGAGAGATTTCCACTTGAGGGATTTTTTTTTTTTTTTCTTGACGGACTCCTTTCTCCCTCGTGTCTAGCCCCCCCCCCCTTTGCTTTTGAGATTTTAAGACGTTCGCCCCATTAGTTTGGCGATTTTATGAACTTTCGCCCCATTTCTGTCAATTGTAAGACTTTTCGTGCCATTTAGGTGTCGATTTTTTTCCTGGCGAGCGATAGCGAGCCTGTAATTTAAGAACATTTTTCTGCCGCAAAAATGTACAAATATATCTTGAAAGGAGGTCTAGGGGGTGTAATGTTAAGCTTGATGGAGGTCTAGGGAACTAACTAAAAACCTCCCCTTAAGCTTAGGAACGACGTCAAATCAAAATCGCTGTGTGCAAACAACGTTTAAGGGGGGTGACCTGCTTTTTAAGGGGGTGACCTGCTTTTTAAGGGGGGTGACCTGCTTTTAAGCAGGCTAAATTTGTACATTTTTCGATATAAAAATGTCTCCGGCGAAGCAGGATTTCTTCTTATAATGCTGGCTTGCTATCGCTCGCCAGGAAGAAATCGACACCTAGATGGGGATAAACGTCTTAAAACAGTTGGCTGAATGGGGCCGAATGGATACAAGCCAGAGAAAGAGAGAAAAGGACAGAAATAACAAAAAGCAGGTCACCCCCCCTTAAAAGCAGGTCACCCCCCTTAAAAGCAGGTCACCCCCCTTAAAAGCAGGTCACCCCCCCTTAAAAGCAGGTCACCCCCCTTAAAAGCAGGTCACCCCCCTTAAAAGCAGGTCACCCCCCTTAAAAGCAGGTCACCCACCCTTAAGTAAAAATAATAATTTATAAATAAAAGAACACCAACAACCCAACGAACTATTTCAATAAACCCTCTATGTCTTTCCTAAGCTTCATAAAATCTTCTAAATGCAAAATACATCACCGGTATTGAAGGGGTTAATTTCTTTTTCTTTTTTTTTTTTTTGGGGGGGGGGGAGCCACTCGTTACAGACCACCTGCCTTTTGTCTCTTTCATCAATATCAATAGTTTGTACAGTCGCGTTAATAAGTGATGTCTCGGCACCAAGTCTGTTTTGATCAATAATTGGTATCAGCAATATCTAAGCTTCATTTCTTCATATCCAATGAAATATACAAACATGTTCCTACACTTACCCACCCTATTCAACATCTGACAGACATTAATACAGCACAGAGCAAGCCAAACGTAATGACAGCTGGGACATGACTTATTAGCGCTACACTTACCCACCCTATTCAACATCTGACAGACATTAATACAGCACAGAGCAATCCAAACGTAATGACAGCTGGGACATGACTTATTAGCGCTACACTTACCCACCCTATTCAACATCTGACAGACATTAATACAGCACAGAGCAAGCCAAACGTAATGACAGCTGGGACATGACTTATTAGCGCTACACTTACCCACCCTGTTCAACATCTGACAGACATTAATACAGCACAGAGCAATCCAAACGTAATGACAGCTGGGACATGACTTATTAGCGCTACACTTACCCACCCTATTCAACATCTGACAGACATTAATACAGCACAGAGCAAGCCAAACGTAATGACAGCAGGGACATGACTTATTAGCGCTACACTTACCCACCCTATTCAACATCTGACAGACATTAATACAGCACAGAGCGAGCCAAACGTAATGACAGTTGGGACATGACTTATTAGCGCTACACTTACCCACCCTATTGAACATCTGACAGACATTACTACAGCACAGAGCGAGCCAAACGTAATGACAGCTGGGACATGACTTATTAGCGCTACACTTACCCACCGTATTCAACATCTGACAGACATTAATACAGCACAGAGCAAGCCAAACATAATGACAGCTGGGACATGACTTATTAGCGCTACACTTACCCACCCTATTGAACATCTGACAGACATTAATACAGCACAGAGCAAGCCAAAGGTAATGACGGCTGGGACCGTTGTTACCATCAGGGATATTTATAAACCTTTAGTTTAGTTACTTCAACCTCTGCAGTTGTCTTTGAGTTAGCTGTGTTGAGCCTATTGGGGATACTTTAAAGCCTTTGTTACCATCAGGGGTATTTAGAAACCTTTAGTTTAGTTACTTCAACCTCTGCAGTTGTCTTTGAGTTAGCTGTGTTGAGCCTATTGGGGATACTTTAAAGCCTTTGTTACCATCAGGGGTATTTATAAACCTTTAGTTTAGTTACTTCAACCTCTGCAGTTGTCTTTGAGTTAGCTGTGTTGAGCCTATTGGGGATACTTTAAAGCCTTTGTTACCATCAGGGGTATTTATAAACCTTTAGTTTAGTTACTTCAACCTCTGCAGTTGTCTTTGAGTTAGCTGTGTTGAGCCTATTGGGGATACTTTAAAGCCTTTGTTACCATCAGGGGTATTTATAAACCTTTAGTTTAGTTACTTCAACCTCTGCAGTTGTCTTTGAGTTAGCTGTGTTGAGCCTATTGGGGATACTTTAAAGCCTTTGTTACCATCAGGGGTATTTATAAACCTTTAGTTTAGTTACTTCAACCTCTGCAGTTGTCTTTGAGTTAGCTGTGGGCAGAAAACTAATTTTGGAGAGGTAATTATAAGAGTGAGAGAACTCTATTTCTTATTGCTAATCTGGCAACGTCTGCGTCATATGAGTCTGAAGGGGTTAACTTCTTATAACTCGAAATTAGTGAAAGCAATCGGGTTGACATTTCTACCATTTGGGAAGAGTCCACCAGGAAATAGGTGTGGATATTTACAGCCAGTTTGCTCTAGCCCCTTTTGAGTTACAGAGAGGTCAGGGGTCAAGTTGGATGGCACTACCTACATTTATCAGATAATTTTCAATAAAACTGGATTTTGCGCATCTTGAGAAGGCTCTGTGGTGGTTGTATAAAGGGTTAAGTGAGATAGTGTGTAGCCTTTTAAGGGTGGTGACCTGCTTTTTGGTTCTGTCCTTTTCTCTCTTTCTCTGGCTGGTATCCATTTGGCCCCATTCAGCCTACTGTTTTAAGACGTTTATCCCCATCCAGGTGTCAATTGTTTACTGGTGAGCGGTAGCGAGCCAGCATATTTTTATTTTTGTTTGACAGCAGGCTAAATTTGTACATTTTTCGATAGAAAAATTTCTCCGGCGTAGCCGGATTTCTTCATATAATGATGGCTCGCTATCGCTCGCCAGGAAGAAATCGACCCCTTCCGTACCTCGGCGTCTGTTTAATTTTCTTCTGGCTGTATTGCGACGGATTTTGTGAAGCTTGAGAAGGATCTGTGGTTGTTTAAAGGGTTAAGTGAGATAGTTTATAGCCTTATTAAGGGGAGGTATTTAGTTTGTTCCCTAGACCTCCATCAAGCTTAAAATTACACCCCCTAGACCCCCTTTCAAGATAAATGTGTACATTTTTCGGTAGAAAAATTTCCCGGCCAAAGGCCGGTTCCTCTCAAATTACAGGCTCGCTATCGCTCGCCAGGAGAAAATCGACACATAAATGGCACGAAAGTTCTTAAAATTGACAGATATGGGGCGAAAGTTCTTAAAATCGCCAAACTAAAGGAGGCGAGCGTCTTAAAACCTAAGACACAATGGGGCTAAACATGAGAGAGAAAGGGGTCCAGAAAAAAAATCCCTCAAGTGGAAATCTCCCCTTAACCCACCGAGCCCCAGCTAATTACAAATAAATGTACCACCAGGGACCGGCAGGTTTTGAAAAAAAAGAAAAAAATCCCAGAAACAATAGCGAATGGGTTAGGAATGAAGGAAAAAACACAAAACCCGATCCCCTAGGTCAAAAAGGGGTCCTACGGTGCGCCCGAAAGTCAATTGTACAAGAGGGGAAAAGTGAAGGCAAAAACACCCAAAAAATATGTTTTTGGGCGCTCACGCGCACGCGGTTGGACTTTGAGAGTGTTCAACCATCGGCATGGTTGCGTGGGATACTTACACAGTTCCCATAGAAATCTGAGCCCTCTAGGTGCCATAGAACCGGAGTAATTAACATTGACGACACGTCGTCGCTGGGGTTCAGTGGGTTAATGGGTAGACGACCTTCCTAAGCTGAATAGAATAGTCTAATGGTTGCCAGAATATAATGCAAAATACGTCACCGGTACTGAAGGGGTTAACAAGGGCACCCCCTAGCCCGGTCAATTGCGAGTTTTGGTTTATAAGGAAGTTGGAGCTGCGGCCATCAATATTTATAAGGAAGTTGGAGCTGCGGCCATCAATATTTATAAGGAAGTTGGAGCTGCGGCCATCAATATTTATAAGGAAGTTGGAGCTGCGGCCATCAATATTTATAAGGAAGTTGGAGCTGTGGCCATCAATATTTATAAGGAAGTTGGAGCTGTGGCCATCAATATTTATAAGGAAGTTGGAGCTGCGGCCATCAATATTTATAAGGTAGTTGGAGCTGTGACCATCAATATTTAACCTATAAGGTAGTTGGAGCTGTGACCATCAATATTTAACCTATAAGGTAGTTGGAGCTGTGACCATCAATATTTAGCAGAATGATCAGCTATTTCTGTACGGTGGCGCTAATAAGTCATGTCCCAGCTGTCATTATGTTTGGCTTGCTCTGTGCTGTATTAATGTCTGTCAGATGTTGAATAGGGTGGGTAAGTGTAGGAACATGGGTATATAGTTCACTGTATTATGTCTGTCAGATGTTGAATAGGGTGGGTAAGTGTAGCGCTAATAAGTCATGTCCCAGCTGTCATTACGTTTGGCTTGCTCTGTGCTGTATTAATGTCTGTCAGATGTTGAATAGGGTGGGTAAGTGTAGGAACATGTTTGTATATTTCACTGGATATGAAGAAATGAAGCTTAGATATTGCAGATACCAATTATTGATCAAAACAGACTTGGTGCCGAGACATCACTTATTAGCGTCACTGTACATTCGCGCTAATAAGTGATGTTCACGGCTCCAACTTCCCTATAGCCTGAAACTCGCAAGTGGTCGATTAAGGGGAGATTTCCACTCGAGGGATTTTTTTCTTGACCCCTTTCTCCCTCATGTTTAGCCCCGTTGCTTTTGAGATTTTAAGACATTCGACCCATTAATTTGGCGATTTTAAGAACTTTCGCCCCATTTATGTCAATTTTACATTATTTCGTGCCATTTAGGAGTAGATTTTACCCTGGCGAGCGATAGCGAGCCTTTAATTTAAGAGGCACTGGCCTTCGGCCGGGAAATTTTTCTACCGAAAAATGTACAACTTTATCTTGAAAGGGAGTCAAGGAGGTGTAATCTTAAACTTGATGGAGGTCTAGGGAACAAACTAAAAACCTCCCCTTAAGGGGAGGTTTTTAGCGTGTTTCCTAGACTTCCATCAACCTTTCAAGATAAATTTGTACCGTACATTTTTCGCTAGAAAAATGTCCCGGCAGAAGGCCGATTCCTCTTAAATTACAGGCTCGCTATCGCTCGCCAGGAAAAAATCGACACCTAAATGGCACTAAAGGTCTTAAAAGTGACATAAATGGGGTGAAAGTGCTTAAAATCTCCCCTTAAGAGACTATAGACCCACTTAAAAACGGCATCATCAGTAATTATTCACCGAGTAATTCTTGATAATTACCCTCTAATTACCCTCTAATTAGGCATCTACTGGGCTGCTAACACTGTATGTACTGTAAATAAAACTGTGTAATGAGGCCAATTTTTTTTTTTTTTTTGTACAGGACAAACTGTCAATCGTGTGAAAGGGGTGGAAATGTTGTTAAAGGCGGGTCACCGTTTTTTTTTCTCTTTCTCTGGCTTGTATCCATTCGGCCCCATTCAGCCTACTGTTTAAGACGTTTATCCCCATCCAGGTGTCGATTTTTTACTGGTGAGTGGTAGCGAGCCAGCATATTTTTTATTTTTGTTTGACAGCAGGCTAAATTTGTACATTTTTCGATAGAAAAATGTCTCCGGCGAAGCCGGATTTCTTCATAATGCTGGCTCGCTATCGCTCGCCAGGAAGAAATCGACACCTGGATGGGGATAAACGTCTTAAAATAGTTGGGCGAATGGGGCCGAATGGATACAAGCCAGAGAAAGAGAGAAAAGGACAGAAATAACCAAAAGCAGGTCACCCCCCTTAACCACTGCAATGATGCAATGATGCAATTAACACAAGGTATATAAGTCACCCCCGCCCCCGAGTTACCTACGGGTCACGTTCCTGAAGACCCGATCGGCCGTTTCTCCGGACCCCCTTCGCCCCCTGATGTTTTTTTTAGCCCCGCTAGTTTTGAGATTTTAAGACGTTGGTTCCATTAGTTTGGGGCTTTTATGACCTTTCGCCCCATTTCGTTGTCAATTTGAAGAGCTTCCATGACATTTAGGTGTCGATTATTTCCTGGCGAGCGACAGCGAGCCTGCAATTTTAAGAGGAACCGTTTTTCTACCGAAAATGTACAAATTTATCTTGAAGGGGGGTCTAGGGGGTGTTTTTCTAAGCTTGATGGAGGTCTAGCGAGGAAACTAAACAAAATATATGAATAAATGAATTAATAGACCAAACAAACGGTCAGTCTCCCCTTAAATATTGTATTGCCAACCCTAATCTATCTATCTGTCTATTTGTCTGTCTGTCTGTCTGTCTGTGTCTATCTATCTCTCTATCTCTCTCTCTCTATATATATATATCTATCTCTATATCTATCTATCTCAGCTCTATATCTATCTATCTCTCTCTCTCTCAGGCTCGCTATCGCTCGCCAGGAAAAAATGGACACCTAAATGGCACGAAAGATCTTAAAAGTGACATAAATGGGGCGAAAGTTTTTAAAATCGTCAAACTAATGGGGCGAACGTCTTAAAATCTCAAAATCAATGGGGCTAAACATGAGGGAGAAAGGGGTCCTGAAAAAATCCCTCAAGTGGAAACCTCCCCTTAAGTTACGTGAGAAGTGAGTGTGGAGGCGTCCGGCAATAGATAGATAGATAGATAGATAGAGAGAGAGGGAGAGAGAGAGATAGATAGATAGATAGATAGATAGATAGATAGAGAGAGAGAGAGAGAGAGAGAGATATATAGATAGATAGAGAGAGAGAGAGATAAATAGATAGAGAGAGATATATAGATAGATAGAGAGAGAGAGAAAGATAGATAGATAGATAGATAGATAAATAGAGAGAGATAGATAGAGAGAGAGAGAGAGAGACAGACAGATAGAGAAAGAGAGAGATAGATAGAGTGTGGAGTCGCACGGACGAAGACATTCAAATATTTTAGAACTTGCATAAAAAATAATAAACCTTTACCTTTGGATCCCTTAACCTCTGAAGTGCGCATGGGGGTAATTGGAAACGTCCCCCTGTGCTGACGTATTTGAGGTGTTTCCGTCACTAAAATATTCATTGTGCCATTAATAGCATTAATATTTATCCATATGCGCCTATTATGGGTTGATTATAAAGGTATTAACCTGAAACAACAATAAAACGAGTGAAAACAGCGTTTGGATGGTCAAAATCGGAGATATAGCCCGCGAGTTGTATAATGTATGGGTGAGGCAATCTGCTTTCCCGCCAATTTCCCCCAAGGCCACTGAGACACAGTCGATCGATACTCTCTCTCTCTCTTGCACTCGCTTGCTATCAGTGATGACCACACCCTCCAATCGGATTTCTAATGTTAGCACGAAAATATACCTCAGAATAAGGGAATAACAGGGAAAATAGGTGATAACTGAAGGAGAGGAGGAAAGTGGGGAAGGAGGGGAGGTAGAGGACTGAGATTTTGCATGGCCCAGGGGCCAAAAAAAAAATAAAAAAATAAAAAAAAAAAAATATAAAAAAATATTTTTTTTTCGATGTCAAAAGTTGATTTTTATTTTCTCTGACTCTTAAGAGTCTTCCCGCAGTGCGCCGGGGGAACTCTTAAGAGTCTCCCCGCAGCTCCCGGGTTAAGGGGAGATTTCCACTTGAGGGACTTTTTTTCTTGACCCCTTTCTCCCTCATGTCTAGCCCTATTGCTTTTGAGATTTTAAGACGTTCGCCCCATTAGTTTGGTGATTTTAAGAATTTTGCCTCCATTCTGTCAATTTTAAGACCTTTCGTGCCATTTAGGTGTTGATTTTATCCTGGCGAGCGATAGCGAGCCTGTAATTTTTGCTACCGAAAAATGTACAAATTTATCTTGAAAGGGGGTCAAGGGTGTGACATTTTAAGATTGATGGAGGTCTAGGGAACAAACTAGAAACCTCCCCTCAATTTTATGTGTTCGCCACTCTTCTAGCGGCACCGAGGAGCGCGACGCCCCTCGTTATGGGTGGAACTAATCAAAATCGCTGTGTGGAACTAACGCTTAATATTACAATCAAATTTGAAATAAAAGAAGAACAGGACAGCACTGTACCATATAAAGACAAATTAATTTCATTATATTTAAGGGAGGTGACCTGCTTTTTGTTATTTCTGTCCTTTTCTCTCTTTCTCTGGCTTGTATCCATTCGGCCCCATTCAGCCAACTATTTTAAGACGTTTATCCCCATCCAGGTGTCGATTTCTTCCTGGCGAGCGATAGCGAGCCAGCATTATATGAAGAAATCCGGCTTCGCCGGAGAAATGTTTCTATCGAAAAATGTACAAATTTAGCCTGCTGTCAAACAAAAATAAAAAACATGCTGGCTCGCTACCGCTCACTAGTAAAAAATTGACACCTGGATGGGGATAAACGTCTTAAAACAGTAGGCTGAATGGGGCCAAATGGATACAAGCCAGAGAAAGATAGAAAAGGACAGAACAAAAAAAACAGGTCACCAAAGAAATTATGTGGAAATAATAATATGTATGTGCTGCAGAGTGTAACGAGAAATGCCTTGAGGTGGTATGGTCACATGGGATGTATGGAGAGCGAGAGATGACTAAACGTGTGTGTGAGAGTGAGGTGGAAGGGCGGAGAGGGAGAGGTAGACCGAGAGTGAGGTGGAAGGATGGAGAGGGAGAGGTAGACCGAGAGTGAGGTGGAAGGATGGAGAGGGAGAGGTAGACCGAGAGTGAGGTGGAAGGATGGAGAGGGAGAGGCAGACCGAGAGTGAGGTGGAAGGATGGAGAGGGAGAGGCAGACCGAGAGTGAGGTGGAAGGATGGAGAGGAAGAGGCAGACCGAGAGTGAGGTGGAAGGATGGAGAGGGAGAGGTAGACCGAGAGTGAGGTGGAAGGATGGAGAGGGAGATGCAGACCGAGAGTGAGGTGGAAGGATGGAGGGTGAGAGGATGACTAAACGTGTGTATGAGAGTGAGGTGGAAGGACAGAGAGGGAGAGGTAAACCGAGAGTGAGGTGGAAGGATGGAGAGGGAGAGGTAAACCGAGAGTGAGGTGGAAGGATGGAGGGTGAGAGGATGACTAAACGTGTGTATGAGAGTGAGGTGGAAGGACAGAGAGGGAGAGGCAGACCGAGAGTGAGGTGAAAGGATGGAGGGTGAGAGGATGACTAAACGTGTGTATGAGAGTGAGGTGGAAGGGCGGAGAGGGAGAGACAAACCGAGAGTGAGGTGGAAGGATGGAGAGGGAGAGGTAGACCGAGAGTGAGGTGGAAGGATGGAGGGTGAGAGGATGACTAAACGTGTGTATGAGAGTTAGGTGGAAGGACAGAGAGGGAGAGGCAGACCGAGAGTGAGGTGGAAGGATGGAGGGTGAGAGGATGACTAAACGTGTGTATGAGAGTGTACAAAGGAGTACAAAGGAAATCAAGCAACAACAGGTCTAGTGACCCTTCTAGGTTGCTTGTCCTCCAAAACACTGAGGATCAAGTGTCCAAACAGTGGTTTAGAGTGGGTAAGGGAACATTGGAAAGGGAACTACTGCCCTGCCACTAACGTGGCAGGACTAGGAAGTTAGTAGGGGACATATGGGTTAGTAACTGAGGGGAGGATAAAGTTATTCATTTACAAACGCAGTCAGTCGCGGGTTTGATGCGAGATATTTGTCTAGGCGGAATTTAAATGAATCAACGGTGCTGCAGTCTATAACGTCTTGGGGAAGCCCATTCCACAAGTTGACAACTCGATTGAAGAAGAAATTCTTAGATTCGTGCGAGTTAAAAGATTTACCAATAATTTTGCAACCGTTTCCCGCGTGTAATTAGATTGGTCGATAGTGAAGTACTTACTACAGTTCATATTGTCGATGCCTTTGATGATTTTGAACACTTGAATTAAGTCGCCTCTTAATCTGCGCTGGGTTAAAGGAAATAGATTTAATTCTCTAAGACGCTCTTCGTATGGTTTGTTCTTTAGGCTAGGTATCATTTTGGTAACTCTACGTTGAACTCGTTCTAGCTTGTTTATATCTTTTTGGTAATAAGGGCACCAGGATTGAACGCAGTATTCCAGAAGAGGGTGGACTAAGGAATTGTAAAGGGTTAGGATAACTTCTTTGGATTTATGCTCAAATGACCTGCCTATAAAGCCAATTATTTTGTTTGCCTTCTTAACAACTTCTGAACATTGTTGACTCGGTTTTAGGTTACTCGATATTGTTACTCCCAGATCAGTTTCTCTGTTTACATTCTTAAGCTGAGTGCCATTCATCGAATAGTTTGCTTTCTCATTTAGGTATCCGACATGTAGTACTTTACATTTATCCGCATTGAAACTCATTTGCCAAATTTGGGCCCAACATGACAATTTATCTAGATTGTGTTGCATATCGTCAACTTGTTCTTTTGAGAGTACGCTATTTGCAATTTTTGTATCGTCAGCAAATTTTGAGATTGTGCAGGTGAGACCCTCATCTATGTCGTTGATGTAAATTAGAAAGAGAATTGGTCCTAGTACCGATCCCTGGGGTACCCCGAGTGAGGTGGAAGGACAGAGAGGGAGAGGCAGGCCGAGAGTGAGGTGGAAGGATGGAGAGGGAGAGGTAGACCGAGAGTGAGGTGGAAGGATGGAGGGTGAGAGGATGACTAAACGTGTGTATGAGAGTGAGGTGGAAGGACAGAGAGGGAGAGGCAGACCGAGAGTGAGGTGGAAGGATGGAGTTGAGAGGCATATGAGTGAAAGTGGTGTTGCGTGGGAGGAGGGACGCTGGCTGACAGAGGGAGCATGGAGGGGATTCATTCATGGCCACCCCCTCAAGGCGTCTGACATTAGAGACAGTACCCTTGGTTTTGACCCGGACAAATGGATGGGAATGCGGGATTTTGACGCAACTTTTCACGTGGTTTTGCGAATTTGCGCTTAAGGGGAGATTTCCACTTCAGGGATTTTTTTCTTGACCCCTTTCTCCCTCATGTTTAGCCCCATTGCTTTTGATATTATAAAACGTTTGCCCCATTAGTTTAGCGATTTTAAGAACTTTCACCCCATATTAAGACCTTTCGTGCAATTCAGGTGTCGATTTTATCCTGGCGAGCGATAGCGAGCCTGTAATTTAAGAGGAACCGGCCTTTGGCCGGGAAATTTTTCTACCGAAAAATTTACAAATTTATCTTGAAAGGGACTCAAGGGGGTGTAATTTTAAGGTTGATGGAGGTCTAGGGAACAAACTAAACACCTCCCCTTAAGCTTGATGGAGGTCTAGGGAACAAACTAAACACCTCCCCTTAAGCTTGATGGAGGTCTAGGGAACAAACTAAATACCTCCCCTTAACATTAGGTGCTTCTTAGTAAAGTCGGTGTCACACCAGCGGTTTTGGGCCAATTTTCAATGAGCAATTTTTTTCTTGTACTATTTTGAGGCATTTTCACATTGGAATCGGACACTAGGTTGAAGGTAGATTAGGACGTCTATTTGATTACAGTTTATTCTAGCTATAATATTTAGATGATTTTAGTCAGTTAACCCCTTCAGACTCATTTGACGCAGAGGTTGCCAGATTAGCAATAAGAAATAGAGTTCTGTCACTCTTATAATTACCTCTCCAAAATTAGTTTTCTGCCCACAGCTAACTCAAAGACAACTGCAGAGGTTGAAGTAATTAACTAAAGGTTTATAAATACCCCTGATGGTAACAAAGGCTTTAAAGTATCCCCAATAGGCTCAACACAACTAACTCAAAGACAACTGCAGAGGTTGAAATAACTAAACTAAAGGTTTCTAAATACCCCTGATACCCATTTGTTACCATCTGGGGTATTAATAAACCTTTAGTTTAGTTACTTCAACCTCTGCAGTTGTCTTTGAGTTAGCTGTGTTGAGCCTATTGGGGATACTTTAAAGCTTTTGTTACCATCAGGGGTATTTAGAAACCTTTAGTTTAGTTACTTCAACCTCTGCAGTTGTCTTTGAGTTAGCTGTGTTGAGCCTATTAGGGATACTTTAAAGCCTTTGTTACCATCAGGGGTATTTATAAACCTTTAGTTTAGTTACTTCAACCTCTGCAGTTGTCTTTGAGTTAGCTGTGTTGAGCCTATTGGGGATACTTTAAAGCCTTTTGTTACCATCAGGGGTATTTATAAACCTTTAGTTTAGTTACTTCAACCTCTGCAGTTGTCTTTGAGTTAGCTGTGTTGAGCCTATTGGGGATACTTTAAAGCCTTTGTTACCATCAGGGGTATTTATAAACCTTTAGTTTAGTTACTTCAACCTCTGCAGTTGTCTTTGAGTTAGCTGTGTTGAGCCTATTGGGGATACTTTAAAGCCTTTGTTACCATCAGGGGTATTTATAAACCTTTAGTTTAGTTACTTCAACCTCTGCAGTTGTCTTTGAGTTAGCTGTGTTGAGCCTATTAGGGATACTTTAAAGCCTTTGTTACCATCAGGGGTATTTATAAACCTTTAGTTTAGTTACTTCAACCTCTGCAGTTGTCTTTGAGTTAGCTGTGGGCAGAAAACCAATTTTGGAGAGGTAATTATAAGAGTGAGAGAACTCTATTTCTTATTGCTAATATGGCAACTTCTGCGTCATATGAGCGTGAAAGGGTTAAGCAGCAAACTCCTTGACAATCGCAGCTTCTTAGAGTTAAGTTAACTTGTTTTGTTTCTGTTTTCATGATTGCCGTTCATTATATTTTTGTACCAAGAATCCAAGGTTGAATATTTTTACGTGATATTGGAATTTTGGAATATTTGGGGTATGCCGCGAAGACTGATTTCACGAACTTAACCCCTCAGAGCCGACTATGTATTCCATACCGAAACCCGGGGGTTTTGGCCGAAAAACGTCTACGCCTAGGCTACCGTATCTTTGTTATTTTGACTGCTTCCGCATTCTCGCGCATCCCCAAGCGTAGATGTGTTTCGTACCTGTAGAATGGCGTTAAGTAGAGCTCTCTAAGTCAACTGGTTCAGTTGTGATGACGATTTCATTGGAGATGACTTTGTGGCGATATCAGCCACTTTACAGTACTTTTCACTACTTAACAATAACATACAGGCACACACGAACAAGGACGCCTCTCCTTCTTGTGGTCGGAGATGCGCGGCGTCGGTCCAACCGGCTGTTGTTTACATGCGTCGGACGGACGGCTTTCAAGCTGCCGGAGCCTCAGAGCCCTTCCGGGTTCCACGGGGGTGTTTTTTATGGATCCCTCAGAGCCCAACCGGGTCTGGAGGGTCAAGTGGCGCGAAGTTCGGTGCTCCACTGTACTGCGAGAAAAAACTTGAACGCAGAAAATTGACGGAAAAGGCGCTCATGTGACATCAGCTTAAAGATTTAAATACAAGACTCCCTACCTTTGCTCGATGTTAGTGAAATAATGATGTAAAACGACTTATTTTTTTTCCGTTTCTTGGCATTATAGCAAATTGGTTCATCCGGAACTCGAGTAGCGTGTATATAATTCTGATACGTCGCTGGATGAATCATTTCCTTGAGAGCCCTTGGAAGATTACGGATGCCGAGAGCCTCTAGCTACCATTAGACGACTTTAATTCAGATTAGAAAGGGTGTGGGGTGTATGGCAGTCAGAGGGTTGATTGAGATTAGAGTTTACCCTTATAATCACTCCCCCCAGATCCTTCCTAAGCTGTTAAAATGGTCTAATGGTAGCCAGAGTACACTGTCAAAATGTGTCCTAATCTTGTAAAGGTTAAGGAGGGTGACCTGCTTTTTGTTATTTCTGTCCTTTTCTCTCTTTCTCTGGCTTGTATCCATTCAGCCAACTGTTTTAAGACGTTGATCCCCATCTAGGTGTCGATTTTTTCCTGGCGAGCGATAGCTAGCCAGCATTATATGAAGAAATCCGGCTTCGCCGGAGACATGTTTCTATCGAAAAATTTACAAATTTAGCCTGCTGTCAAACCAAAATAAAAAATATGCTGAAAAGATTGACACTTGGATGGGGATAAACGTCTTAAAACAGTAGGCTGCATGGGGCCGAATGGATACAAGCCAGAGAAAGATAGAAAAGGACAGAACCAAAACAGGTCACCCTCCCTTAAGGTAATATTGTAAATCATGTGTTATTCTTTCTCTGTAGTGCAAATTTAACCCCTTCAAGATTGTGATGCAGTTTGGCAGTTTATTCCGGTTGCTGTTAGACGATTTTTGACAGTTTAGGAAGCATCTGTGGCCATCAATAGGGTAAAGACTCAATTAACCATCCTACAGTAACTAACTACCAATTTCCGGCTTGCGAGTTTCATTCTATAAGGAAGTTGGAGCCTTAACCCTCGTCTAGCGGGGGGTTTTGGGCTTATTATTAGCGCTACACTTACCCACCCTATTCAACATCTGACAGACATTAACCCTTGTCTAGCGGGTAGGTTTTGGGCTTGTTATTAGCGCTACACTTACCCACCCTATTCAACATCTGACAGACATTAACCCTTGTCTAGCGGGTAGGTTTTGGGCTTGTTATTAGCGCTACATTTACCCACCCTATTCAACATCTGACAGACATTAACCCTCGTCTAGCAGGGGGTTTTGGGCTTATTATTAGCGCTACACTTACCCACCCTATTCAACATCTGACAGACATTAACCCTCGTCTAGCGGGGGGTTTTGGGCTTATTATTAGCGCTACACTTACCCACCCTATTCAACATCTGACAGACATTAACCCTTGTCTAGCAGGGGGTTTTGGGCTTATTATTAGCGCTACACTTACCCACCCTATTCAACATCTGACAGACATTAACCCTCGTCTAGCGGGGGGTTTTGTGCTATTTTGGGCATATTCAGGCCCTCCTGAATGATCAATCAAGTATCTGCATGAAAAGAAATGTATTCAGCAAAAAACTAGGCGCTAAAAGCTTCAAAATGAGACCAGAACGAGCTACGTAGCACTCGTGGTTCTCAGGCAGTGGTACCACCAACATGGGAGTTTAGCGTATAGCGGCATATTTTTTCCCACTATGCTCACTACTGGCTACACTGCCGGCCTCTTGAGAACACAGGGAACATGAGTTAATGGGTGGCGGTAAGCCCTGGGAGTCGGCTGTTTGGCCCGCTGCGCTCCCGGCCATTTGCACTCGATTTTAACCCTTTAAAAGCCTTAATAATGCTCCTAACTTGCTGCAAATTGGAGGCGGACTTAAGGGGAGGTATTTAGTTTGTTCCCTATACCACCATCAGGCTTAAAAAAAAATTTTTTGTTTTTTTTTGTTTTTTTTTCTATATTCCAACTTACTTCCTCTCGGGCATAGGCTGAGAGCCTTAACATTCACCGCTGTACAATGAACAGTGAAGCCCGTGAGGTCTTGTTCCAGTCTAGGGAGTGAGACATGTGAAGCACGTAGAGTACAACGAGCACCTGCCATCTTGCTTAAAATTACACCCCCTTGAGTCCCTTTCAAGATAAATTTGTACATTTTTCGGTAGAAAAATTTCCCGGCCAAAGGCCGGTTCCTCTTAAATTACAGGCTCGCTATCGCTCGCCAGGATAAAATCGACACCTGAATGGCACGAAAGGTCTTAATATGGGGTGAAAGTTCTTAAAATTGCTAAACTAATGGGGCAAACGTTTTATAATATCAAAAGCAATGGGGCTAAACATGAGGGAGAAAGGGGTCAAGAAAAAAGTCCCTCAAGTGGAGATCTCCCCTTAAGTCCACCCCCGCTACGAATGGGTTAAACATCGCTATTAAACAGAAATTCAATAACAATGTAGGTTTCTGATGGATAAAGGGTATGTTGGATTGTGTTTGATGTATTTATAAATGTCCGGTCGTGCTAATAAGTCATGTCCCAGCTGTCATTATGTTTGGCTCGCTCTGTGCTGTATTAATGTCTGTCAGATGTTGAATAGGGTGGGTAAGTGTAGCGCTAATAAGTCATGTCTCAGCTGTCATTACGTTTGGATTGCTCTGTGCTGTATTAATGTCTGTCAGATGTTGAATAGGGTGGGTAAGTGTAGCGCTAATAAGTCATGTCTCAGCTGTCATTACGTTTGGCTCGCTCTGTGCTGTATTAATGTCTGTCAGATATTGAATAGAGTGGGTAAGTGTAGCGCTAATAAGTCATGTCCCAGCTGTCATTACGTTTGGCTTGCTCTGTGCTGTATTAATGTCTGTCAGATGTTGAATAGGGTGGGTAAGTGTAGGAACATGTTTGTATATTTCACTCGATATGAAGAAATGAAGCTTAGATATTGCTGATACCAATTATTGATCAAAACATACTTGGTGCCGAGACATCACTTATTAACACGACTGTACTACGACCTTATATTAGCTCGTAATTCTGTTAAATATCGATGTCTACGGCTCCAACTTCCTTATAGAACGAAACTCGCAAGTCGGCAATTGGGAGCAGGAGGTTAGGAATCCTCCTCCCCCTTGTAAAAATCCCCAACTCAACGAGACAGAGAAAGGAGCGAGGGAACGCAAAAGTGGTCCCGGACTTTAATAATTTTAACTTTAAAGGTTTCTGTTCGAGGGGCGAGGGAACGTTCAAATGGTCCCGGACCCTAAGAATTTGAACTTTAAAGGTTTCAGTTCAAGGGGCGAGGGAACGCTAAAGTGGTCCCGGACTTTAAGAATTTGAACTTTAAAGGTTTCAGTTCGGGCTCTGTCTTGTGTCGGCCATCCCCAGCAATAGGGTATGTGGCCGAGTATATACTGTACATACATACATACATACATACATACATACATACATACATACAATTAACCCCTTACTATCCTGATAAACATCCTCTAACAGTTTAGCCAGAAAACCGGAAAGAAATGCGTCATGGGATTTTGAAAGGGGTTAAGGGGGGTGACCTTCTTTTTGTTATTTCTGTCCTTTTCTCTCTTTCTCTGGCTTGTATCCATTCGGCCCCATTCAGCCAACTATTTTAAGACGTTTATCCCCATCTAGGTGTCGATTTCTTCCTGCGAGCGATAGCGAGCCAGCATTATATGAAGAAATCCGGCTTCGCCGGAGAAATATTTCTATCGAAAAATGTACAAATTCAGCCTGCTGTCAAACAAAAATAAAACATATGCTGAAAAAATTGACACTTGGATGGGGATAAACGTCTTAAAACAGTAGGCTGAATGGGGCCGAATGGATACAAGCCAGAGAAAGATAGAAAAGGACAGAACCAAAACAGGTCACCCCCCTTTAGGAAGAGTAGGATGTTTATTACCACTTTTACAGACTAGGCAGAACTTGTCCAATTTTTCATGACCCAAATTTATGTGTCAAATCTAGAACAAACCCCTTAGTGAAGTACAGTATTGTATTGTTTCATGCATTGTGATTACGTGGTGTATTACGTGGAAATAAAGCATAGATTGACATACAACAAGGCGTTTTATTGAAGGTCGAGGCTGTTGTTGTTGTTGTTGTTGTTGTTGTTGTTGTTGTTGTTGTTCGCTAAGCTGCCTGGTCCTTGGAGCGGCTTCGGTCGCTCCAGATGAAGGTCGTTTAAAGCGTTTATACACTTATGCCTTTGAACGGTCTTGTATTTTACTCCTTACTAGGCTGTTAAATATGATTAAGTTTGCAGAGTTTTTTTTTACTTGAAACCTGGACAGCTGTTACTACTACTACTACTACTACTACTATTACTACTACTACTACTACTACTACTACTACTACTATTACTACTACTACTACTACTACTATTACTACTACTACTACTACTACTACTACTACTACTACTACTACTGTTATTACTATTACTACTATTATTGTTACTACTACTACTACTACTACTACTACTACTACTACTATTATTATTATTATTGTTACTACTACTATTACTACTACTACTACTACTACTACTACTACTACTACTACGACTGTTATTACTATTATTATTAGCTATTACTACTATTAAGGAGATATACTACTACTACTACTACTACTACTATTATTATTATTGTTACTACTACTACTACTACTACTACTACTACTACTACTACTATTACTACTATTATTGTTACTACTACTACTACTACTATTATTATTGTTACTACTACTACTACTACTACTACTACTACTACTACTGCTACTACTACTATTACTACTATTATGTTCCCTCCACCAACCGACTTTACTCCTAAACTCAATTAAGGTGGCGGTATGGAAGCAATAAGGTGCTATCACACTCGTGGTTTCTCGTAGGCATTCAAGAATCCCAGGCCATTCGTATGGCAGAGTTAGTTCTCGAAATGGCTACCGCAAATTATCGAAAGCATGAAGCGTTCACACCAAGGGCCGTGGTATGGTTGGTAGCACGTCTGCCTGGTGATGGAAGGGTCAGTAGTTGGATCCCACACCGTGCCATTGGTAGACATCAAGAGTTCGGACACTGGGGTCTAGTGATTCGTGGTAAATATCCAGTATAGTCCCTGTAACAAGGCCCCCCACCCCCTAGCCCTGTATATTAACCCCTTCATTACCGAAATGTCTTTTTATTTTTATTCTAGCTATAACAGTATTTTAGACAATTTTGTGCAGTTTAAAAAGGATCTGTGGTAGTAAAAAGGGTTGAGTGCCATAGTTCGAAGCTTCTTAATTGCTGGAGACCCATTTTAAGCTTAATAAAATTGTCTAATAGTTTGTCAGAATAGAATTAAACTGATGTTGCCGGTACTGAAGGGGTTAAGGGACTATACCAACTTACTGTACCTGCATCATGAGGAATTCATGAATCAATGCTTTCTATGCGGTTTTTTTACCCGGATGCACTCCCTGCTCAAGAGGTGGGTTGTTGTTGTTGTTGTTGTTCCCCAAGCTGTCTGGTCGAACAGCCCCAAGGCCAAGGCCATAACCGAGCGCCCCCACAGAACCCTCCCTGCCGACCACAATAAAGCCTGGGTGACCGAAGCCACTCCATGACGGGGAGCTGAGGAGGGTGCGGAAACGCCTGGGAAACCAAAGCCCCACCCAGGGCCCTGTGCCCCTCAGCAATTATGAAGAGAAAGTTGAGGGGCAAAGGAAAAATGTGACGCTTTGGCTTCCAATCTTGGTAGATTGGGAGGTCAATCCACGGAACAGACGCCGTCACTTGAGATCTAGAAAATATATAAGTAAAAGGAACAGTCAGAGTAAGCTATGGGTATGGCAGAGATCGCTCAGTTCTCACTCTGATAGACCAGCCCATCACCATAAAGGAACAGTCAGAGTAAGCTATGGGTATGGCAGAGATCGCTCAGTTCTCACTCTGATAGACCAGCCCATCACCATCAAAAGGTGGGTGAGGGTGGGTGGGTGAGGTACTTCAGTAAACAGTTGCTACAGATTGACAGTGTTGTTGGTGGACGGTGGTGTTAGACCACCACCGTCCACCAACAACACTGTCGTCTGTCTATACCACACACTGTTTGGCCGCAGACTCCAACCGCACTACTTACTTGGACCCATGTTACATAGCCAGCACTGTCAATAGCAAAAACGTTCCTAGCTGATGCTGAGCGGATTGGGTTCTAGTCATGTGGTGATGGGCTGGTCTATCAGAGTGAGAACTGAGCGATCTCTGCCATACCCATAGCTTACTCTGACTGTTCCTTTTACTTATATATTTTCTAGGTCTCAAGTGGCGGCGTCTCTTCCGTGGATTGACCTCCCAGACTGGGTGCCAAAGCGTCACATTTGTCCTTTTCTCGTCATCTTTCCCTTCAAAACTGTTAAGGGTCACAGGGCCTTGAGTGTGGCTTCGGTGTCGTGAGCGTTTCCGCACGCTCCTCACCCCCTCGCCTGGGAGCGGCTTCAGTCATCTGGGCTTTCTTAGTGATAAAACAGGGAGGGTTCTGTGGGGGTTCTTGATTATGGCCTTGGCCTTGCTCAGGACCTTGAGGCTGTTTGGTCAGACAGCTTGGGGAACTAAAATAAAACCACCTGCAATTATTGAAGTACTGTTTAGCTGGACCGTTATTTTCTCAGTTGCTTAACCCTCCTGGCCCGGGCTAGCTCTCCTAATGACAGTGCGGCGTACCCGGGCGATCTGGCCAAAAAACGTCTAGGCCTAGGCTACCGTATTTTGGTTAATTTTAACTGCTAGAAATTTCCCACGCATCTATAAACGTAGTGCGGTTTCCAATCTGTAGACTGGCGTTGAGTAGAGCTCTCTAAGTCAACTGGTTCAGTTGTGATGACGATTTTAGTGGAGAGCATTTTCAGGCGATGTTAGCAATATGACGATCTTTTCACTACTGAAACAACGACATACAGACATACAATAACAAACGAGTCTTCTCCTTCTTGTTTTCGGAGGTGCGGTGACGCAACGATCGGCTTTGTTTACATGCGTCGGACGCACAGCGTTCAGACCAAGCTGAATAGGCTTTAAAGCTTACTATCTCCTGAAAGGACACCCGGGCACCTGCCCTTATTTTGTGGTGTCATATTAAAATGACACCCGGGGAGGAAGGGTTAAGGGGAGATTTCCACTTGAGGGATTTTTTTCTGGACGCGTTTCTCCCTCATGTTTAGCCCCGTTGCTTTTGAGATTTTAAGACGTTCGCCATAGTAGTTTTGACATTTTGCCCCATTTCTGTCAATTTTAAGACCTTTCGTGCCATTAAGGTGTCGGTTTTTTCCTGGCGAGCGATAGCGAGCCTGTAATTTAAGAGCAACCGGCCTCCGGCCGGGAAATTTTTCTACCGAAAAATGTACAAATTTATCTTGAAAGGGTGTCTAGGGGGTGTAATTTTAAGCTTGATGAAAACGTAGGGAACAAACTAAATACCTCCCCTTAAACAGAGTACAGTACTGTATAGTGTTTTTATCATAGGCGTTCGAGCTAGACAGGCCGTTCGTATTGCAAAGTTGGCTTTCGAATGGCTCAAAGCAGCTTCTCGTAATGACTCAAAACTTCTTGTAATGGCTACCGCAAATTATCGAAAGCGTTAATCATTCATTAATCGTCGCTTTCCATCCACTCCATAATTTGTGTTGTTTGAACTCTTGGGTAGGGTAGGGTGGCTTGTCACCGCAGGGTAGGGTGGCTTGTCACCGCAGGGTAGGGTGGCTTGTCACCGCAGGGTAGGGTGGCTTGTCACCGCAGGGTAGGGTGGCTTGTCTCCGCAGGGTAGGGTGGCTTGTCTCCGCAGGGTAGGGTGGCTTGTCTCCGCAGGGTAGGGTGGCTTGTCTCCGCAGGGTAGGGTGACTTGTCTCCGCAGGGTAGGGTGGCTTGTCTCCGCAGGGTAAGGTGGCTTGTCTCTGCAGGGTAGGGTGGCTTGTCTTCGCAGGGTAGGGTGGCTTGTCTCCGCAGGGTAGGGTGGCTTGTCTCCTTACCCATGGTATAAGTCCGTTCATTACAGGTACCTCAAAACTCTTGACCACTGACCTGAGCGATCTCTGCCATACCCATAGCTTACTCTGACTGTTCCTTTTACTTATATATTTTCTAGATCTCGAGTGACGGCGTCTCTTCCGTGGATTGACCTCCCAATCTACCAAGATTGGAAGCTAAAGCGTCACATTATTCCTTTGCCCCTCAACTTTCTCTTCATAATTGCTGAGGGGCACAGGGCCCTGGGTGGGGCTTTGGTTTCCCGGGCGTTTACGCATCCTCTCAGCCCCCCGCCATGGAGTGGCTTCGGTCACCCAGGCTTTATTGTGGTCGGCATGGAGGGTTCTGGGGGGTCGCTCGTTTATGGCCTTGGCCTTACTCGGGGCCTTGGGGCTGTTCGGCCAGGCAGCTTGGGGAACAACAACAACAACAACAACAACTAAAAAAAAGGACTAGAGTAATCAACCTAACATTTCTACCATTTGGGGAGAGTCAACCAGGAAATAAGGTGTGAAAATTTATAACCCCATTTGCTCTAGCCCTTTTTAAGTTACCGAGGTTTTAGGGGGTCCCAATTTCTGGCTTACCTACCTATAATGATTGGACTAAACACAGCCAGCGATATGAAACTTCAATTATTTGTCTCCTTATAGAAGGACTCGAAATGCAAAATAATGATACTGTGTAAATATTTGATATTTATTGATTTGTAATGTTATCAAATATTTTTTTTTTTTTTTTGGGGGGGGGGGGGGAGTTTGAAGGAGACAAAAGGCAAAACTGTGTGTAACAAGTGTCTCCCTCCAAGTTGAAACAGTGATAGAGCCAAATTTAAGGCACGTTAAGAGTCAAACTGTCTTGAGACATGGAGCTTGAAGCAGTTTAAGTCATAGGATGAGGGAAAGATAGATTGAGGGAGAGTTTCATAGTTTACTTGTTGATTATAAGGAAAGACTTTGAAAATCGGTTTACTCTTGGGTTAGAGAGTTGGATAAAATAGATATAGGAATGTGTTGAAAGGCAGATGTCACCTACAGTACTCTTAGTATGATTACCGTATTTTTCGGCTCTTAAGACGCATTTTTTTTCTCCAAAAATTAGGTCTCCAAAATCAATGGGCCTATGCGTCCTAATAACCGAAGGCTGAAGTTTCGACTGAAATTTGAGAGTTGAAACACGACCCCACACCAGTACCTAATCACCCAATGACTATAACTAATCAATGCACGTACAGTACTTACTCCAAGTTTGCGTGTTCTGATTTTGCGAAACGCCAATTTTGCGACCGAGACCCCACTAACCAAATTTTGATGAAAACCTAATTTTTGCGATGTAACTCTACTTTTGCGGGTGGCGCCGTAAGAAAGTGGGGCTCTCCGCACTAGTTTTCGGGGGGGAGGGATGGCCGGGTCGTGACGTCAGGCCGCAACCCAAGCTCTGTATCCTATCGCTTACAAACGTTATCTCTCCAGTCTCGCAATACTGTGAATGCTCAATTGCTCATTTCATTTAATTTTCTCAAGGATAATGCTAATGTCTTGTATTTCATTATTGTGGGATGTATAATTACAAAGGAGTACAAAGGAAATCAAGCAACAACAGGTCTATTACATGTATGTGTGTACAAACAAAGCAAATAAATGACGGAATTCACCAAAAATTGGGCCGTCACTGATGAAATGTCGACCTATATTCATTTTTCCCGATAAGGTTAGTTAATCCAATTTTTGCGAATTCCACTTTTGCGGCCCGCAATGTCGACCAATTTCTCGCAAAGTTGGAGTAAGCACTGTACTTCCAAATACTCAATACTTTTATGATTACTGTACCGTACTGTATTCTTATATGATATTTACGGTTGTCTGTCTGTCTGTTCTTTATAGGCGGCCGCAGTTTTAGACCTGGGGAGCTGAAACTTTGCATGTGTTCCTCAGAGCTATCCCAGTGCATACCACCTCCTTTACGTAGGGCACGTGGTACCCGTCTTGCAACTCAATCCCACCCCTACTCTGTGCAACTCTCCAACCCAAGAGTGAAACGTTACTCTCAAACTTTCTTCTACTCAACATCTGAGCTCTGGAACTCTCTCCCAGAATCAGTCTTTCCCTCTTCCTATGACTTAAATTGCTTCAAACTCCGTGTGTCCAGGCATTTTGGCTCTAACGTCCCTTGATTTTGGCCGTCACTCTTTCAACTATGGGGGAGGCACTCGCTATAGGCAGTTATGCCTTTTGCCTCCCTCAATCACATAGAAAAAAAAATTGGGGTGTCAATTGACCTGGGTCAGGTAATAGAGGGGTCCTCAGGGTGAAAGGGACGAAGAAAATGGGCGCGAAATTGGAAAAAAGGCCGTTTGGGGCAGAAGGAGGCCTCCGATCGAAAAGTTGTATGGAACAAAAGTTGTTCGCAGCCCCCCAAAATGGGGGTACGGATGAGGTCGGATCCAAAATCGGAGGTCATTTAGCGGCCGAAATCGAGGTCGCCGTTTAATGAGGCACAGGGAGGTCGAGGCCGGTGATTATGGTAGTAGTAGTATTGTGATGATTGTGGTAGTAGTGATTGATGATGGTGATTATGGTAGTAGTAGTATTGTGATGATTGTGGTAGTAGTGATTGATGATGGTGATTACGGTAGTAGTAGTATTGTGATGATTGTGGTAGTAGTGATTGATGATGGTGATTATGGTAGTGATTGTGGTAGTAGTGATTGATGATGGTGATTATGGTAGTGATGGTGATTATGGTGATTACCCAGGCAACGCCGGGTACCTCTGCTAGTACTGTATAATGCTGATTAGCATTATACAATCATTTATTATGATATTTATGTCAATATTAATCCATATTACTCATATTATTAGATGAAAACAGGTTTATTACAAAGACGCTTATTACTGCGGCAAAACTGGCGATTTCCTTTGAGTACCGCAGTCAAACGTCTTATTATTTAAAACCAATAAGGCAATAACCCCCAAATGAAATTAATGAAAGCATATGATGGGACTCGTTAGCCTTGGTCGGCAACCCATCTAGGGGAGATAACCTTATAAAAATCCGGGTGGATGGGACTCGTCAGCCTTGGTCGGCAACCCATCTAGGGGAGATAACCTTATACAAATCCGAGTGGATGGGACTCGTCAGCCTTGGTCGGCAACCTGTCTAGGGGAGTAAACCTTATACAAATCAGTACTGCTATCTTAGGGTGAAGCAGGTTAGTGGATGGATTAGCCGCACACCACTGTAGAAAAATAGTGCTAAAAAATACATTAAAGGCCTCGGAGTCGGACGGACCCTAAATTGAGTGGTCAATCCTGTAAGTCCTTCAGTCCGGCTCGGGTTGTCCCTCTCACAGGGAATAGGTCCGCTTGGGGGCATTTTGTGTATGGCTACCCTCGTAAGGGGAGTAAGGCGTCCGACAATAGATAGATAGATATGATCCTACCGGGATTCCAACCTGTGGTACCACATACAGATTTTAAACACTCTAAACCACTACACACACACAGCCCGTAGCCTAGTAGGTAGGGCTCTCGTCTCACACACGAGAGGCCGGGGGTTCAATCCCCGGCCGGACGGAGACAAATTGGGCTTGTCTCCTTTCATGTGTTAGCCTCAGTTCACCTAGCTGTAAATAGGTACCTGGAATAAGTGGACGACGTTGTGACGTCCCATCTGGGGTTGGCAAAAATGGTACAAGGCGAGATGGGATCATATGGTTCACCTAAGCTGATGGCTACCTAAGCCTTCGGGCGAGACGGTACCGTCTATAGTGAGAATGGTACCATACAGATCCACCCTAAGCCTTCGTTTCCGATGTCGCCAATTGGCTAAAATACAGACTACACACACATCCACAGCCATTCCAACAGTACATAAAACACTTAACATGCATTTCACGCAATACATTCCCAGTTAAGGAGGCGCGATAATAATGAGCTTAGCTCGCATTGCGTGGATTCCCCTTGACGAACAAGTAACCGAGTAACTGAGTAACCATCGAGACAGTTAAAGGTTAAGGGGAGGCAGACCATTTTTCTGGACCCCCTTCTCCCTAATGTTTAGCCCCACTAGTTTTGAGATTTTAAGACGTTGGTTCCATTAGTTTGGGTATTTTAACACCTTTCGCCCCATTTTGTTATCAATTTTAAGACCTTTCGTGCCATTTAGATGTCGATTATTTCCTGGCGAGCGAAAGCGAGCCTGCAATTTTAAGAGGAACCGGGAAATTTTTCTACCGAAAAATTTACAAATTTATCTTGAAGGGGGGTCTAGGGTTTTTTTTTCTAAGCTTGATAGAGGTCTAGGGGGTGTTTTTCTAAGCTTGATGGAGGTCTAGGGTTTTTTTCTAAGCTTGATGGAGGTTTAGGGGGTGTTTTTCTAAGCTTGATGGGGGTCTAGGGGTGTTTTTCTAAGCTTGATGGAGGTCTAGGGGGTGTTTTTCTAAGCTTGATGGAGGTCTAGGGGGTGTTTTTCTAAGCTTGATGGAGGTCTGGGGGGTGTTTTTCTAAGCTTGATGGAGGTCTAGGGGGTGTTTTTCTAAGCTTGATGGAGGTCTAGGGGTGTTTTTCTAAGCTTGATGGAGGTCTAGGGGGTGTTTTTCTAAGCTTGATGGGGGTCTAGGGGGTGTTTTTCTAAGCTTGATGGAGGTCTAGGGGGTGTTTTTCTAAGCTTGATGGGGGTCTAGGGGGTGTTTTTCTAAGCTTGATGGAGGTCTAGGGGTGTTTTTCTAAGCTTGATGGAGGTCTAGGGGGTGTTTTTCTAAGCTTGATGGAGGTCTAGGGGTGTTTTTCTAAGCTTGATGGAGGTCTAGGGGGTGTTTTTCTAAGCTTGATGGAGGTCTAGGGGGTGTTTTTCTAAGCTTGATGGGGGTCTAGGGGGTGTTTTTCTAAGCTTGATGGGGGTCTAGGGGGTGTTTTTCTAAGCTTGATGGAGGTCTAGGTTTTTTTTCTTCTAAGCTTGATGGAGGTATAGGGAGTGTTTTTCTAAGCTTGATGGGGGTCTAGGGGGTGTTTTTCTAAGCTTGATGGGGGTCTAGGGGGTGTTTTTCTAAGCTTGATGGAGGTCTAGGGGGTGTTTTTCTAAGCTTGATGGGGGTCTAGGGGGTGTTTTTCTAAGCTTGATGGAGGTGTAGGGGGTGTTTTTCTAAGCTTGATGGGGGTCTAGGGGGGTGTTTTTCTAAGCTTGATGGAGGTCTAGGGGGTGTTTTTCTAAGCTTGATGGGGGTCTAGGGGGTGTTTTTCTAAGCTTGATGGAGGTCTAGGGGGTGTTTTTCTAAGCTTGATGGGGGTCTAGGGGTGTTTTTCTAAGCTTGATGGAGGTCTAGGGGGTGTTTTTCTAAGCTTGATGGAGGTCTAGGGGGTGTTTTTCGAAGCTTGATGGAGGTCTAGGGGGTATTTTTCTAAGCTTGATGGGGGTCTAGGGGGTGTTTTTCTAAGCTTGATGGAGGTCTAGGGGGTGTTTTTCTAAGCTTGATGGGGGTCTAGGGGGTGTTTTTCTAAGCTTGATGGAGGTCTAGGGGGTGTTTTTCTAAGCTTGATGGGGGTCTAGGGGTGTTTTTCTAAGCTTGATGGAGGTCTAGGGGGTGTTTTTCTAAGCTTGATGGAGGTCTAGGGGGTGTTTTTCGAAGCTTGATGGAGGTCTAGGGGGTATTTTTCTAAGCTTGATGGGGGTCTAGGGGGTGTTTTTCTAAGCTTGATGGAGGTCTAGGGGTTTTTTCTAAGCTTGATGGAGGTCTAAGGGGTGTTTTTCTAAGCTTGATGGAGGTCTAGGGGGTGTTTTTCTAAGCTTGATGGAGGTCTAGGGGTGTTTTTCTAAGCTTGATGGAGGTCTAGGGGGTGTTTTTCTAAGCTTGATGGAGGTCTAGGGGGTGTTTTTCTAAGCTTGATGGAGGTCTAGGGGGTATTTTTCTAAGCTTGATGGGGGTCTAGGGGGTGTTTTTCTAAGCTTGATGGAGGTCTAGGGGGTGTTTTTCTAAGCTTGATGGGGGTCTAGGGGGTGTTTTTCTAAGCTTGATGGAGGTCTAGGGGGTGTTTTTCTAAGCTTGATGGGGGTCTAGGGGTGTTTTTCTAAGCTTGATGGAGGTCTAGGGGGTGTTTTTCTAAGCTTGATGGAGGTCTAGGGGGTGTTTTTCGAAGCTTGATGGAGGTCTAGGGGGTATTTTTCTAAGCTTGATGGGGGTCTAGGGGGTGTTTTTCTAAGCTTGATGGAGGTCTAGGGGGTGTTTTTCTAAGCTTGATGGGGGTCTAGGGGGTGTTTTTCTAAGCTTGATGGAGGTCTAGGGGGTGTTTTTCTAAGCTTGATGGAGGTCTAGGGGGTGTTTTTCTAAGCTTGATGGAGGTCTAGGGGGTGTTTTTCGAAGCTTGATGGAGGTCTAGGGGGTATTTTTCTAAGCTTGATGGGGGTCTAGGGGGTGTTTTTCTAAGCTTGATGGAGGTCTAGGGGGTGTTTTTCGAAGCTTGATGGAGGTCTAGGGGGTGTTTTTCGAAGCTTGATGGAGGTCTAGGGGGTGTTTTTCTAAGCTTGATGGAGGTCTAGGGGGTGTTTTTCTAAGCTTGATGGAGGTCTAGGGAGGAAACTAAACAAAATATATGAATACATGAATTTATAGAAAACTGGATATCAATGTTATCATGTCCTGCACCCAACTGTACCTAAGGGTTAAGGGGAGATCTCCACTTGAGGGAATTTTTTCTGGACCCCTTTCTCTCCTCTCATGTCTAGCCCCATTGCTTTTGAGATTTTAAGATGTTTGCCCCGTTAGTTTGGCAATTTTAACCCCTTCAGACTCATATGACGCAGAGGTTGCCAGATTAGCAATAAGAAATAGAGTTCTCTCACTCTTATAATTATCTCTCCAAAATTAGTTTTCTGCCCACAGCTAACTCAAAGACAACTGCAGAGGTTGAAGTAACTAAACTAAAGGTTTATAAATACCCCTGATGGTAACAAAGGCTTTAAAGTATCCCCAATAGGCTCAACACAGCTAACTCAAAGACAACTGCAGAGGTTGAAGTAACTAAACTAAAGGTTTATAAATACCCCTGATGGTAACAAAGGCTTTAAAGTATCCCTAATAGGCTCAACACAGCTAACTCAAAGACAACTGCAGAGGTTGAAGTAACTAAACTAAAGGTTTATAAATACCCCTGATGGTAACAAAGGCTTTAAAGTATCCCCAATAGGCTCAACACAGCTAACTCAAAGACAACTGCAGAGGTTGAAGTAACTAAACTAAAGGTTTATAAATACCCCTGATGGTAACAAAGGCTTTAAAGTATCCCCAATAGGCTCAACACAGCTAACTCAAAGACAACTGCAGAGGTTGAAGTAACTAAACTAAAGGTTTCTAAATACCCCTGATGGTAATAAAGGCTTTAAAGTATCCCCAATAGGCTCAACACAGCTAACTCAAAGTCAACTGCAGAGGTTGAAGTAAACAAACTAAAGGTTTATAAATACCCCTGATGGTAACAAAGGCTTTAAAGTATCCCCAATAGGCTCAACACAGATAACTCAAAGACAACTGCAGAGGTTGAAGTAACTAAACTAAAGGTTTATAAATACCCCTTATGGTAACAAAGGCTTTAAAGTATCCCTAATAGGCTCAAAATTGCGTCAAGAACGTGAGAGGGTTAATCGGTGACCGGTCAACTCAACCAGTGACCGGTCAACTCAACCAGTAGACCATTTCAACCAGTAGCTCTCAACCAGTACCAAATCAACCAATACGGTTAGGTTAGGTTAGGTTAGTACTACATTTTGGCACTGGTTTGGTTGATCTGGGTTAATTTGGCACTGGTTGAGAGCTACTGGTTGAAATGGTCTACTGGTTGAGATGACATGGAACCCTCTTAAGGGGACAGTGGTCGTTTGTTTGGTCTATTAATTCATTTATTCATATATTTTGTTTAGTTTCCTCCCTAGACCTCCATCAAGCTTAGAAAAACATCCCCTAGACCCCCCTTCAAGATAAATTTTTAAATTTTTCAGTAGAAAAATTTCCCGGCCTAAGGCCGGTTCCTTTTAAAATTGCAGGCTCGCTATCGCTCGCCAGGAAATTATCGACATTTAAATGGCACGAAAGGTCTTAAAATTGACAACGAAATGGGGCGAAAGATATTAAAATCGCCAAAGTAATGGGCCGAACGTCTTATAATCTCAAAACTAGTGGGACTAAACATTAGGGAGAAGGGAGTCCAGGAAAACAGTCTGCCTCCCCTTAATCATGGTCTTCTTTGTACAGATAATCGATAATATATCCTAAATAATAAATAAGTTTCTAAATAACTTTCTAATTAACATTCTAAATAAACGTTCCTAAAGAAAAAAGAAAATAATACCCATCAAAACTTAGATTGAAGTAACCTAATCATCTTTCTTCTTTGTACAGATGCAGAGTGGGAGTCGCAGCAGCACCCCGGGCGGTGCGCTAGACGGCCGGTCCATGTTCCCGCACCCTTCCTCCGTACCCTCACAACAAATCCCCGCCTCCTACCCCAACATCTCCAGCCCGAGTCCCAGTTTAATATCTCAGAGTGCCCAGCTGATGGCTCTGGGGCATAATATGATGTTCTCCGGGTCTAAGTTTATGACCGGAGCGCCCCCCGAGGCTCACAGGTATCTCCCGGAGCCGTACAGATTAGCCGCCGAGTCGTTGGATCAAAACAGGTATGCTCTAGATAGTCAGAGAATGTCCAGCGATCCGTATCGACAGTCTGGTGATTCTCAACGCCTGCCAGCGGATTTGCAACGCATGCGATCCGAGTTGCAGCGGACCGAGGAGCCCAGCCTGGACGCATATCACCGGCCATCTAGCGACTCCTATAGAAACCCGGTTGATATACAGAGAACGCAGGAGTCTAATCTACACACCCTTGCGTCCAATGCTCAGCGGCTTGTGTCAGATCTGCAGCGGCTGCAGTCGGATCCGCAGAGATTGGTCGTGGAAGCCTTGCGACCCCAGTCCTCGGAATCCGTGCGTAGCCCCGAGGCCCCGTATCGTGCCCTTATGACGGATTCCTTGAGATCGCCCACCGAGTCTCAACGCAACCTTCAGGATTCGGTTCGTACGCACGCCGACGCCCAACGAATGGTCCAGGAAAGTCTCCGGGATTACTTCTCACCGACGCAACGTGCTATGCAGGAGAATTTACGATCGCCCCCGGACCAGCGGATACTGTCGGACAACCTACGATACTCGGCCAGCGACAGTCTCCGATCCGATCCACTCAGGTACGGGACGGATCTGAGCAGCCAGCGCATGATGCCGGAAAATTTGCACATCGGAGCGGAAACGTCGCAGCATTCTCAAGGCCGAGCGGAAACCCCTCACCTCCAAGCAAGATCGGACACACCGCAGCATCTATCGGACGTGCATATGCGATTAGAGGCGGAATCTCAACATCACATTCGAGTCGGAGCTGAAACGCCGCAGCATATGCGAGTTAGAGCGGAAACGCCTCAGCACCTTCCGCTGCGGGCGGAAACACCACAGCATCTCCGACCGGGAACGGAACCTCCACAGCATATGATAGGTAGAGCTGAGACTCCACAGCATATGATAGTAAGAACCGAGACTCCACAGCATGGGCGGGTCGGTGCGGAAACTCCACAGCACATGCGAGTTGAGGAGCCACAGCATCTTAGAGTTGGGGCAGAAACACCACAGCATATGATTGTACGCGCTGAAACTCCACAGCATCTCAGGACAGACACACCACAGCATATGCGAGTTGATGAATCACAGCACTTGCGGGTAGAAGAGCCGCAGCATATCAGGGTGGGGGCGGAAACTCCACAGCATCTCAGGATCGAGCCATCACAGCATCACATACGCCTTGGTGCCGAGACTCCACAGCACATGATAGGAAGAACTGAGACTCCACAGCATCATCTCCGTGTTGGGGCTGAAACGCCGCAGCACATGCGAGTAGACGAGCCACAGCATCTACGAGTCGGCACAGAAACACCACATCATCTCAGGACAGAAATTACACAGCCGCAGCACCTCAGAGTGGGGGCTGATACTCCACAGCACTACAGAACGGAAACGCCACAGCCGCAACATCACCGAGTGGGGGCCGAAACGCCGCAACATCTCCACCGAGTCCCCATAGAACCTCCACAGCACCATCGAGTTGCCATGGACACTTCACAGCATCATATGAGGTTAGTCGATCCACCGCAACATATTCGATCAGCCGGTGAACCCTCTCAACAGCACCTGCGCGTGAGTTCCGACCTTTCACAGCATCTACGAGCCAGTACGGACCTTTCACAGCATCTCCGAGCCGGTACGGACCTTGCGCAACATCACCGCGCTAGTGCGGACCATACGCAACATCTACGTACTAGTTCAGTTCCTACGCAACATCCATCACAGCATCATCTAGCCACGGAGAATAACCATCACATGCGGCTTGGCTCCGACGCCTCTCACCATCTTCGTCTCAGCGCGGAAACCCCCCTCGCGCACTCCATGATGCCAGAGAACTTACGAGTAGGATCGGATACAACCCGAATGGTCCCGGAAAACCTCTGCGTCTCTGAACCGGCCCACCAGATCATGCCGGAAAATCTGCGCATCAACCATGAAACTACGAATAACACCGCTGGGGTTAGAATGAACGCTCTGCCACCACCCGATTCTCCAATGCCCATGCGTTCGCACTACGATTCGCTGTCACACCGCATGATGCCGGAGCCGTCGCACGTCATCCGGGAATCGACGAAAGTTGAATCTCCGCACTACAACGATGCGATCTACCGCGGGGACATGAATCACGGGAGTATGGGCCCAGCGACGCCGGTGTCTTCCATTCCTTCCATGCCCGAGCCTTCCACCCCAGCGCCCCAGCATCAGTTCTACCCGAGCCACTTCAATGCCCAGTTCAACCAGTACATTAATGACGGTCAGGATCGGGACAACCGCGATCAGCTGAAGGTGGAGGACGACTTTGATATGAAGTACCCGGACATCAAGCAGTTCCAGGATTATCACCCGTCGATGATCGGGCACGAGCCATCGATGTCGTTAGCTCCTAAGCCCCCTAAACCAAAGAGGCCTAAGGATCCGAAGCCCCCTCGTATCCCAGTCGTCCACAAGTGCAACGACTGCGAGAAAATCTTCAAGAATAGCACCCAGCTTAAAAATCACATGTGGCGCCATACGGGGGAGAAACCATTTGCCTGCGAAGTCTGCGGCTCAAAATTTACCCAGCAGGGGAACCTACGCGCCCACAAACGAATCCACACGGGAGAACGGCCGTACCAGTGCCCGGAATGCAAAGCCTGTTTCACCCAGCTCTCCACGCTAAAGACGCACCAGAAGATACATTCAGACGAGAGGCCATATAAGTGCGATCGATGCGAAGCCGCGTTCCGACAGATTGCCAACTTGAAGACCCACGCTGTGACTCACACTGGCGAAAGACCCCATCAGTGCGATCAGTGCGAAAAAGCCTTTACCCAGAAGTCCAACCTCAAGGCCCACAAGAACCGGGTCCACAGCACCGAGGGAATCACGCCGGTCAAACGAGGGAGAAAAAAAAATCCCACGGCGATCAAACCCTATAACTGTCTGGAGTGCGGCGCTAAGTTTACCATGATGAGCAACCTCCGCATCCACTCGAAGCTACACTCGGGGGAACGGCCCTTTGAATGTGATCACTGCGGAGCCGGCTTTGCGCAGAATTCCAACTTAAAAACCCACGTCGTCCGAATGCACACAAAAGGGCCCGGGAGCGGACGGCGTAGGATCAGATGCGATGAGTGCCCGGCGATGTTTCGCCTGAAGCGCTGCCTTAAGACCCACAAAAAGAAACGCCACCCGATCAAAAGCCTCAAGATTAAGATCCTCCGCGAATCAAAATATCTGACGAAGCCCGGCGAGGGAGGGGAGAACGAGTTAGAAGGAGACGAGGAGGCGGATGGGCCGAGTCTGGAGCCCATCGTTCAACTCTGCGAACCGAAGGAAGAACCGTACTCCCCCGGATACCACAACGCCGAATCTCCGTACAACACCGATGAGTGGTCGAAGGAGATGGAGGACAAGTCTCCCCCGCCGAGCTACCAAAAGGAGAAAATGGCTATCCGGAAGAAAAAGGCGGAGAAAGCGGAGAAAACGACGGAAAATAAAGCCGAGACCGAATCAAAACCTCTTCCACAGGAATCACCCGACGAAGGTACGACTGTGAAATGATAAACGTAAACACATCAAAGTTTTCGGAGGCCTAAGCAATTTCTTTTAAGGTTCGACTGTGAAATGAACGTAAATATATCAAACTCTTCAGGGGTCTAAGCGAATTTTTATTAATATAAATATACTTTGAAAAGTAGACAATGAATGTATGCACCTTGTGAGGATGAGCACTTTATTAACAACGGTTCGCATAGAGATTCATCAGGCCAATTTCAATCGGCCTGACGAAACTCTGCGAAACATTGTCAATAAAGTGCTCCTTCTCGCGGTATTTTTTATTAGGTTCGACTGTGAAATGAACATCAAATATATCAAACTAACGCCTAAGCATATTCTTCTTTCAAATATAGACGACGTAGTAGAGCTTTAATACAGAGAAAATAAATAAATCAAATGCCTCAGCCCTTCCAGTGACGTCGGCAATACTAGTTAACCCTTTGAGTACCAGCGACGACGTGTGTTATAATTCATTCTAGCTATTATGCAGCTTGGGAAGGATCTGTGGTGGTTAAAAGGGCTGGTGGAGATAGTTTGAAGCCTTATTATTGCTTGACGTACCTCTTAAGAGCTGAATATTATCGCCTAATAGTCTCCAGAGTCGGAACAGGACGTCACCGGTACCGTATGGGTTAAGTCACCGCTGCATTAACACTTTTATTTTTGTTATTCCGGTTAAGGGGAGATTTCCGGTTAAGGGGAGATTTCCACTTGAGGGACTTATTTCTGGACCCCTTTCTCCCTCATGTTTAGCCCCATTGCTTTTGAAATGTACAAATTTATCTTGAAAGGGACTCAAGGGGGTGTAATTTTAAGCTTGATGGAGGTCTAGGGAACAAACTAAATACCTCCCCTTAAGCTGAATAAAGTTGTCTACGGATTGAGAGACTATAAGGCGGAAAACCATCATCATACTAGCGCGTCTGACTGGTGATGCAAGGGTCAGTAGTTGGATCCCACACCGTGCCATGGCGACTTAATAGTATTGCTGGCGTTACCTTAAGCCCCTTCTGTGCCCGGCGACGTCTTTTATATTTTAATCTAGCTGTATTTAGTGTATTTTGAGCAGTTTAAGAAGGATCTGTGGTAGTAAATAGGGTTAAGTGAGATGGTTCCACGCCTGTTAATTGCCGGAGGCCCTTTTTAAGCTGAATAGAATCTTCTAACAGTTGCCAGAATAAAGTTAAAATGTAAAACTTGCAAACTAAACAAACCAAAATTGGGACAAGGACAATATAAAGTCAAATTAAATTATCAAACTCGCTATGTGGAAACAACGCTTACTAAAATGAAAATTATTAAATAAAAGAACACAATCCACCACATAGGGTGTACATTACTACATGAGCAAGTTAATCTATTTCCCAAGCAAACTAATCGCACACATAACAACGCACTATCGTCACGTTAAAGGAATTAGTCAAGTTTGGGAAGTCCGGGACGTTCTGGTAAATTTTACTAAACTCTGCATGAATAAAGAAACTACATGTTAAATGTCAAAATATTATTTAAAAAGACGTTACCGGTACTGAAGGGGGTCAATTTTAATATGCGGTATATCTCCGTCAATGTGTGGAGCTTTCTTGGTTGTGGTAAACGAGTAGGCGTCGAATCGAGCGCCTTATACATTTCATAATTTTATATACTTTTTTAATTTTGTTTCAATGATTTTATTGGCCTCTTGCGGAGACGGCGCATTTTAGCAGTTTACCCTGGCTATTATGAGACGGTTTTATGCAGCTTAGGAAGGATCTGTGGGGATTGAAAGGGTAGAGACTATCTCGCTCAACCCTCTGGCTTTATGAGACGGTTTTATGCAGCTTAGGAAGGATCTGTGGGGATTGAAAGGGTGGAGACTATCTCGCTCAACCCTCTGGCTTCCACACGCCCTTCCTAATGCGAATATAATCGTTTAATGATTAGCCAGAAAACGGAAAAGTGCGTCGTGGATCCTCAGACGGTAAAATACATAGGCAATTATAGTCCCAATCAAAATACAAGCATTATACTGTACCCTGTTCCGGATGAGTTGGCTAAAAACTCTCGATCACTCGCCTCTGTAATTCACAAACGACCGGAGTAATCTAGCTAATATGTCTACCGTTTGGGAAGGGTCAGCCGGGGAATAGGTGTAGAAAATTACAGCCCGTTTGCTCTACCCGTTTTTGAGTTACAGAAATCCAGTTAATATTTCTACCATTTGGGAAGGGTCAGCCGGGGAATAGGTATGGTAAATTACCACCCGTTTTCTCTACCCGTTCTTGAGTTATAATGATAAACTTGCAAAATATACAAACCAAATCAGGATATAAACACAAAAGTCAGTCAGTAGCCAACCCTTACTCCCACAAGGGGTAGGGAGGATCAGCAAGAGACACGAGAAAGGAAACAGAGGTGACTGGAGGAGAACACCTATTCATATTTGTGTTCACCAACTCGCCAATTAATTTACAAATAAACCTAGCTAATGAAATTAAGTACATGAACGAGGGCGGTGCTGGTTGGGGGGAGGGGCGTCGACTGACTGGGGACAGAGGTGCATGGGGGCGGTTCGTTCGTGGCCACCCCTTCGGGGATCACGGCGTCAGGCAATAGATAGATAGATAGATAGATGAAATCAATGAAACTAGTGAATCCATGTGGTATTCCGAGGACTCCAACCTAGGATACTCACACACAAATTCCGCACAGAGAGTGGAGAGAGGGCATGGTGAGCAAGGGTTTAAGAGTCAATAGTAACTAAACCAAGGTTATGCATTGTAGATTGAGACGAGGCAATGTGGAAAAGAGCGGTGCATACCCATGTGCAGTGTGTGGAAAGGGAGCGGGCGTTAACTCAATTCGGCGTAGCACCTGTTGACGTTGGGTACACCATGGGAGTAAGCGCTGTAGTAGAATAAAGGGACCCCTGCCGAAGGATAAGTCGGAAATAGAGACATTTGAGTGCGTAGTGTGCAAAGGCGAGCTTGTGTTAAGTGATGATCCTGTGGCTGTGAATTTTGGAAATGAGTCTTTGGAGCTGGTGAACAAGTTTTGTTACCTAGGAGATACCATCTCTGCCGGTGGTGGGGCCGAGGCTGCCACTGTTGCTAGAATTAGATGTGGCTGGGGGAAGTTCAGAGAACTGCTGCCAATCCTGACCATGAAAAGAATACCTCTCCCCCTGAAGGGAAAGGTGTATGCCTCATGTGTTAGAAGTGCAATGCCGTATGCCTCAGAAACATGGGCCGTTAAAGTAGAGGATGTCAACAGAATGGAGCGTAATGAGATGAGAATGGTGAGATGGATGTGTGGGGCCAGGCTACAGGATAGAATAACATATGTTGAGCTGAGGAGACGTTTAGGTATAAAGAGTATTAGCGAGGTGATGCGTACAAGTAGACTGGGATGGTATGGACATGTGGAGAGAATGGATGAACAAAATTGGGTGAAAAAATGCAGGTCTGTGATTGTGGCGGGAGCTGCACCAAGGGGTGGACCGAGGAAGACCTGGCATCGGACTATACGCGCCGATCTCAAATCCAAGAACTTGACAAGTGAAGCAGCCCTTAACAGGGTTGCCTGGAACGCCGCCATTAGGACAAGAGACTGAAACTGCACTTATGTGTGGAACACTCAGTCTTAAGATGCTATGTATGTATGTAAGAATCAATGGATATGAATGGCTTCACCTCAGATATCAATGGCTTCACCTCAGATATCAATGGCTTCACCTCAGATATCAATGGCTTCACCTCAGATATCAATGGCTTCACCTCAGATATCAATGGCTTCACCTCAGATATCAATGGCTTCACCTCAGATATCAATGACTTCACCTCGGATATCAATGGCTTCACCTCAGATGTTATACTTATCAAAATCAGAGGTTAGGGTTTGCGATTTCCAGCTTAACAATTCAGAACAGGGTATAATGATATCGCAATATTTACATAGCGGCTTTGGCCATATTTCGTACTTAGGCATTTCATCCAAGAAATACTGTATAAGGGGGTGATTTCGGCCGGGGGGGGGGGGGGGGGGGGGGGGGGGGGGGGGGGGGGGGGTGTTGGGGGTTCGGGGTTCGGACTGGTGGCGTCGGGCGTTGTATATCCGAGTCACTTTAGGGCCGAAGTTATAATACAGGTCTCTCTCTCTCTCGATTTAAGATTGCGTTACGTTCCTGAAATCGTAGATCGAAAAATCGTTAGCGAACCCTGAAATGAATGGGGTTAAATGGGGATTGCGTTCTGGGACCAGCCCAAACCCCAAACGCAAACACCTGAAAAACCGTACGAATATCATAAATCGGGGCATCGGATAGTGAGAGAGGTGGACAGTATTTTCCATATTATCAAGCTAAGGAAATTACTGTACTTGAGGGGAGATTTCCACTTGGAGGATTTTTTTTTCTGGACCCCTCTCTCCCTCATGTTTAGCACCGTTGCTTTTGAGATTTTAAGACGTTCGCCCCATTAGTTTGACGATTTTAAGAACCCTCGCCCCATTTAAGTCAATTTTAAGAACATGCATGCCATTTAGGTGTCGATTTTTTCCTGGCGAGCGATAGCGAGCCTGTAATTTAAGGGGAACCGGCTTTTTCTACCGAAAAATGTACAAATTTATCTTGAAAGGGGCTCTAGGGGGAGTAATTTTAAGCTTGATGGAGGTCTAGGGAATCAATTAAAAACCTCCCCTTAATATTTTGTTTTCCATAACATTAAGTCATTTGTCCATATTATCTCGTCAAATTTCAGAACTATCTTGTAATTTTTCTATAGTATCGAGTCCATTTCTCCGCGATGATTAATGGCTTGGTCCGGAAAGCACTCTATAACGTATGGGTTTTTTTTTTTTTTTTTCTCTCACCATGTTAAGGGTGGGTGTGACCTGCTTTTTGTTATTTCTGTCCTTTTCTCTCTTTCTCCGGCTTGTATCCATTCGGCCCCATTCAGCCAACTATTTTAAGACTTTTATCCCCATCTAGGTGTCGATTTCTTCCTGGCGAGCGATAGCGAGCCAGCATTATATGAAGAAATCCGGCTTCGCCGGAGACATTTTTCTATCGAAAAATGTACAAATTTAGCCTGCTGTCAAACAAAAAATAAAAATATGCTGGCTCGCTACCGCTCACCAGTAAAAAATTGACACCTGGATGGGAATAAACGTTTTAGAACAGTAGGCTGAATGGGGCCGAGTGGATACAAGCCAGAGAAAAATAGAAAAGGACAGAACCAAAACAGGTCACCCTTAAGCAATTTGACTGGCTTAATATTATGGAAAACACGGCTTATAAACACGTTTCCATAACATCCAGTCATTTCACCATATCAATAACTCTGCGCAAAATATTAAAACAAAAAAATACCTCCGACGTCACCTCCCCATCCGAAACGACCCCATATTATCTTAGGCACGTTATTCTTTGGGTTCATCGGAGTCGAAATATGCAAGCAGAAATTCAGCGTCGTATTTACCCCCTTGTGGGGCTGTTTCTGCCTTGCTATGTACGAACGGATGTCGTATTAACACTTCATTTTCTCTCTTATCCTTTGGAGAAATCCCTGATTTTGTAACCCAGAAAGTTCGGCACCACACTTTCGGCACCTTTTAAGATTCGGCACCGGAAAGTTGGGCGTCAAATTTTGGGCAGCGTTAATTTTGGCCACCGTGACACTTACTCTCAGTGCCAAAATATCATGGTATACATGATAGAATACGAACAGTTGGTGAGCGGTAGCGAGCCAGCATATTTTTTATTTGTGTTTGACAGCAGGCTAAATTTGTACATTTTTCGATAGAAAAATTTCTCCGGCGAAGCCGGATTTCTTCATATAATGCTGGCTCGCTATCGCTCGCCAGGAAGAAATCGACACCTAGATGGGGATAAACGTCTTAAAATAGTTGGCTGAATGGGGCCGAATGGATACAAGCCAGAGAAAGAGAGAAAAGGACAGAAATACCAAAAAGCAGGTTACCCCCTCCTTAAGCCGGTATCACACGAGAGCTTTTACAGTCAACATTCCATGATCAACATTTTCCTGGCAACATTTGTGTTGCACTGGTGTCGGACACCAGACTGGTGATGGATGAGTTTAGGTGGCTGAAATATTGTAAACATTGACCTAAGAAGCTGCCAGACCAGTGTTAAGGGGAGGTATTTAGTTTGTACCCTAAACCTCCATGAAGCTTAAAAATTACACCCCCTTGACCCCCTTTCAAGATAAATATGTACATTTTTCGGTAGAAAAATGTCGCGGCCGAAGGCCTCTTACATTACAGGCTCGCTATCGCTCGCCAGGAAAAAATCGACGCCTAAATGGTACGAAATGTCTTAAAATTGACAGAAATGGGGCGAAAGTTCTTAAAATAGCCAAACTAATGGGGCAAACATCTTAAAATCTCAATAGCAGTGGAGTTAAACGTGAGGGCGAAAGGGGTTAAGAAAAAAATCCCTTAAGTGAAGATCTCCTCAAGGATAAGTGTTGAGGGGAAGAAGCGCTCGTGTGATACCGGGTTTATTGTACCGTACAGTGGCGCTAATAAGTCATGTCTCGGCACCAAGTATGTTTTGGTCAATAATTGGTATCAGCAATATCTAAGCTTCATTTCTTCATATCGAGTGAAATATACAAACATGTTCCTACACTTCCCCACCCTATTCAACATCTGACAGACATTAATACAGCACAGAGCAAGCCAAACGTAATGACAGCTGAGACATGATTTATTAGCGCTACACTTACCCACCCTATTCAACATCTGACAGACATTAATACAGCACAGAGCAAGCCAAACGTAATGACAGCTGGGACATGACTTATTAGCGCTACACTTACCCAACCCTATTCAACATCTGACAGACATAAATACAGCACAGAGCAAGCCAAACGTAATGACAGCTGGGACATGACTTATTAGCGCCACTATACCCACCCTATTGAACATCTGACAGACATTAATACAGCACAGAGCGAGCCAAACGTAATGACAGCTGGGACATGACTTATTAGCGCTACACTTACCCGCCCCAACATCTGACAGACATTAATACAGCACAGAGCGAGCCAAACTTAATGACAGCTGGGACATGACTTATTAGCGCTACACTTACCCGCCCCAACATCTGACAGACATTAATACAGCACAGAGCGAGCCAAACGTAATGACAGCTGGGACATGACTTATTAGCGCTACACTTACCCACCCTATTCAACATCTGACAGACATTAATACAGCACAGAGCGAGCCAAACTTAATGACAGCTGGGACATGACTTATTAGCGCTACACTTACCCGCCCCAACATCTGACAGACATTAATACAGCACAGAGTGAGCCAAACTTAATGACAGCTGGGACATGACTTATTAGCGCTACACTTATATACTCAAATTATATAGTGTGTAAGTGTTAAAAGGAACAACTTGAGATGGTTCGGCCATATGGAACGTATGGGAAGCGAGAGAATGACTAAGAGGGTGTACGAGAGCGAGGTGGAGGGACAGAGAGGGAGAGGTAGACCGAATGAGAGGTGGAAGGATGGAGTGAGGTTGACTAAGAGGGTGTACGAGAGCGAGGTGGAGGGACAGAGAGGGAGAGGTGGAAGGATGGAGTGAGGTTGACTAAGAGGGTGTACGAGAGCGAGGTGGAGGGACAGAGAGGGAGAGGTAGACCGAATGAGAGGTGGAAGGATGGAGTGAGGTTGACTAAGAGGGTGTACGAGAGCGAGGTGGAGGGACAGAGAGGGAGAGGTGGAAGGATGGAGTGAGGTTGACTAAGAGGGTGTACGAGAGCGAGGTGGAGGGACAGAGAGGGAGAGGTAGACCGAAGGAGAGGTGGAAGGATGGAGTGAGGTTGACTAAGAGGGTGTACGAGAGCGAGGTGGAGGGACAGAGTGGGAGAGGTAGACCGAATGAGAGGTGGAAGGATGGAGTGAGGTTGACTAAGAGGGTGTACGAGAGCGAGGTGGAGGGAGAGAGAGGGAGAGGTAGACCGAAGGAGAGGTGGAAGGATGGAGTGAGGTTGACTAAGAGGGTGTACGAGAGCGAGGTGGACAGAGAGGGGAGGGAGAGGTAGACCGAATGAGAGGTGGAAGGATGGAGTGAGGAGGGACAGAGAGGGAGAGGTAGACCGAAGGAGAGGTGGAATTGACTAAGAGGGTGTACGAGAGCGAGGTGAGAGGGTGTACGAGAGCGAGGTGGAGGGACAGAGTGGGAGAGGTAGACCGAAGGAGAGGTGGAAGGATGGAGTGAGGTTGACTAAGAGGGTGTACGAGAGCGAGGTGGAGGGAGAGAGAGGGAGAGGTAGACCGAAGGAGAGGTGGAAGGATGGAGTGAGGTTGACTAAGAGGGTGTACGAGAGCGAGGTGGAGGGACAGAGTGGGAGAGGTAGACCGAATGAGAGGTGGAAGGATGGAGTGAGGAAGTACATGAACGAAGGTGGTGCTGGTTGGGGGGAGGGGCATCGACTGACTGGGGACAGAGGTGCATGGGGGCGGTTCGTTCGTGGCCACACCTTCGGGGGGATCACGGCGTCAGGCAATAGATAGATAGATAGAAATTTATATATACAGAGTCATATGTAGAGTTTGTGAAGGAATGTGTAGTGTAGATATATATATATATATATAGTAATTAAATTGAAGCTAAACCAAAAACCCTTAAAATAGAAATGCCTCTTGGTTGTGATTGCATAACTCTATTGCCTCAAATTTAATATAATTTATATAACAGCGAATTTATTTGAAGGATTTATTATATACAGTATACAGTACTGTAGTTTGGGCTCCATAGTGTTCATTTAATTTTAGCTTAGTTTATTATTAGTATTTTATTATTAGTATTATTATTATTATTTTTTTTTTTTTTTTTTTTTTTTTTTTTTTTTTTCACTTTGAGTATTTGAAACTTGGCGGGCACTTCCTAGGACGGGCGGCTCAGACGGTTAAGGGGAGATCTCCACTCGAGGGATTTTTTTCTTGACCCCTTTCTCCCTCATGTTTAGCACCGTTGCTTGTGAGATTTTAAGACGCTCGCCCCATTAGTTTGGCGATTTTAAGAACCCTCGCCCCATTTCTGTCAATTTTAAGACCATTCGTGCCATTTAGGTGTCGATTTTTTCGTGGCGAGCGATAGCGAGCCTGTAATTTAAGAGGAACCGGCCATCGGCCGGGAAATTTTTCTACCGAAAAATGTACAAATTTATCTTGAAAGGGGCTCAAGGGGGTGTAATTTCAAGCTTGATGGAGGTCTAGGAAACGCACTAAAAACCTCCCCTTAATTTTGACATCTATTTGAAGTAAAAGTGTAAATTTTAAGCCGAATTAATTTTATATAGATTTATATAGATTAATATACATTTTCTGGAGTTTATGTGTAATTTAGTTTATTTAGTTTGGAATTTTAAGTTATTTTAAGTAAAAGTGGGAAATTATAAGCCAAATTCATTTTATATAATTATAATAGTCGTAAAATATCTTGAGTTTATATCAAAATGAATTATAAACTTCTATAAATCCTCTATCTATATCCTTGATCTATATTGAATATATTAATTATAAGCCAAATTAATTATATTTAAATTAATTATATTTAAATTAATTATATTTAATTGGGTATTAATTACAAAGTGTAATTTGTAAATTTGGTTAATTGGGTCTATAATTGACTTCCACAAATTCTATTAATTTTTACATGAATTTGAAGTATAAATTGCATCTAATATATTATTAATTTTACAGCATTTAAGGGGAGGTATTTAGTTTGTTCCCTAGACCTCCATCAAGCTTAAGATTACACCCCCTTGAGTCCCTTTCAAGATAAATGTGTACATTTTTCGGTAGAAAAATGTCCCGGCCAAAGGCCGGTTCCTCTTAAATTACAGGCTCGCTATCGCTCGCCAGGATAAAATCGACGCCTAAATGGCACGAAAGGTCTTAAAATTGACAGAAATGGGTTGAAAGTTCTTAAAATAGTCAAAATAATGGGGCGAACGTCTTAAAATTAGAAACACAATGGGGCTAAACATGAGGGAGAAAGGAGTCCAGATAAAAAAATCCCTCGAGTGGAAATCTCCCCTTAAAAGAAGTGTCGGAAGTATAAAAACCTCGTAATATTTCCCTTTCAATAACGAACTGGCGCGTACGACACACACTTTAGGCTACCACCAAGTTTATATATAAAGCCTCACACTCGCTCCGGTTGAAACATATCCGTACCCCCTCCGAGAGAACGGGGGGGGGGGGGGGGGGGGGTGTTGGTAAATATAGATACTGTATAATATGCTTAGATAAGTCACCCCTTCGGTACCGGTGATGATTTTTTTTTCTCTTTTTTTTTTTTTTTTTTTTTTTTTCCCCAGCTACTTTTTAGACAATTTCATGAAGCTTAGGGTGGATATATTCTCACAGATTCTTACAGTTTCTTACAGGTTCTTAGTTTCTTACAGTTTCTTACAGTTTCTTACAGTTTCTTACAGTTTCTTACAGTTTCTCACAGTTTCTTACAGTTTCTCACAGTTTCTTACAGTTTCTTACAGGTTCTTACAGTTTCTTACAGTTTCTTACAGTTTCTTACAGGTTCTTACAGTTTCTTACAGTTTCTTACAGTTTCTTACAGTTTCTCACAGTTTCTTACAGTTTCTTACAGTTTCTTACAGTTTCTCACAGTTTCTTACAGTTTCTTACAGTTTCTTACAGTAGATCCTCTGGAAAAAGTCAAACTAGGCCTGTGTATCCAGCTCAGTACCAGTACTTGCACTGCTGCGGTCTTTCACAGTGTTGGCGGCGGCGGCGGTAGCAGACGCAACATTTTTACTATTCTGTATTTTTGCTTTATAATCAAACTTCAAATCTTGTCTTCCCCATGCTTTATCAAGATTACTTTCAAACTCCCTTATTGATTCGGAATCGACTACATACTGGGGCAGTGCGTTCCACTCATTTACCACTCTATCACAAAATGAGTTCTTTGCCTTCTCAAGCCTTTTTTAACTGCTAGCTGTCCTTCCTAAGCTGAATAAAATCATCTAAATATAGCTAGAAATAGATTAAACGGCGCAGTACCATACGAGCCTGCGAGCATTAAACGGCGCAGTACCATACGAGCCTGCGAGCATTAAACGGCGCAGTACCATACAAGCCTGCGAGCATTAAACGGCGCAGTAGCATACGAGCCTGCGAGCATTAAACGGCGCAGTACCATACGAGCCAGCGAGCATTAAACGGCGCAGTACCATACGAGCCAGCGAGCATTCTAGTAGGCCTGTACACGTCTCCCTCGATTCGATTGGGCTACGTTCCTGAAAATCCGATCTTAAATAGAGAAATCGTATAGCCAACCCTAAAATGAATGGGGTTAATGCGTTCTGGGGCCAGCCAAAACCCAAACGCCTAAAAACCCATGATGGTATCCTAAATCGGGTCATTGGATAGTGAGGGAGGGCTGTAGATAGAGATGCACCATTGCCGGGGGTGGACGGAGACGAGGTACAAAGAGATTTTTTAGAAGATAGTGGTAGTGGTGACAGTGGTATGGCTGTTGAAGGTTAGTGCGATCTGCCTCAGGGTTTGGACAGGGATAAAGTACAAGAGATCAAACTGAAGATATTAGTAGTAGTGAAAGTGGTATGATTTAGTTTATATATTATATATATTATATACAGTATATATATATATATACTCGGTATTATCTTAGCATCCCCAGTAATTTTGCCTTGTTAAGATGATCAGAGCGTAGTGTACCGAATCCACCCCACAAACCCGCCCCTACCCGCGCAGGATTCGAACCCTCCGCCCTTCCTTCCCCCTCGCCTCCCCCCAGACCCCACTACGGGCGTCGTTATTCGATAGTTTCACCTTCTGAGTGTCTTTCCCTCTCTGTATCATAGGATTTTTATCTCCGTCGGGTTTTCTCCTTAAGGCGGAACTGATGTGAGCGCTTTTTCCTGCGACTACGATTCGCCGGCTTTGGATGAAGACGTTTGATCATTACAAGGGACGGAATAGAGAGTACGTCTCAAAATTTATATCCTTTGAAACCCTACTTATCTTCCGTCGCTTATGATCACCTGTTTCCAAGAATTCTGTCACTTATGAATATTTAATTCCAAGGATTCTGTCGCTTATGAATATTTACTTCCAAGGATTCTGTCGCTTATGAATATTTACTTCCAAGGATTCTGTCGCTTATACTTTCTATCCAAGAAATTCTGTCGCTTATAATAATCTATCACCCAGGTTGGTTGTCAATAGAGTAATCAAGCTAATATTTGGACCACATAGGAAGACTGGGCCAGGGAATAGGTGTGGTAATTGACAGCTCATTTGTTCCAGCCCGTTTTGAGTTACAGAAGTTAAGAGGTTACGATTTCTGCCTAACTTAGACTGAGCGGACTATAGTGGAATCTGAAAAATACTATTATAAGGATGCTGTCGCTTATAATACCCTATCTTCTGACATAGTCCAACCAATGCCAGCGGAAAATAGTCAAGGGGAAAAGCGCTCATGTCGTTGCGCCTTAGCCGTGCAACCGTTCATAGGCTCCCTCGTACCTCTCTAAAAGCGTATGCTATGCCTCTTTGTATAATAATGCAAGTATGTATATTATTAATTAAGATATGTATTTGATAGATATGTATACAGGTACTTCCTAATATACATATACAATTCATTTTAACTTTGTATACATATTAAGGGTAGACTTATGTAGATAATAAAAGTATACATATATATATATAATTCAGTGTTATGGAGGAATTTTCGGTTTGCTAAGAGACGTTGGATGGGCAGTTTTGGGGGTATCGGAAATTCAAGACAAATCCAGCGAAAATGCGGTAGAAAATTATTTATCATATATACAGTATGTAAGTAATAGTAATAATAATAATAATAATAATAGAAGGATTCGTGACGTAAAATTCTAGTTGGTAGTTTTTTGATATCGGATTCAAGAAAAATCCAGCGAAAATGTGGTAGAAAATTATTTATTATATGCAAGTACCTGTAGTAGCAAGAATAATGAAGTCACATCGGTTACGGGTTAGGAAATACGCCGAAAGTCGAGGGAAAATCTGCAAAAATTTGAGTAAAACGGAGTAAAATTAGCAAACGTTTGAGAAAAGTAAGGAAAAATGTTTAAAATGTGCGAATATCAAGGTGAATATAGCGAGTATGTGTGAAAATATAGCGAAAATTTGAAAATGTAGCGAAAATTTGAAAATACAGTATAGCGAAAATTTGAAAATACAATATAGCGAAAATGTGAAAATACAGTATAGCGAAAATTCGAAAATACAATATAGCGAAAATTTGAAAATATAGCGAAAATATGTGAAAAATGAAGGAAAATATGATAAATACAGCAAAAATGTGATAGAAAATGATACTGTAATTGGTACATAAATCTTGTATCGAAGGAAAAAAAAATGCGGGTGAAAATTGATTACAGAAATTTTAAAAATCCAAAAATCAGGAAAAAACAAAAATCCAAGGAAAATATTATCAAAACGAAACACAAGGAAAATCGACAAAATTACGATAGAAATTTAGAGCCGAAATTAGTTGAAATCTGAAATAGGCGCCGAGAAGCAGAAATAACTGTAAACACAATTTTGTACGCTCTAAAAAAAAATGTCCATAATCCCAAAATAAAACTATATCGGTGAAAATAATGAACGCCCCCAAAAAGTCGAAGATAAACTTGGAAAACGAAACTACAGTATTGTATAGCACTATAAACAAATAAAAATAAACGGCCGAAAAACTGCCCTTATATAATAAATAATAATAATAATAATAATAATAATAATAATAAAAATAAAAATAATAATAATATGAAAAACAAACGGCCGAAAAACTGCCCATCCTCCGCCATTAAGAGGACATATTTTTGCATGTCCCAATTTATCTAGAAGTGAATTTCCGACTTTGGGATTACAATATTTGGATTATTTTGAAGCGTTCTGGGTGTTACTTGCGAAGCGTGTGTGTTTTTTTAAGAGTTTTTTCCAGTTGAACCTCAATGATGCCGTTTTTAGGTGGAATTTGGCTAGCGTTGGGCAGTTTTATCCAGCTTGGGAAGGATCTGTGGGAGTCCGAGGCCGAATTGTGTTAGTTTCGATCCCCGTTATACAATTTTCTTAAGCTTGGGAAGGAGCTGTGGGAGTCCGAGGCCGAATTGTGTTACTTTCGACCCCTTTTATACAATTTTCTTAAACTTAGGAAGGAGCTGTGGGAGTCCGAGGCCGAATTGTGTTACTTTCGACCCCTTTTATACAATTTTCTGAAACTTAGGAAGGAGCTGTGGGAGTCCGAGGCCGAATTGCGTTGGTTTCGACCCCTTTAGACAATTCTATTAAGCTTAGGAAGGAGCTGGGGGATTCCAAGACATAGTTAAGTCAGTTTTGACCCCCTAGTAGAAATTTGTATTAAGCTTAAAAAGGAGCTGTGTGAGTCGGAGGCCTAGTTGAATTGCTTTCGACCCCTTAGATTCCCAGAGGTCTTTCCTAAACTGCATAACATTCTCTAACGATAGCAAACTATCAAAATACTGTACGTTGTGCGTCTTTTTACGATGTACCGTACAGTTAGATATTGAAACTTTAGGATTTGTGACGTTTTTTGGGGGGGATATGCGGAGGTTCGTTTTGTTTAGTAAGAGCTCTGAGGGTTTGGGATGTTTTGAAAAAATATTCGGAGATTCGTTTCGTTTATCGAGAGCTCCGAGAATTTTGGGATGTGTGCGGAGGTTCGTTTCGTTTATATTAAGAGTTCCGAGGATTTGTGAAGTTTGTTTCGTTTATTGAAAGCTCTGCGGTAGGTCTTCGTTTATCCGAAGAACAATTCAAACTTTAAAAAAAAATATATATATATTCTTAGATATCGATTACTACTGGAAAATTAAAGAAAATACTGATAAGTCAATATATGCTCTATATATATATATATATATATATATTTATGCCCTTCGGGGATCACGGCGTCAGGCAATAGATAGATATGATAACAAAATACTAAAAATATTCAATAAGTACAGTACAGTACTGAAAAATATTAAAAACAATTGAAAAATAGCAAAACAAACCTTAAGCTCTTCGGATAAGCTGGAAAATATTTTATATATACTGGAAAATATTAAAAATACCCTGAGAAATGTAAGAAGTACCCTGAAAAATATAAGAAAAACCCTAAAATATATAAGAAAACCCTGAAAAATATAAGAAAAACCCTAAAATATATAAGAAAACCCCTGAAAAATGTAAGAAAACCCTGAAAAATATAAGGAAAATCCTGAAATACAGTATGTAGGAAAACCCTGAAAAAAAAAATATATAAGAAAAACCCTGACTAATCGCAAAACGCACACTAAGCTCTTCGGATAAACGCGGCCCTACCTACCGTCTCTCCCGAACAAATGACTACTGTTGCTGCTGATGCATTGTGGGTCTGTTTGCCGTTCATGACAGTTTGTTTACATTGTGTCGATTATCCGCGAGTCGTTCTCCGAGGATGGTTTCGAGTGATGAGTTTTCCTCTCCTTGATAATATTGTAGTAGGGAAGTAGACAGTGATTTTATACGATATTATATATATATATATATATATATATATATATATATATATATATATATATATATATATATATTTTTTTTTTTTTTTTTTTTTTTTTTTTTTTATATATATATATACAGTTGAAACGAACATTCACCTCGAAACATCTTTAGAGTTACGACCCGTGTTCTTTCTTGTATATGGAAATTAGATCTGTTAGATATATTCAAAATAAATATGATGTCGCCGGAGATTGCACGGCCTCTCTCTCGAAGGCGCTTGTGATGTGTTCTTGCCAAGGTGTGAGTGTGCGTGTGTGTGTGTGTGTGTGTGTGTGTGTGTGTGTGTGTGTCGACTATACACGTCTCCCTCGCTTTACGATGGGGTTACGTTCCTGACAACCCAATCTTCAATAGAAAAATGATTGGCTTAAGGGGAGGTCTTTAGTTTGTTTCCTACTCCTCCAGCAATCTTAAAATGTCACCCCCTTGACCCCCTTTCAAGATAAATTTGTACATTTTTCGGTAGAAAAATGTCCCGGCCGAAGGCCGATTACTCTTAAATTACAGGCTCGCTATCGCTCGCCAGGAAAAAATCGACACCTAAATGGCACGAAAGGTCTTAAAAGTGACATAAATGGGGTGAAAGTTCTTAAAATCGCCAAACTAATGGGGCGAACGTCTTAAAATCTCAAAAGCAACGGGGCTAAACATGAGGGAGAAAGGGGTCAAGGAAAAAAATCCTTCAACTCATATTGCCAACCCTAAAATTAATGGAGGTAAATGGGGGTGTGCGAACCCCTCTTAAGAATATGGTAACTCGGGGTGCATCGGACAGCGAGAGAGAGGGAGACTTGAATAGCTGATGATTATCGTGCGTGTATACGGAGAATTAGTCAGTTGCCATAACGTGTCTCTTCATAACTCTTTACATTTCTCGAGTACGCTGAAAGTTCTGTAATTTGGTACAGTGTTCGATTCCACAGTGGAAGATGTCAAATTATACTGGTAATCGGAAAGGCTCGGTTGATTATTGGAACTTCTTATATGTATACTGTATTTATATACCGGTATATGTGTGTGCAAGAAGGAGACAAAAGACAAAGCTGCCTGTAACAAGTATCCCCCCTCCCCCCCCAAAACAAAAAAATGAAAAAAATAGAAAACTTGAAAGAACCATATTCAAATGGAAAATCGGTTCACTCCTGGGTTAGAGATTACCAGATTACAGAACTATTAACGTACTGTATTACATCTAAGCACTATATTTCTAGAGTTAAAAAACCTGTAGCTGCCAAAATTAAGAATTAAAGAAACGGACGGAGATACATTCTCACTCCGAGCAGATTTAGCGGTAATTTTATCAGGGAAAACCAATTAATAATCACACGTCTGCCTCTATTCACGATTTGGTTACAGTCTTGAAGATTCCATGCTAAATAGAAAAATCATAAAGCCGACCCTAAGGTTAAGGGGAGGTTTCTAGTTTGTTTCCTACTCCTCCAGCAATCTTAAAATGTCACCCCCTTGACCCCCTTTCAAGATAAGTTTGTACATTTTTCGGTAGAAAAATGTCCCGGCCGAAGGCCGGTTACTCTTAAATTACAGGCTCGCTATCGCTCGCCAGGATAAAATCGACACCTAAATGGCACGAAAGGTCTTAAAATTGACAGAATGGGGCGGAAATTCTTAAAAATCACCAGAGTAATGGGGTAAACGTCTTAAAATCTCAAAAGCAATGGGGCTAAACATGAGGGAGAAAGGGGTCAAGAAAAAAGTCCCTCAAGTGGAAATCTCCCCTTAAGGGATGAGGGAACTTGCCCCTATTTACCCTGCCACAGACACCTATTTTTCTAGGCAAAGACGCAGACCCAATTTTACTGCCGGGCGAAACAGAGGCGAGGGGTGTGAGGAGCTTGCCCAAACATCTCCGCCCCCCCTCCCGATTAGGCACCGGACGTGCTACCGCTATACACCACGGGCGGGCACCCCCCCTCGGAAATGAGATCGTGTCCAAAATTTTACGAAAGTGAAGCGATGCAGTTACGCGCTCGAGCGACCCTCTCCCGTGAACAGGAGAAAAAGCTAATTAATCAAATGTGTGTGTGTGCTTTGTTCATGGCCACCCCTCTTAGGGGATTAAGGGGAGATTTCCACTTGAGGGATATTTTTCTGGACCCCTTTCTCCCTCATGTTTAGCCCCATTGCTTTTGAGATTTTAAGACCTTCGCCCTAGTAGTTTGGATATTTTAAGACATTTTGCCCCATTTCTGTCAATTTTAAGACCTTTCGTGCCATTAAGGTGTCGATTTTTTCCTGGCGAGCGATAGCGAGCCTGTAATTTAAGAGCAACCAGCTTCCGACCCGGGAAATTTTTCTACCGAAAAATGTACATATTTATCTTGAAAGGGGGTCTAGTGGGTGTAATTTTAAGGTTGATGGAGGTCTAGGGAACAAACTAAATACCTCCCCTTAAGGCATCTTGTTCTGTCTTTACCAGATTCTAGACTCCGATATAAATTCTCCGCTAGAATTGCTCATGTAACGGCGAATCAATTCTCGTATACCCAGTGCGAGTCATCAAAAACGTAGGGTACACTAAAATAAACGGAGACGCATTTTTGCTCTCCGCCGCTCTTTATAAACACCTTTATACTCTTGTGCCAAATGTGGTGTTGAAGGCACTGATCTTTACTTCAGTTGTGGTTGGTTACTTCCCGTTTTCTTTTCTGTTTTCTTTGCACTATTTGGGTCCCCGCTGGATTTTAAGGCGGTGTCGAACGAGCGATTTCCCGTCAATTTTAACGGGTGCTTTTAGTCTGACGGCTTCAATGATCCTACTCAACGAGACAGAGAGAGGGGCGAGGGAACACCAAAGTGGTCCCGGACCCTGAGCACACGAACCTTAAGTGTCGTTTCTGTTCGGGCTCTGTCTTGTGTCGGCCACCCCCCAGCAATGGGGGTATGTGTCTGAGTATAATAATAGATGGCTTCAAAATTCAAGTTTCATACAATTTAAACTAACTAACTAACATAATTCGCCTTTGATCTAGTTTCCGATTACAATGAGAGAGTTTCAAAATAGTGTGAGAAAGAAAACTGAAACTGAAGCTGAAACTAAACTTAAATTAGAATGCGTTTGGTGGCATAAGACTAATTGCTCCAAAAATTGGCGTAAAATGCGCTCAAGTGACATCAGGTTTAGGTGGAAATTATTACAAACACACGTCTCGCTGCGAGAGCCTTACCGCGTCTATTTTGACTATGCAACTATAGGATGTCTGGTCTCGAATACTTGGAAAAGATTACTGCATACAGCGATTAACTTTGCCAACACGATGACTAATTTTACGTTTGATTCTGGCCGACAATAGACAATTTTAGGAAGTGCAAAATGGACCTGTGTTATCCAGAGGGTTTGCCGAGATCGGATGTACCTCTTGGAGTCCTAGAGGTAGATTACAAGACGACTTTATGCAGTTTACGAAGAACCTGTGTTATCGTATGTGTTCGTATGTACCTCTTGGAGTCCTAGAGGTAGATTACAAGACGACTTTATGCAGTTTACGAAGAACCTGTGTTATCGTATGTGTTCGTATGTACCTCTTGGAGTCCTAGAGGTAGATTACAAGCTAAAGAAAGTCGTCTAGTGGTAACCAGAATATGATGAAAATTACGTCATGGTGGTGAAGGGGTATAAGGACCGTTTATGTGATGACGGTCGTTGGTTGGTTGAGGCCGATGTATTTCTTCCGTTTCTTTCTCGTATATATTTGTAGCTCCTTAACGGGGGTGACCTGCTTTTAAGGGGGGTGACCTGCTTTTAAGGGGGGTGACCTGCTTTTAAGGGGGGTGACCTGCTTTTAAGGGGGGTGACCTGCTTTTAAGGGGGGTGACCTGCTTTTAAGGGGGGTGACCTGCTTTTAAGGGGGGTGACCTGCTTTTTGTTATTTCTGTCCTTTTCTCTCTTTCTCTGGCTTGTATCCATTTGGCCCCATTCAGCCAACTATTTTAAGACGTTTATCCCCATCTAGGTGGCGATTTCTTCCTGGCGAGCGATAGCGAGCCAGCATTATGTGAAGAAATCCGGCTTCGCCGGAGAAATTTTTCTATCGAAAAATGTACAAATTTATCCTGCTGTCAAACAAAAATAAAAAATATGCTGGCTCGCTACCGCTCACCAGTAAAAAATTGACACCTGGATGGGGACAGACCTCTTAAAACAGTAGGCTGAATGGGGCCGAATGGATACAAGCCAGAGCAAGAGAGAAAAGGACCGAACCACAACAACAACAGGTCACACACCCACCCCCTTAACCCTTGTGATACTTTGATTTGATCATTACGTCTTTATTCTCAGCTTGGCAATCTGTGGAAGGAGATCAAATAAAAATGCACTTTGAAAATTCATAGGCGTATCCAAGACCCAGATTAATTAAATGGAGTGTCGAGTTAAATTGCTTATTGTCCTACTTTTCCTGCTGAGGGCGGGAGGCTAGGAATCCTCCTCCCCTTGTCAAAATTTATCCTTCTCAACAAGACGGAGAAAGGGGCGAGGGAACGCGAAAGTGGTCCCGGACTCTTAAGGGGAGGTTTTTAGTGTGTTTCCTAGACTTCCATCAAGCTTGAAATTACACCCCCTTGACCCCCTTTCAAGATAAATGTGTACATTTTTCGGTAGAAAAATGTCCCGGCCGAAGGCCGGTTCCTCTTAAATTACAGGCTCGCTATCGCTCGCCAGGAAAAAATCGACACCTAAATGGGACGAAAGGTCTTAAAAGTGACATAAATGGGGTGAAAGTTCTTAAAATCGCCAAACTAATGGGGCGAACGTCTTAAAATCTCAAAAGCAATGGGGCTAAACATGAGGGAGAAAGGGGTCAAGAAAAAAAAAATCCCTCCAGTGGAAATCTCCCATTAAGAATTGGAACTTTTTCAGGTTTCTGTTAGAGCTCTGTCTCGAGTCGGCCAACCCCAGTAATGGGGTTATGTGCCTGAGTACAGTACAGTACAAGATATTAATAAGGGGACATTTCCACTGGAGGGATTTTTTTCTGGACCCCTTTCTCCCTCGTGTTTAGCCCCATTGCTCTTGAGACTTTAAGACGTTCGCCCCAGTAGTTTGGACATTTTAAGACATTTTGCCCCATTTCTGTCAATTTTAAGACCTTTCGTGCCATTTAGGTGTCGATTTTTTCCTGGCGAGCGATAGCGAGCCTGTAATTTTAGAGCAACCGGCATTTTTCTACCGAAAAATGTACAAATTTATCTTGAAAGGGGGTCTAGAGGGTGTAATTTTAAGCTTGATGAAAACGTGGGGCACAAACTAAATACCTCCCTTTAAGGCGTATTAGAGTTTACATAATATTAAGTTGACAAGCTCGAGTTAAGAGGATGCCACACCATTTTATTCCCGGCAATTCCCGGCGAGCAAATTTGTCCGAGTCGAAAATTGAGGATAAAATGTTTTGTGTGGTACCCCCTATGGACGTGTGATCCGTTTTCTTTCCATGGTCAGTTTTTCTGAAGTCAGTATAGATCGAGTCACACGGGAAGTTCTTTGGCATTTTGACTAGCCTGTAACAGTGTCGGTAATGTGTCTATTATTAATTTGTTACCATCAAACCCTTTAAATAGATGTCCTTAATTCCAATCCCCTATCAGAAGTGTCTCACGCACGTCGTCTACCAAGCCCAAACGCCGTAAAACCCAGAGTCCGATAATCGTAAACCTGCAACCCCACAACCGTACGTGACCAGTAGCGACATTGGTAGAGCGCTCGGTGTCTAACCGGGCTTGATTCTCGGCTGGTGGAGATGTTTGGGCAATCTCCTCGCACCCCTTGCCTCTGTTCTGATCGCCTAACAGTAAAACAGGTCTACGCCAGGGTAAAAAGGGTTCCTCGTGACCTCATCCCTTAAGGGGAGATCTCCACTTGAGGGATTTTTTTCTTGACCCCTTTCTCCCTCATGTTTAGCCCCATTGCTTTTGATATTATAAAACGTTTGCCCCATTAGTTTAGCGATTTTAAGAACTTTCACCCCATATTAAGACCTTTCGTGCCATTTAGGTGTCGATTTTATCCTGGCGAGCGATAGCGAGCCTGTAATTTAAGAGTAATCGGCCTTCGGCCGGGACATTTTTCTACCGAAAAATGTACAAATTTATCTTGAAAGGGACTCAAGGGGGTGTAATTTTAAGGTTGATGGAGGTCTAGGGAACAAACTAAATACCTCCCCTTAACTTTAACTTAACTTAACTTTAAATTAACCTTAACGTCCGTACACCTTGGCAGCAATTAACGTAAAACAGCTCCCCAAAGTGCGTACGATGTCGGTATAGTGGTGGTAACAGTGTCTCGGCAAGACTCAACAAATATATGATGTATAACGTCAGCCAAAGCCGGTTACGGATACCAAACCTCACTCTGGATAGGACCAGGCTAGATAAAATGCCCCCAAATTTCCCCCGTGACTCGGCCTTAGAGTTTTATAGCGTTTTAAATCTATGGAGGAGAGTTTTAATTACACATACAGTATACATATATATATATTTGCTTTCCACATAGTAGTTTTTTATTTTCTGTCAAAATATGATAACAGAATTCTCAATATGACACATATTGAGGATCAGGGTCTAGGTTTACCGAAGATGAATTAATTGGCAGTAATTTGATGTTTGTTATGCAGTTTGTACAGAGGTAATTATTATATTTGATTTCATAATTTAATATTACTTTACGCCAGTGAATTCTGCGGAAAAATTGGCGCTTGTGAGACATAAGTAGCGTGGTTATTAACCCTTGAGATCCGGGAGGCCTCATATGGTAAAACAAAAGTTGCCGCTATAATCATCAGAACTCGGCAACCACGCAACGTAGCGATGTCATCTCAACGGCAGTCTACAGACAAGAAAACGTTCTACAATTTGCAAAAACATTGACTGCTCTAGGTGGTCTCAATCAGTAGCTACTGAATTATGAAGTTGAAAATACCAAACTTCATATGAGGCCCCCCGCATCCCAAGGGTTAATATTATTATTATTATTATTATTATTATTATGACATGAGGTGGATTTCTGCAAGCGTTCTTTCCTCCGTTCTTATTTTGCAACACTTATCTCAATAGGCACGCTCACAGACGCTAATTGTTCAACTAGATATGGCCGTTGTCTATTCTATCTATCTATATACTGATGGTTAAATAGGCATATGGACGAGATGGGTTGGGTGTGAGGGGGCTCTACCAGGTGTGGGCCAATCGGCGCTCAGCAGACCCCCGTAATCTTGTGTTAATCTCTGACCGTTTTGGTGGGGTCAGTACTCAAGGTATTAGTGAGTTGGGCCTATAATTGGGGTTGGGTGTGACAGGGATCTGCCTTGTGTGGGCCGATCGGATTTTTGCAGACTCCTATTTTTTTTTTTTTTTTTTTTTTTTAATCATCCAAAATTTTGCAACGACAAAACGAAATAGGTCCATGTGCCTAAAGTCATCCTCCATTCATAAAATGTTTGTAACAACTGAATTTACACTGTTGTAGCTTGTTATAATGTCAAACTTGCCAAATAAACTGATGTCGTCCCCATCTTCTATGTTGAATCGACTACTTGCGAGGATAAGGAAGTTGGAGCCGTAAGCATCGATATAAAACCAATGCAGTACTACAGTAATTATAATGTCAAACTTGCAAACCAAAACACGGCCGACGCAAGATCAAGACAAAAGAACTTGTGGAAATAACGCTTTAGCAAGTTTGTGGAAAGTACCTCCAAGGAAGGGAATTCCAGAGAGTAGAAGTTCTGGGGATAAATGAATTTTGTTAAGTGGAAGTTCTCGTTGGGCGAGTGTAATTTTGTGAATGGGGTAGAGAAGTACCCACAAGCAAATTCATCGCGTGTCGGCATCTTTGAACCTGCCTTTTGTATGGATATATCGATATGCCATGTACACTTTGTTGACCAAGTCCTGACGCAATTTTTGAGCCTATTGGGGATACTTTAAAGCCTTTGTTACCATCAGGGGTATTTATAAACCTTTAGTTTAGTTACTTCAACCTCTGCAGTTGTCTTTGAGTTAGCTGTGTTGAGCCTATTGGGGATACTTTAAAGCCTTTGTTACCATCAGGGGTATTTATAAACCTTTAGTTTAGTTACTTCAACCTCTGCAGTTGTCTTTGAGTTAGCTGTGTTGAGCCTATTGGGGATACTTTAAAGCCTTTGTTACCATCAGTGGTATTTAGAAACCTTTAGTTTAGTTACTTCAACCTCTGCAGTTGTCTTTGAGTTAGCTGTGTTGAGCCTATTGGGGATACTTTAAAGCCTTTGTTACCATCAGGGGTATTTATAAACCTTTAGTTTAGTTACTTCAACCTCTGCAGTTGTCTTTGAGTTAGCTGTGTTGAGCCTATTGGGGATACTTTAAAGCCTTTGTTACCATCAGGGGTATTTATAAACCTTTAGTTTAGTTACTTCAACCTCTGCAGTTGTCTTTGAGTTAGCTGTGTTGAGCCTATTGGGGATACTTTAAAGCCTTTGTTACCATCAGGGGTATTTAGAAACCTTTAGTTTAGTTACTTCAACCTCTGCAATTGTCTTTGAGTTAGCTGTGTTGAGCCTATTGGGGATACTTTAAAGCCTTTGTTACCATCAGGGGTATTTAGAAACCTTTAGTTTAGTTACTTCAACCTCTGCAGTTGTCTTTGAGTTAGCTGTGGGCAGAAAACTAATTTTGGAGAGGTAATTATAAGAGTGAGAGAACTCTATTTCTTATTGCTAATCTGGCAACCTCTGCGTCATAAGGATGCGAGAGGGTTAAATTGTCCCATACTGTTGCCAGAATAAGGTTGCCGAATAAGAATTGACGGAAATGCGCTGGTGTGAATCCAGGGAGTTGCTGGTTACTGAACGAAGATACCCAAGCCCTCGGTAAGTCACACCAGTTTGATCCAATGACAGGTTTGACATCATGGGAACTATAATTTAGCAAATAGAGTATTATTATTTAATGTTTATCTCCCATTATCAAATTCACTATGTTTAATCAAAAGTACATATGTGTTTAGTAAAGACAATAGCATATAATTTTATCACTTCCTAAGATGTAATTTGAACTATAAATTATATAAATATTATTTTTACTTATATTTTACTATAAGCGAATTGAGTCCAACGTTTAAGGGTGGGTGACCTGCTTTTGTTCTGGCCTTTTCTCTCTTTCTCTGGCTTGTATCCATTTGGCCCCATTCAGCCTACTGTTTTACATTTATCCCCATCCAGGTGTCAATTTTTACTGGTGAGCGGTAGCGAGCCAGCATATTTTTCATTTTTGTTTGACAGCAGGCTAAATTTGTACATTTTTCGATAGAAAAATGTCTCCGGCGAAGCCGGATTTCTTCATATAATGCTGCCTCGCTATAATTGACACCTAGATGGGGATAAACGTCTTAAAATAGTTGGCTGAATGGGGCCGAATGGACACAAGCCAGAGAAAGAGAGAAAAGGACAGAAATAACCAAAAGCAGGTCACCACCCCCCTTAAGAGACCGTATTATCCTCCGACGGATCAAATTCAGTCTCTACGATCAAAAGTCTGTCTGTTACGCTATGGTCTTTTGAGGAGCTTTTGACAGGCATCCAATTTTGTAATCGTGGGGTTTCAAACTCGAGAAGTGTTGATAACCGTTGGAATAGGAAGCTTTATGTTCAAATTCAAATTGTATTGTCCTAAATTTTGATACGATAACCTTAAAATTCAACACATATAAAATGATCACGCATCACTGTTATGGAAATAGTTTAAGGGGAGGTTTTTAGTGTGTTCCCTAGACCTCCATCAAGCTTGAAATTACACCCCCTTGACCCCCTTTCAAGATAAATTTGTACATTTTTCGGTAGAAAAATGTCCCGGCCGAAGGCCGGTTCCTCTTAAATTACAGGCTCGCTATCGCTCGCCAGGAAATAACTACCGACATATTTTGAGTCCACAAAATCTTGGTAGGTAGCCGAGGAAGGAGGATAGCGAGATAGCAATTTAAGGGGAGATTTCCACTTGAGGGACTTTTTTCTTGACCCCTTTCTCCCTCATGTCTAGCCCCATTGCTTTTGAGATTTTAAGACGTTTGCCCCATTAGTTTGGTGATTTTTAAGAATTTCCGCCCCATTCTGTCAATTTTAAGACCTTTCGTGCCATTTAGGTGTCGATTTTATCCTGGCGAGCGATAGCGAGCCTGTAATTTAAGAGTAACCGGCCTTCGGCCGGGACATTTTTCTACCGAAAAATTTACAAATTTATCTTGAAAGGGGTCAAGGGGGTGACATTTTAAGATTGCTGGAGGAGTAGGAAACAAACTAAAAACCTCCCCTTAACATCAGCTGGGATGAAGCTGACTATAGTGACTGCAGCCATGTATTACTACCCATGACAAACAAACACTGATTGGTTAATCCACTTCTTTGTATGTTATTAATGAAGTGTTTCTGTACCCAAAATACTGTACCCAAAATCCTGTACCCAATTATGTATTACCTAGGATGTTAAGGCCCCGCCCTTCACGTAAGCGTTTCTTCCTGGGCGAGATGTTTACGAGGAAGATGAACGGGTTTTCTTTCACTTGGCACCTCCAGCCTTTGAAGCTGGTCATTTTATAGTTCCCTCGTGGTCGTTCTTACAGTTTCTTACAGTTTCTTACAGATTCTTACAGTTTCTTACAGATTCTTACAGTTTCTTACAGATTCTTAGTTTCTTACAGTTTCTTACAGATTCTTATAGTTTCTTACAGGTTCTTACAGTTTCTTACAGATTCTTAGTTTCTTACAGTTTCTTACAGTTTCTTACAGATTCTTAGTTTCTTACAGTTTCTTACAGTTTCTTACAGATTCTTAGTTTCTTACAGTTTCTTACAGTTTCTTAGTTTCTTACAGATTCTTACAGTTTCTTACAGATTCTTAGTTTCTTACAGATTCTTAGTTTCTTACAGTTTCTTAGTTTCTTACAGATTCTTAGTTTCTTACAGATTCTTACAGTTTCTTACAGTTTCTTACAGATTCTTACAGTTTCTTACAGTTTCTTACAGTTTCTTACAGATTCTTACAGATTCTTACAGTTTCTTACAGTTTCTTACAGTTTCTTACAGATTCTTAGTTTCTTACAGTTTCTTACAGATTCTTAGTTTCTTACAGTTTCTTACAGTTTCTTACAGTTTCTTAGTTTCTTACAGATTCTTACAGTTTCTTACAGATTCTTAGTTTCTTACAGATTCTTACAGTTTCTTACAGTTTCTTAGTTTCTTACAGATTCTTAGTTTCTTACAACTTCTTACAGTTTCTTACAGTTTCTTAGTTTCCTACAGTTTCTTACAACTTCTTACAGTTTCTTACAGTTTCTTACAACTTCTTACAGTTTCTTACAGTTTCTTACAGATTCTTACAGATTCTTACAGTTTCTTACAGTTTCTTACAGTTTCTCACAGTTTCTTACAGTTTCTTACAGTTTCTTACAGTTTCTTACAGTTTCTCAGTTTCTTACAGTTTCTTACAGTTTCTTACAGTTTCTTACAGTTTCTTACAGGTTCTTAGTTTCTTACAGTTTCTTACAGATTCTTACAGTTTCTTACAGTTTCTTACAGTTTCTTACAGGTTCTTACAGATTCTTAGTTTCTTACAGTTTCTTACAGTTTCTTACAGTTACATACAGTTACATACAGTTACTTACAGTTTCTTACAGTAGATCCTCTGGAAAAAGTCAAACTAGGCCTGTGTATCCAGCTCGGTACTTGCGCGGGTGCGGTCGTTCACGGTGTTGGCGGCGGCGGCGGTTTCTGTATAATTATAATGTAAAACTTTCAAAATAAACAAACCAAAACTGGGACGCCACCATATCAAGACAAAAGAGCTTTTATATTAATTAAATGATCAGTTATATGCCACTTCACCTCCAAACTGCTTTAGCCTTTGATTTTCACAAGCAAGATGGAGGGCCTCGGAGTCGGACATATCCTAAGTCGAGTGGTCGATCCTGTAAGTCCTTCGACAAACTGGCGCAGGTTGTCCTTTTCATGGGCGACAGGTCCGCTTGGGGGCATTTTGTGTATAGCCAGTGGCCACCCTCATAAATGGGAGTAAGTTGTCTGATAATATAGATAGATAGAAGATAGAAACAGATTCAAGCCCACATTACTGGAAATTTTCAGTTACTATAGTTCACCCCCTGCGTGTGCTGTGAACACCTGGTATTCCATTTTCTATTCATTTTCTCCGCAACACCAAACACCTCCGATGAAATTAAGGGGAGATCTCCACTTGGTTTTCTTTTCTGGACCCGTTTCTCCCTCATGTTTAGCCCCATTGCTTTTGAGATTTTAAGACGTTCGCCCTAGTAGTTTTGACATTTTAAGACATTTTGCCCCATTTATGTCAATTTTAAGACCTTTCGTGCCATTAAGGTGTCAATTTTTTCCTGGCGAGCGGTAGCGAGCCTGCAATTTAAGAGCAACCGGCCTCCGGCCGGGAAATTTTTCTACCGAAAAATGTACAAATTTATCTTGAAAGGGACTCAAGGGGGTGTAATTTTAAGCTTGCTGGAGGTCTAGGGAACAAACTAAATACCTCTCCTTAATGTCCAGTACTGGATAATCGCCATCTTGCCTCGTTAACGCTCGGGAAAAGACGTTTGTGTGAAGTGGGCCAAGAGCAGCAGCGTTATTGTTTCACCACTCCTCTCTACCGGTACGTTTCATTATGTTCTGGCGACCACTAGACGATTTTATACAGCTTAGGAAGGCCGTCTACTCATCAAGAGGCTACAGGCCATCTCGACTAACCCTTTTTGCTACCATAGGTCCTTCCTAAGCTTCATAAAATCGTCTACATGAAGTTGAAACCACATATAAATGACGTCCCCGGTACAGAAGGGGTTAAGGGGAGGTTTCCACTTGAGGGATTGTTTTCTGGACCCCTTTCTCCCTCATGTTTAGCCCCATTGCTCTTGATATTATAAAACGTTTGCCCCATTAGTTTAGCGATTTTAAGAACTTTCACCCCATATTAAGACCTTTCGTGCCATTCAGGTGTCGATTTTATCCTGGCGAGCGATAGCGAGCCTGTAATTTAAGAGGAACCGGCTTTCAGCCGGGAAATTTTTCTACCGAAAAATGTACAAATTTATCTTGAAAGAGGGTCTAGGGGGTGTAATTTTAAGCTTGATGGAGGTCTAGGGAACGAACTAAAAACCTCCCCTTAACATCATAGTCTATAAGCCTCAGTGATTGACTCGTTCAATTGTCTTTCAGTTCAATACCAAAACACAGGAAATTCCAATATATTATCATGTATTATTTTTCTCAGTCAAATAAGCCATAGAAATATTTACCATAAGTTATGTACAGGCGGCCACATAAGTTCTGTCCCTCGTTGTGATCTTGTGTGTGAAAGTGAAGTATTGTGTAATTCAAAACTTGCAGAAGACACGAACCGATACAAAGACGACGTAATATTCAGTCAAAACAAAAGAACTTGTCAGAATCAAATAACAAATTAGCCAAATATATTTTACAAATTAAAAATCACAAAACCAGCCCCATCATAGAATGTACAGTAGCGCTAATAAGTCATGGCTCAGCTGTCATTACGTTTGGCTTGCTCTGTGCTGTATTTAAGTCTGTCAGATGTTGGATAGGGTGGGTAAGTGTAGCGCTAATAAGTCATGTCTCAGCTGTCATTACGTTTGGGTTGCTCCGTGCTGTATTAATGTCTGTCAGATGTTGAATAGGGTGGGGTAAGTGTAGCGCTAATAAGTCATGTCCCAGCTGTCATTACGTTTGGGTTGCTCTGTGCTGTATTAATGTCTGTCAGATGTTGGATAGGGTGGGTAAGTGTAGCGCTAATAAGTCATGTCTCAGCTGTCATTACGTTTGGGTTGCTCTGTGCTGTATTAATGTCTGTCAGATGTTGGATAGGGTGGGTAAGTGTAGCGCTAATAAGTCATGTCTCAGCTGTCATTACGTTTGGCTTGCTCCGTGCTGTATTAATGTCTGTCAGATGTTGAATAGGGTGGGTAAGTGTAGGAACATGTTTGTATATTTCACTGGATATGAAGAAATGAAGTTTAGATATTGCTGATACCAATTATTGATCAAAACATACTTGGTGCCGAGACATGACTTATTAGCGCGGCTGTACATCACTATAGGAGTACCGTACAGTAAGTGAATTTGTTTCCCAAGCAAATTAGTCGCACACACATGTTAAGGGAGCCCACCTCGCTTTTTTTCTCTTTTCTCCCTCTCTCTTTGGTTTGTATCCATTCGGCCCCATTCAGCCTACTGTTTTAAGACGTTTACCCCCATCCAGGTGTCATTATTTTCCTGGCGAGCGGTAGCGAGCCAGCATATATATATTTTTGTTTTGACAGCAGGCTAAATTTGTAAATTTTTCGATAGAAAAATGTCTGCGGCGATGCCGGATTTCTTCATATAATGCTGGCTCACTATCGCTCGCTAGGAAGAAATCGACACCTGAATGGGGATGAACGTCTAACAACAGTTGGCTGAATGGGGCCGAATGGATACGAGCCAGGGAAAGAGAGAAAAGGCGAGAGAGATAAAAGAAAAAGGCGGTGACCCCCCAGTTAATGTACTCTGTCGTCATGTTGGCTAAGCAGACGAGTTAACCCCTGCATAATAAAGGCTGGTAATTCAATGTGATACGCCTCGTATAGGATCACGGAGAGGAACAGAACTTACGTGGCCGACCGTACCTCGGTTGTGAGTGGAGATACAATCCTCCGCTTTAATTAGTAATTCTGTTAATAGTTTTATTTTTAAATGTGATTTATTAGACAAGCCATGGTGAAGTAGCAGAATCCATAGTAGTTATAGCATTATAGTAATATTAGACAGCGGCTCTCATAGTGCTGGAGATTTTGTACGAGTGATGTGGTTCAAAATATGCAATTACGTTGAAAAGTTAGAAATAATGTCCATGTAATGAGATGAAAAGCTAGAAATGATGTCCATGTAATGAGAGGAAAAGTTAGAAATGATGTCCATGTAATGAGAGGAAAAGCTAGAAATGATGTCCATGTAATGAGATGAAGAGTTAGAAATGATGCCTGGATATTACGATTAACTGTTAGAAATTGATTAACTGTTCGAAATCAACTGTCAGAAATATAATTCTTGGATAATGTGGATAATGGAATCAACAGTTAGAAATTATGTCTGAATCATATGATCAACACTTAGAGCGCATTCCGACGGACCACTCATTGGCGCTGCGTTGTCGTGCATGTTTTACGCTTGTTTATTATCGGGACTTTCACCCGGGCGTCAGTGTCTTGTGTCTGTGGCAGGGAGACGCAGGTCGGCACCATCGAGGGGTCCGTCTTTCCTCAGTTGCGACTGCCAGCCAAATAAACGAACCAAAACTGGGACGACTCAATATCAAGACCAAAGAGCTTATCGAAGGTTTGCGGTGGTACTTCTCCGCAGCAAACCCCTTCACACATTCGGTACGCTCCTAATCCTGGTACGCACGACTGAATGGCGACACTGAGTGATCCGTCCGAAATGCACCCTTAAGGGGAGATATCCACTCGAGAGATTTTTTTTCTTGACCCCTTTCTCCCTCATGTTTAGCCCCATTGCTTTTGAGATTTTAACCACGTTCGCCCCATTATTTTGACGATTTTAAGAACTTTCGACCCATTTCTGTCAATTTTAAGACCTTTCGTGCCATTTAGGTGTCGATTTTATCCTGGCGAGCGATAGCGAGCCTGTAATATAAGAGGAACCGGCTTTCAGCCGGGAAATTTTTCTACCGAAAAATGTACAAATTTATCTTGAAAGGGGCTCAAGGGGGTGAAATTTTAAGATTGCTGGAGGAGTAGGAAACAAACTAGAAACCTCCCCTTAAGAAGACGGAATGTACAACAGCTGTAAAAAAATTATCAAATTGCAAGAACACGAATTACAGCCCGTCTTACCATCTGGTTTTCTTGCATATAAGGAGTAAAAACTGAAGTCTCTCGTTACAAATGATTCAATCTCATGATCTAAGGGACGGGAATTCCATGCAGCTCTACTCTGAGCCGCGTCACCGGTAAAGAAAAAAAACACCTCATAATTCTGACAAAATCTGCGGTATTACGGAGGGTCCTATTGTGAGCCAAAGTTTAACGAGTGAAGTAAGTTAGTGGTGTGGTGGCGGGGCGGAGGGGCGGAGGATCAGCCACCACACCCACCACACCACCACACCACCACCACCAGCCATACAGACGGAATAATGTGTCCATGATTTTTCGGCAATTTTTTTTCGCCAGGTTTTTCGGCAATTATGTTTTCACAGGGTCAAGTTTAAGGGGAGATTTCCACCGGAGAGATTTTTTTCTGGACTCCTTTCTCCCTCATGTTTAGCCCCATTGCTTTTCTAATTTTAAGACGTTCGCCCCATTATATTGACGATTTTAAGAACTTTCGACCCATTTCTGTATATTTTAAGACCTTTCGTGCCATGTAGGTGTCGATTTTATCCTGGCGAGCGATAGCGAGCCTGTAATATAAGAGGAACCGGCTTTCAGCCGGGACATTTTTCTACCGAAAAATGTACAAATTTACCTTGAAAGGGGGTCTAGGGGGGAGTAATTTTAAGCTCGATGGAAGGCTAGGGAATCAACTAAAAACCTCCCTTTAAGGGTATGTAATTTCAGCCTTGTCAATGCTTTATTTGATTTGGTTTTTGTATGGTGGGCGGAGGGGGTTTCTGGTCACATTTTACGGCAAATATATTATCACCGGGTCAAATTTAGAGGTACAGTACTGTATATAGATTCTGCCTCCGAGACGTATTCAGTATTCAGTATTCAGTATTCAGTATTCCTGGTTCTAATTTATTGATATAGAAGAATTCAGCCTCCAAAACGAATCTTCAGTTTAGTGCAAGCCAGATATTCGAGTGAGTTGCCTCGGCATATGGAAGCATATGAAGGCGATTCATTTACGGCCATCCCCTCTCGGGAATTAGGCGTCTGACTGTACTGTATGTCAATTAATTTATTGGTATACAAAATGTCAGCCAACAAGAACAGAATTTACTCACGACCAAGGGATCAACAAGCCTTTTCTTGCTGATCCTCCCTACCCCTTTAAGGGAGTGTGGGTTTGGGTACTGACTGACTGACTATTGCAAAATTAGCCCGAAAATGTTGCCGATATAATTGCGGTCGGAATTATGTGACCCCGCGTGAACAGGAAGAAGCTGGATAAATGAATGAGTCACCTCGCCATATGGAAGCATATGAAGGCGATTCTTTCATGGCCACCCCCACAGGAATTAAGGCAATAGATAGATAGATTGCAATGAAGCGCCAAAATGTCAACGACACCATTGCATAAGACCCCAGACATCTATCTATTCTCTATTGATCTTTCTAAACGTCTATATCCGTCGAACCATCTACATCTTCCCCCTTCTCCCAATACATACACATACACGCACACATGTCGGTGGTTCGAGCCCGGCTGAGAGTATACAAATATATTTATACACACACACACACACACCTATACATACCTATATACACACACACATATTGCCAGAAAAACCTTGCTGATGAAAAAATGCCGTAAAAATAATGAATGTATCTCTGTCTTAACCCACGCCAGAACAGTCTTGCAGAAAAATGGTATTAGTTTTGACCCCTTTGAAGATTTTGACGCATGTGTGTTTTTTTTCTTTTCTGCTATTATTAAACTATTTTACTCAGATTAGGAAGGATCTGTGGGAATGGAAAGTGTGAAGTCTGTGATAATTAACCCTCTGACTTACATAGGCGCTTCCTAAAGTGAATAGAATCGTCTATTAATACCCAGTGGGAATTGATAGGGTGACGGTTATCTTGATTAACCCTCTGACTTCCATACACCCTTCCTAATCTGAATAAAATAACCTATTAATAGCCAGAAAGCAGAAATGCGTCATCGGATCTTAAGTGGTTCCAAATTGAGAAGTTAAATAGTCGAAGTATTGTCCTCTAAGGCTCAAAATTCCCGATCTTTATTTTGGGGATTTTGACGTTTTGTTTTAGAGGGTGAATATCTTCGGCGCTCTCGTAGATTCCAAAACGTTGATACCATTTCTCGATCACGTCTCTCGATCACACACTTTTCCATGCCAGTTTTAACGGGGCATTACGAAGGTCCGCATTCTTAGACGGATCCTGTCGTTTTCGGTCGTATAATGTTTGTCATATTTAATTTTTGTTTTTCTATGTATTATTTATAGCCAGTTAATTTTGTTTGTCTATGTGTATGCAGGAGACAAAAGGCAAAGCTGTCTGTAACAAGTGTCTCACCCACAGATGCAAGAGTGATCATTGCATTACTTTCAAAATAACCGGGTAGAAATGTGGCAAGTTTTATATTAGTTACCGTCGACGAGGGTTGTTTAAGAAAACGAACCATTTACCCATAACATAGCTATATATTATTTGATATTTCTTATAGATTTTTTACTATACAGTATATATACTGTATATATACATATATATATATATATATATATATATATATATATATATATATATATATATATTCTCTCTTTTTAGTTAGCCATTTAAAACAGTCTATGAATTTCTTGAGATATTTTTTCCATTTCTTTATTCTGTATAGTTTGTCATATATACATTTTCTTATATTATATAGTATATATATATTATATTTGTTTAAGTTCACTCGTTATCATATCTCGACATTTCTGGTCGAGACATTTTTTTACCCATTTAACTCTTATGTATTTCCGTTCCATGTTCTCTCTCGCTTCTCGGTGTGCCTCGGGAGTTTTTGAGATATATTTTTTTTTTTTTCCAATTGCCTTATAGATATTTTGTCCATACCAATTCTTTCTTCTCGGTTTACCTCGGGAATTTGTTTAGATACCTTTTCTACAATTTCCTCATATAGATATTTTTGTTGGAATTTTTTTAGATATCTCTTCTAATTTCCTTATACAGATATTTGACGCGGGAAGTTTGAGATATCTTTTTGTTTTCCAATTTCCTTATAGATATGCCAATCCTCCCTTCTCGGTTTTCTCGGGAAAATCTTTAGTAGATTTTTTTTTTTTTTTTTTTTTTTCAATTTTCTCACATACCGGTAGATATTTAACTTGGGAAATTTTTGAGATATCTTTTTTTTCCAATTTCCTTATAGACATATTTGTCCATAACCATTCTCTCTTCTCGGAACTTTTTTAGATATCTTTCTTTTCAAATTTCCTCATAGGCTCCTCATAGGCCTATAGATATTTTGTTCATAGCCATCTCTCCTCGGTTTACCTCGGGAATTCTCGAGATAACCGAAAATCATTATTATTATTATTGTTTTTCCCCCCCAGTCTCTTCATATATAGAATCTTGGAAGAAAAGTTGAGATCGTTTTTTTTTTATCCTATTGTTAAATCATATATATATATTTTATCCCACTATTATACTTTTTCGAGATAATTTGTTTTATCATATTGTATCATACAGTATTTTCTTTCTATGTATGTATGTGTGTACTGTATGTATGTATGTATGTATTACGTACATGTATGTATTATATAAAATTCTCCTACTGGACGAGACGGAGTAAAGGGGTGAGGGAACGCAAAAGTGGTCCCGGACCCTAAGAATTGGAACTTTAATTGTTGTTCTGTTCGGATTCTGTCTCGAGTCGGCCACCCCCAGCAATGGGGTATGTGCCTGAGTGCATACATGCATACATACATACGTACATACATATATATAATATATATATATAGGCCTATACAGTGTGGTTACAATTGGATGAAACAAAAAAAAAAAAAAATATTTTCGAGTTTTTTTTTTTGTACCCCTCTATAACCATGATATTTTCTTTTAGGTTTTAAGTTGTTTGCCTTTGACTTCCATATACTCATTATCATATATATACATAGCGATATTTGATTTCTTGCTACCTATTATTTTCATCAATATTATGCCATTAAGGGAAAGGAGATGTGTGGATATATGCTATTAATGGAGATCTTGCTAAATATAATGGTTAATGTATGCCATTTGCCGGATAAGCGCTCCCATCGATTAATACGCGTTTTATAGTTTTGTCCTATATCATTTGGCACACTGCATTGCTATATAGGTCATTATTGCCGTAAGCTAATTATATCAAGCCCTGTAAATAAAATAAAAACTCTCCCTACACTGTACAGGTCTCCCTCGACTTATGATTGAGTTACGTTCCTGAAAATCTTATCTTAAATAGAAAAATCCTATAGCGAATCCTAAAATGAATGGGGTAAATGGGGATGCATTCTGGGACCAGCCAAAACGCAAACACGAACACCTAAAAACCCATAACAACGTCCTAAATCGGGGCGTCGGATAGTGAGCGAGACCTGTACAGTAGTGTAATTCTCCTTACTGACAACGACGTAAACAAAACGCTCTCTATAATTGAGGGGGCGCGAATCCAAAGGGTCCTAAGTGCCCCCTGGATTTCCATTCGGTTATACAGTACATGAATGATGTGCCAAAAAGTAATGTGGCCAGATGTTTAAATACGGCACTTAGGAGGTTCCTTTGTATTAGCACTATCCTTATGACGGTGACGAAAAAAACAAAATTATGGTTGCCGTGGGATACGCAATGAAATCCCCCCCACCCCCCTCCTCGATTTATTGAAATCGACATCAGATACGATTACACATTTCCCCTCTGTTCTCTGGCTACTATTAAACAATTTTATTCGGACTAGGAAGGGTCTAAGGAAGTCGGAGGGTTGAGATAGTCTTTACCCTCTTCATTCCCCACTGATATCCTTCCTAAGCTGTATAAAATTGTTGAGTGATATCCAAAATAAACCGTTTCATTAGGGTTACACAATTTTGGCGCCATCGATAGGGAGAATGTACGTTTATTATACAAGTTTGGTGCCATCGATAGGGAGAGTGTTCGTTTATTAAACCATTTTGGCGCCATCTATAGGGAGAGCGTCCGTTTATTCCAGTGCTTGATATTGTTCCCATATAACGAATTAGTGACGATTTTTACTTATATAGCAATGAAGGACAGTCTAACAGAAAACTAAAAGACGCGTAAAAATCAACGTACCCCTTATCCGACAAATCGTACACATAAAAACCTCTATTATTTCATCTATATTATGCAAACACGCAAAGGAGATTAATTGATATATATGCTTTCTATATATGCATGAAATATATTATAATTTTATCGGTAATGACAAAGCGATTGCTGAATATTAATAATACCCTATGTAACTATAGTACACTGTGTAACTCTTTTTGTATTACAACTAATGTACTTTGTCTATCAATAAAACATTTAATAACAATGGATTTATATTATATCAAACCGCTATTTATGATGTCTGTGTCTATCTCTCTCTTTCTCTTTGTATGGTATGTATGTATATATATGCATGTGTATACATACTGTACATACAATGGTTGTTGTTCTCGTTCCCTAAGTTGCCTGACCGAACAGCCCCGAGTCCTTAAGGAAGGCCATGGCTACGATTGGGCTTTCCCACAGAGCTCTCAAGGAGTGTAGATTGTGTTGTTGGCGTAAGTGATTGTGTGGAATGCAGTCTTCTATGATGTGTTTAATGGTATGGGGTGCTGTGTTACATTCCAGGCAGGTGTCATCGACGGAGAGATCCAGTTTCTTCTGATAGTTCAGAAGAGCTGGATGGTGCCCACATCTCAGCCTGGCCAGGTGGACTCTGTCCTCGCGAGGAAGGGAGGATTCAGTAATCGTGAGGTCGTGCCTGCAGCTGTGTGTTGTCTATGAGTGATTGGATGGAGCGGTGAGAAATATGATTATGGATGTGCTTCTGGAAGTTGGTTCGGGGTGGGCAGGGAGGCAGAGAAGACAGTATTTGTGTGTGATACCGTGTGCTGGGTGTTGTTTTGATATTCCTTGGTGCCTGTGGGTGTTTTTAACGTCATTTTTTATTACATAAATTGTAACGGCTCAGACGTGGTTGCCTTTCCACAGTTGGAATATAAACCCAATAAAGTCCCATCACAATACACTGCCCCATCATGTCATCACTTTGGCTGATGTTGGTACAGTATAGTGCTAACAGTGGAATATAAACCCAATAAAGTCCCATCACAACACACTGCCCCATCATGTCATCACTTTGGCTGATGTTGGTACAGTATAGTGCTAACAGTGGACGCTACTAGTCTCACTGTTTGGTGCCATGCCAGTCGGCCAGTGTTTCCATGGTGGGGCAGTGTTGTGCCAGGATTTTGTTGTTCTAAAATCCAAGTTGCCTAATGTACAGGTCTCCCTCGCTACCCGATGGCCCGATTTATGATATTATTGTAGGTTTTTAGGTGTTTGCGTTTGTGTTTTGGCTGGTCCCAGAACGCATCCCCATTTACCCCATTAATTTTAGGGTTCGCTATACAATTTTTCTATTTAAAATCGGGCTTTAATTGAGGGAGACCTGTACTGTAATTATGATGTAGATAATAAAGTTTTTAATGTCTGATGCCATGCTTCCGCAGAAAGCTCCCTTGAAAGGAATGGCCATGGCAGAAACTCCCTCCTGGAACACATCATATCATAAGACCTTACAGACTATTCAAAACAAAGCCCTGAAGATCATTACAGGCTGCACAGCTACTGCACCCACAGATCACCTACATCAAGAAACCAAAATCCTCAAAGTCAAAGACCATCTGGACATGAGAGGCACTCAATTCCTGGCAGCAGCCTCCACGAACCAAGACCACCCACTAAACTACATGGCAACACACCCACAGACACCAAGAAATATCAAAACAACACCCAGCACACGGTATCACACACAATTATTGTCCTCTCTCCCTCCCTGCCCACCCCGAACCAACTTCCAGAAGCACATCCATACTCATATCTCTCACCGATCCATCCACTCACTTACAGACAACACGCAGCTGCATGCACGACCTCCTGAAATCCATCCTTCCGAATCCTCCCTTCCTCGCGAGGACAGAGTCCACCTGGCCAGGCTGAGACGCAGACACCATCCAGCTCTCCTGAGCTATCAGAAGAGACTGGATGACTCCGTTGTCGACGCCTGCCCAGGATGTAACACAGCACCCCATACCATTAAACACATCATAGAAGACTGCATTTCACACAACCACTTATGCCAACAACACAATCTACACTCAATGAGAGCTCTGTGGGAAAGCCCGATCGTGGCCATGGCCTTTCTCAGGGACTCGGGGCTGTTCGGCCAGGCAGCTTAGGGAACAACAACAACAACAACAACAACAACAACTCCCTCCTGGCTCTCTTACCCAATCTTGCCCCCATTGCCCACCACAGGTTGTAGTGGTGTTGGTAGAGCACTGACCTGTAAACTGTGAGGTTGATGGTTGTAGTTTGGGGCCAGCCAGTGTGTGTTATTGACAGAACACAGTGTTATTGGTGGATGATGGTGGTCTAACAATTTGTGGTAACTGTACACTGAACTACCTCACCCACCCACCCTAGCCCACCTCTTGAGCAAGGAGTGCATCCTGGTAAAAACCGCATCTTCATCATCACTCCACAGTGCCATTAGTCATTACCGGTACTGTGATGGTGATGGGCTGGTCTATCAGAGTGAGAACTGAGCGATCTCTGCCATACCCATAGCTTACTCTGACTGTTCCTTTATGGTGATGGGCTGGTCTATCAGAGTGAGAACTGAGCGATCTCTGCCATACCCATAGCTTACTCTGACTGTTCCTTTTACTTACATATTTTCTAGATCTCAAGTGACGGCGTCTCTTCCGTGGATTGACCTCCCAATCTACCAAGATTGGAAGCCAAAGCGTCACATTTTTCCTTTGCCCCTCAACTTTCTCTTCATAATTGCTGAGGGGCACGGGGCCTTGGGTGGGGCTTTGGTTTCCCAGGCGTTTCCGCACCCTCTTCGGCTCCCCGCCATGGAGTGGCTTCGGTCACCCGGGCTTTGTTGTGGTAGGCAGGGGGGGTTCTGTGGGGGCGCTCGGTTGTGGCTTTGCTCGGGGCCTTGGGGCTGTTCGGCCAGGCAGCTTGGGGAACAACAACAACAACAACCGGTACTGTATGTGTATTGTGGATAAAGATCATTAGTAGCCTACTGAGGCCATTTTATCACTTCCAAAGACATAATAATGGTAATATGAACTACAGTATGAACCATAATTTTATCTGTGCATATACAAGAATACAGACTAAAAAGAAAGGACTCGTTTATCGTTCGACACCATGCCCCGAAGACCCCCTTACAAGAGAAATGTGTACATTTTTCGGTAGAAAAATTACAGATTCCTTCTAAATTACAGGCTCACTATTGCTTGCTAGGAAAAGATAGACACCTAAATGGCACAAAAGGTTGAGCTCTGACACTAATCTTGACTTGCAGTGTGCTGGCTTAATAATCCAGAAGGGTTGATAGCCTCTGAAGACCTATTTTAACTAATTATGTCCTAAAATCGCCAAAAAGATGGGTGGAATGGACTACCAAGTGCTATAGTGGGATCTAAAACTGTAGGGAGCTTTAAGATAAAATTGGATAAGCATATGGACGAGAAGGGTTGGGTGTGAAGGGGGATCAGCCGGGTTGGGCCAATCAGCGCTCTGCAGACCCCCATAATCCTGTGTTAATCTCTAACCGTTTTGGTAAGATGATCCTCAGGGTATTTTGAGTGTTGAGCCTATAATTGGGCTTTGTAATTGATTTGGGGTTGTGTGGGACAGGGATCTGCCTTGCTTAGGCCAATCGGCTTTCTGCAGACTCCCATTTTCTTATGTTCTTATGTTTAACTAATGGATCGAACGTTTTTAATATCTCAAAACAAATGGGGCTAAACATGAGGAAGAAAGTGGTACAGAAGAAACAAACGTCCCCTTAATAATAGGCATAGACATATATACAGTATATATGTATATATATATATATAGGTATAGGCTACGATTTACTATATAGTGTTCCAAATGGGCAGGCTAGAAATCGCAACCTTTAACCTCTGTAACTCAAAAAGGGCTGGAACAAATGGGCTGTAAATTCCCACACCTATTACCTGGCTGTCTCTTCCCAGATGGTAGAAATATGAGATGGATTACTCTAGTCGGTTGTGAGTTATAAAGGTTTAGGAGTGTTGGACTACTTTGGGCTATTTAAATTTGGCGCCATATTATATAAGAACACTATAATTACAACCCGTACACTTTTGAGAATTATGCCATGACTTTTATGCATATTTTCTACAGTACACGCAATAATATCAAATGTAACCTATATAATAATATAATATATCTTCTAAATAGTTTTTCATTTGGCTACATGACGTTATGTGCAATGAACTTTATAATATGTGGTCATGTGCCATATTCTCACAATTATAGCTTCTATAGTTTACCATAATATATTCATTAATCTCAAACATAACGCATATATAAGCGTAAACATATAATAAGACTGAAGCACTTGCAAAACAAACAAACCCAAATCAGAAACCGCATATTATAATACAAAATAACTAATTACTATAGCTATGTGAAAATAATGCATTGAAAATTCATTAAAATTTTATTACGAAATTAAAAATAACACTATATTCAATAGCTTGTTATGAAATACAATAAAAATAATGATATTCAATAGTTTTTCATTTGACCGCATGACGTTTCGTGCTATTGATATTTCCAAGCATTGAAGATCGACTAAAGTAATATAATATGAAATAACAAAATAAAAGAATATTCAATGGCTTCTCATTATATGAATTTAAACGTAATATACAATAGTTTTTTATTTGACTATGACGTCACGTGACATTGACGTTTCCATCAAAACAAAGCATCGTGGATTTCCGAGCGGGCTGGGTGTCGATTTCCGCCCCTTATTACGACTCCAACTACTGTTCCCGAGGCTTAATCACCATGGCAACCTCGCGAAAGAACATCAAGGAGAAAGGACTGAGTGGTGAGTACTGAAATAATGGTTGTTAATGGCGGTAAAGGTAAATACATGAGTTAAATGAGGTGTGTAGGCCTATTCGTACGAAGGAGGAGGAGGAGGAGGTTTGGGAGGAATGATAGTGTGGAGGGAGCATTTGGGTGGGAGAGAGTGAAGCCAATTTGACCACTTGCGAGGTTCAGGCTATAAGGAAGTTGGAGCCGTAAGCATCGATATTAACTCCTTCTGTACCAGTGAAGTCTTTTTATATTTATTGTCAGCTTAATTTAGACAATTTTATGAAGCTTTGGAAGGATATAGGCTATGGTAGCTAAAAGGATTATTTGGGTTTAATTCTAGTTTCGCTTTCACAGCATAGGCTAGTAGGCTACTCATAAATTTCTATGGCTACTTTAGAGTTGTCATATACCATACTTAATTCCTATATATGTCCAAAGCGGCGGAAATGCATTATAAGGAATTATACCTACTGTAAAAAAAAAAAAATATATTTTCTCCCCATATGCGGCACCATAGCTATTACATAATACTAGGTTAGGTTAGGTTAGGTTAGGTTAGGTTAATGTAGTTTATTATAATTATATTACGTCTTTTACCCAGCAATTTCCCTGATCTTCATAGTTGGTCGGGAAGCTATGCCTTTACAACGGCGCCTCCCTTTTGTCGCTGTGTACGTGAAACTAGAATTTTACCATTATTTGAGATAGCCTAGCCTTTTCAGCAGTAGACATCCTTCTTAAGCTGAATACAATCGTTTAATATACACCAGAATACAAATAGCCTTTTAAGCGGTAGATATCCTTCTTAAGCTGAATAAAAATCGTCCAATAGGCCTAGCAGCCAGTATATATTAAAATGAACGTCACCACTACTGAAGGGGTTTAAGCTCGTACGTACGTATGAGGCTTCTAGCTGTCATACGTTTTGTGTTATTTTGATACGATACATGCCATTGGGGTAAATCTACAGTTATACTACCCCTCCCCCACTACCCCCCCCCCCCTCCTCCCCCCTTCAAAACACGCCTTTTAGCGTGTTTTTGGATGGTTCAGCAGACGCGGAAACTGGAAAAAAATATATTTTGATAACAAAATTATCACCAACCAGATAAGAGTTTTTCAGGTAATTTGTTTTTATTTTTTATTTGATATACAGTGTTGTTTAATACCGAGGACCGTCGCATTTTAGTATTTTTAACATTAGCCTAACTTAACCTAACCTAACCGAAAAGTAACCTGTCTCCGCGTCGGTCTAAACTCCCCCTCACGTTCCCTGTTTATGGGTGCGCGACGGTCTAAACCCTGCTCACGTTCCCTGTTTATGGGTTTGCGAAGGTTTGTAATACTTCAATGTATCTATTTCAAGTCAAATATACATTTCCGCGCATCATCAAACCATACTAAGTCTACTACTAATAATATTAACCCATTAGTACCAACAGAATAGCGACAAAATAGGGGTAGTATAACTGTAGATTTATCGTTAGGTTGTTTGGTTAGGTTAATATACAGTACTAGGTCTCGGAAACAAGATTCATAGTTGCGGTAGTATTTACATCAAAACTATTCTTCCACAGTGGAATCTATGTGAGTATATTATAAGGATTCCATAGAGCTTCACTTTCCCTAATAAATTATGTATAATAACGCTACGAGTCTTTTCAAAAAAATTACCGGATTTTCGTTATCAACAAATTGAAAAATACCCACTTCACAGACAAATACACCAAAAATCTAAGTCAAAGCGGGGGTGTGGGGGCAGCAGCCCCCACCTATAATACTAGGATAGGTTGTTGTTGTTGTTGTTGTTGTTCCCTAAGCTGCCTGGCCGAACAGCCCCGAGTCCCTGAGGAAGGCCATGGCCACGATCGGGCTTTCCCACAGAGCTCTCATTGAGTGTAGGTTGTGTTGTTGGCGTAAGTGGTTGTGTGAAATGCAGTCTTCTATGATGTGTTTAATGGTATGGGGTGCTGTGTTACATCCCGGGCAGGCGTCGACAACGGAGTCATCCAGTCTCTTCTGATAGCTCAGGAGAGCTGGATGGTGTCCGCATCTCAGCCTGGCCAGGTGGACACTGTCCTCGCGAGGGAGGGAGGATTCGGAAGGATGGATTTCGGGAGGTCGTGCATGCAGCTGCGTGTTGTCTGTGAGTGAGTGGATGGATTGGCGAGAGATATGAGTATGGATGTGCTTCTGGAAGTTGGTTCGGGGTGGGCAGGGAGGGAGAGAGGACAATAATTGTGTGTGATACCGTGTGCTGGGTGTTGTTTTGATATTTCTTGGTGTCTGTGGGTGTGTTGCCATGTAGTTTAGTGGGTGGTCTTGGTTCGTGGAGGCTGCTGCCAGGAATTGAGTGCCTCTCATGTCCAGATGGTCTTTGACTTTGAGGATTTTTATTTCTTGATGTAGATGATCTGTGGGTGTAGTAGCTGTGCAGCCTGTAATGATCTTCAGGGCTTTGTTTTGAATAGTCTGTAAGGTCTTATGATGTGTTTCAGCTAGGTTAGAAGCCCAGGTTGGGCTTGCGTATTCCATTACTGATCTTATGTATTGTTTATATACTGTGGTGGTAGTTTCTTTGTTGTGTCCAAATTTTGTGTGAGTAAGTGACCTGAGGGCGTTAAGTCTGGGTGTCAGTTTCTTTTTAATGTTTGTGGTGTGCTGTTTGAATGTCATATGAGTATCATATGTTACTCCTAGGATTTTGGGTGTGTGTGTATGTGTTAGGGGTGTGTTGTTTATGGTGAGTTGAGGGATGTATTCGTGTTCACCTGTCCAGCTTGTGAGCAGGGTTGCGGTGGATTTGGCTGGGGCTAGATTAAGTCTGTTTGTAGTGCACCAGCCATGTAGTGTGTTGAGATAGGGTTGAAGGAGATCTGTTGCTCTTCTTGGGTCATGGTGTGTGCATGTGAGTGTTATGTCATCTGCATAGGAGGCTAAGTTTATTTGGGGAGTATTGGGTGTAGTTATATCGTGCATGTACAGATTGAAGAGTGCGGGCGATAGGACGGATCCTTGTGGGACTCCGTTTGGAAAGTTTCTGATTTTAGATGACTGACCGGCAAAAGATACGTGTGCACATCTGCCTGCTAGGAAGTTGGCCAGCCACCTTTTTGTGTTGTTGTGCATGTTTGTGTTGTAGATTTTGTTTGTTAGGTTGTGGCGTGGGATGGCATCGAAGGCTTTACTAATGTCGAGTGTGGCTAATAGTGATCTGTGTGGTGATCTAGCTGAGTTGATGCCGTCAAAAGCTCTTTGTGTAAGGTCTGTGAGAAGAGTGTGTTTGTGGAGTGCAGTGGCCTAAAGCCATGTTGTGTTGGAGCTAGGGGTAGGTCGGGTGTAATTAGTTGTAATACTAAGCGTTCCATGACTTTGGAGGGGGAGCAAAGGAGTGTGATGGGGCGGTGCGAGGAGGGTAGCGTGGGGTCTTTGTTGGGTTTGGGGAATGTGATGATGATACCATGCTTCCAAATGTCTGGTATTGTGTTGTGTGAATAGCTGTAGTTTGATATGTTAGTGAGTGTTTGTATGCCTTGTGGTCCCAGGTGTCTGAGGTGTATGTTGCTTATGTTGTCTAGGCCACAGGCGGGTGAGTGCTTGAGATTGTTGATGATATGCTTTGTCTGGTGATTGGTGAAGGGTGTATAGTCAGGGTCTGTGGGGAATTGTCTCTTACGTCGGATGACACGCCGGTCGTCTTTGTGAGGTTTTAGGTGGCTGACATGTGAGAAGTGATTGATGAGAGTGTTTGTGTTGTTGTTTACATGAAGGAGTAGAGTCTGTTGTTGTGATTGCAGCATGTGATTGTGTTGTGTTGCTGTTGGAAAGTGTGATGCTGTTTAGTGTTTTGTAGAGTTTTTTGGGGTTTGTTTTGTGATCAAGTGAATTGTAGGAAGTTATTCCAATTTAGTTTTTGTTGTTCTTGTATTTTGTTGTTAGTTTGGGTGTTGAGTGCTTGAATTTGTTGTGTGATGTCTTGTGTGTGGGGTGCTGGGGAGTGTTTCAGTGTGTCACGTTGTCTGATGAGGTTTTGAATTTCTGGTGTGGGGTTGTTTTCTTTTTCTGTTACCTCTTGGAATGTGTTTCTTGTCAGCGTTTTGGATAGTTTTTATTGAGTATGTGTACAGCATTGTTGATGTTAGTGATGGGTGTACTGTTTAGAGTTGTGAAGTGTTGTTCTGTCTCATTTGTAAATGCTTCCCAGTTAGCTCTTTTATAATTGGTGTATGTGTGTTTGTGGCTAGCTGGGGTGAGTCTGGTTTTGGTGGTGATAATGATCGGGAGGTGGTCAGAGCCTAAGGTTCTGACCACCCTCCAGGATGTTGTGGGGGCGAGTTCTGGGGAGCAAAAGGTGATGTCTGGAGATGATGGGTTATAGAGGGCTTGGTGAGGAATATGGGTATGTTGATGGATGTCGTTAAGGATGATGAGGTTATCTGTTTGGTTTTGTAGTACCAGCCCTCTGTCTGTGTCGGGGTTGTCGACAAACCAGGCCGACGTCTTGGCGTTGAAGTCACCACCCAGGATAATGTGTGGGGTTTGTGATGTGTCTTGTAAGTGTGGTCTGTATTCATTTGGTACTGTAGGGGATGTTTGGGGAGGGATGTATGTGTTTATGATGGTTATGTTGGAGTTGTTGCCAGTGCGTATTTTAATTGGTTGTATTTCTGTTGTGTTATCATTTGGGGGGAGGAGGGATTTGGTTTGTACACTGGTTACTATGTATGATATTTCATTGTGTACCAGGGTGATGAGTCCACCGCCCCCGCCGACAGCCCGGTCTTGTCTGATGGTGGTGAAATTATGAAATGTGGGTGTTTTTTGTGATGTGCGGAGTTTTGTTTCTTGTAAGATGGCAATGTGTATGTTGTGTTGTTTGATGAAGTGTGAGAGTTCGTGTTTCTTTGTGTTAATGCCATCTATGTTCAATTGGAGAATGTTAATGTTATGTGCACGATGTATGTTGGGTGCTGCTGCACGAGGATGGGGTGGGGGTGAGGGAGGGGCTGGAGGTTGGGATGGGTGAGGTGGGGATTGGGGAGCAGGAGATGGGGGTTGGAATGGATTAGGATGGGGTGTGGTGTGCTGAGTTGAGGATGTGGATAGTATGGGAAGGTTAGGTGGGTTAGGGAGGAGAGGTGGACGGGTTTTAGGGGGGGGAGTGGATGATATGGGAAGGCTAGGTGGGTTGGGGAGGAGAGGTGGACGGGTTTTAGGCGAGGGATTTGACTGGGAGAGGGAGGGGCATGAGGAACAGGTCCAGGTGTTCGTGTAGTGTTTCTTGGAGGCAAGTGTTGTACAGGTGAAGTGGGTCCAGTTCCTGCATGAATTGCAGAGAACTGAACACTTAGTGTGGCGACTCGAAGTGATGGGTAAGGTAAGGTTGTTAGGTTAGGCTAATGTCCTTTCAAAGAGGTATAGGCTAGTAGCCTATACCCGGTCAGAGGTAAGAAGAAGAAGAAGAAGAGTCCTGCAGTAGTCTCCTTGAATGTTACCAAGATTTTTTCGCATAGGTTTAAACTTCCGGAAATTAATGGGTAATAAATACCACGCACTGAGTACTATGAATCCGCTGTTGCTGGCATGCAAGGGCTAGTTTAGTATCCCACGTACTGGGTACTATGAATCCGCTGTTGCTGGCATGCAAGGGCTAGTTTAGTATCCCACGTACTGGGTACTATGAATCCGCTGTTGCTGGCATGCAAGGGCTAGTTTAGTATCCCACGTACTGGGTACTATGAATCCGCTGTTGCTGGCATGCAAGGGCTAGTTTAGTATCCCACGTACTGGGTACTATGAATCCGCTGTTGCTGGCATGCAAGGGCTAGTTTAGTATCCCACGTACTGGGTACTATGAATCCGCTGTTGCTGGCATGCAAGGGCTAGTTTAGTATCCCACGTACTGGGTACTATGAATCCGCTGTTGCTGGCATGCAAGGGCTAGTTTAGTATCCCACGTACTGGGTACTATGAATCCGCTGTTGCTGGCATGCAAGGGCTAGTTTAGTATCCCACGTACTGGGTACTATGAATCCGTTGTTGCTGGCATGCAAGGGCTAGTTTAGTATCCCACGTACTGGGTACTATGAATCCGCTGTTGCTGGCATGCAAGGGCTAGTTTAGTATCCCACGTACTGGGTACTATGAATCCGCTGTTGCTGGCATGCAAGGGCTAGTTTAGTATCCCACGTACTGGGTACTATGAATCCGCTGTTGCTGGCATGCAAGGGCTAGTTTAGTATCCCACGTACTGGGTACTATGAATCCGCTGTTGCTGGCATGCAAGGGCTAGTTTAGTATCCCACGTACTGGGTACTATGAATCCGCTGTTGCTGGCATGCAAGGGCTAGTTTAGTATCCCACGTACTGGGTACTATGAATCCGCTGTTGCTGGCATGCAAGGGCTAGTTTAGTATCCCACGTACTGGGTACTATGAATCCGCTGTTGCTGGCATGCAAGGGCTAGTTTAGTATCCCACGTACTGGGTACTATGAATCCGCTGTTGCTGGCATGCAAGGGCTAGTTTAGTATCCCACGTACTGGTACTATGAATCCGCTGTTGCTGGCATGCAAGGGCTAGTTTAGTATCCCACGTACTGGGTACTATGAATCCGCTGTTGCTGGCATGCAAGGGCTAGTTTAGTATCCCACGTACTGGGTACCGTACTATGAATCCGCTGTTGCTGGCATGCAAGGGCTAGTTTAGTATCCCACGTACTGGGTACCGTACTATGAATCCGCTGTTGCTGGCATGCAAGGGCTAGTTTAGTAGTCCACGTACTGGGTACCGTACTATGAATCCGCTGTTGCTGGCATGCAAGGGCTAGTTTAGTATCCCACGTACTGGGTACCGTACTATGAATCCGCTGTTGCTGGCATTGCAAGGGCTAGTTTAGTATCCCACGTACTGGGTACCGTACTATGAATCCGCTGTTGCTGGCATGCAAGGGCTAGTTTAGTATCCCACGTACTGGGTACCGTACTATGAATCCGCTGTTGCTGGCATGCAAGGGCTAGTTTAGTATCCCACGTACTGGGTACCGTACTATGAATCCGCTGTTGCTGGCATGCAAGGGCTAGTTTAGTATCCCACGTACTGGGTACTATGAATCTGCTGTTGCTGGCATGCAAGGGCTAGTTTAGTATCCCACGTACTGGGTACTATGAATCCGCTGTTGCTGGCATGCAAGGGCTAGTTTAGTATCCCACGTACTGAGTACTATGAATCCGTTGTTGCTGGCATGCAAGGGCTAGTTTAGTATCCCACGTACTGGGTACCGTACTATGAATCCGCTGTTGCTGGCATGCAAGGGCTAGTTTAGTATCCCACGTACTGGGTACTATGAATCCGCTGTTGCTGGCATGCAAGGGCTAGTTTAGTATCCCACGTACTGAGTACTATGAATCCGTTGTTGCTGGCATGCAAGGGCTAGTTTAGTATCCCACGTACTGGGTACCGTACTATGAATCCGCTGTTGCTGGCATGCAAGGGCTAGTTTAGTATCCCACGCACTGGGTACTATGAATCCGCTGTTGCTGGCATGCAAGGGCTAGTTTAGTATCCCATGTACTGGGTCTAGGTTAGGTTAGGTTGGGTTGTTTGGTTAGGTTAATATACTAGGTCTCAGAAACAAGATTCATAGTTGCGGTAGTATTTACAGATACGGCCGAATACCGGTACTAAATGGGCGGCGGCCCAACCGCCATGTTGTATCCCACGTAGGCCTACTAGGTACTACGGACACATTGTAGGCATTAGGTGTAGATTAGGCTTGTATCCAATGTACTAGGTCTATGTTACTGGATATTTATGATTTAAATAAGTGCTACGTTTTTGATAATTCTGGTTATATGGCTTTGCAATTAGGGAAATCATGAGCCGATTTCCGACATATAGTTAGTCTTTTTCGATTCTCAAAATCCGATCCAAGTTTTGCCAAAAATTGGCTCTGGTTTTCCAAAATTATGCTTTTTTGGGGTTTGCAATTTAGGGAAACATGAGCCAAAATTCTAAATTAGGTTACTGTAATTTGTTTACTCTTAAAACTCGCAATATCCGAGCCAAGTTTTGCCAAAACCTGGCTCGGGTTTTCCAAAATTCGGGTTTTATGGCTTTGCAATTTCGGGAAACCTGAGCCAAATTTCTAAATGAGGTTACTGTCATTTTGTTATCTACAAACTCAAAATCCGAGCCAGCTTTGGCCAAAACTTGGCTCGGGTTTTCGAAATATTGGATTTTAGGCCTTTGAAATACCTTAAAACCCGAGCCAAGTTTTGCTAAAATACGTTTTAATCGCCGTTTTACGCATTTAACCCCTCATTTTCCCTGTACTTCATAGCCCTCCCCACTATCGGGCGGCGTGTCTTAAGATCGTTGTATAATGGGGAAAACGGTTTCGCCGAGGGTTGTAATTATTTCCAAACACTATATATTGATGAAAACTAACAGGGATAAATAAAAAAATCCATGGGAAAATTGGTGACCATCTTATTTAGTTGTTCCTTCATTTGTTTTTTAGTTTCCTTCCTAGACCTCCATCAAACTTTTAAAAAAAATCAATAGATTTCCCAGTATTATTTAGGCTAATACATTATTATTTAGGCTGTCACAAATTATTTAGCATTATTTGAAGACAAATATGGGATTTTTTTTATTTTAATACCGCAAATTTTCCGAGTGTTTTTTTTAATTGTTTTGTGTTCATTTGCATCAATATACAGTTGGTCCTACGGTAACGCGGCCAATGTGTTCTGGTTACCTCCCGTGTTAGCAAAATCCACGTTACCGAACCCATATGTTTACATGTTAAAGGTACCTTGGTGTTCTGGGGATTTCCACAAAGTCCACTTTTTCTCCATAGAAGCCTATGTTATAATAATTAAATCAATTATAAAGGTTATTTGACATGTGCAATGAGTTGATTTGCCCATTGCAACAATTCTTACCTCTGAATAAATATTTCATTCAGGCTAGGCAGCTAGGCTAAGGAGAGAGAGTCACAGCAGTAGCCGACATTTTTTGATCGAAGCTCTGAAATCCCGCCACCATATTTCTCACCTCACACAATAACTACACAATGTAGGGTGTTCTAGTCTTCACCCAACGCACAACAACAACCATATCAACCATATTTGATTATAAAACAAAAATACAGAATAGTAAAAATGTTGCGTCTGCTGCCGCCGCCGCCAACACCATGAACGACCGCAGCAGTGCAAGTTATGGTATTGAGCTGGATACACAGGCATAGTTTGCCTTTTTCCAGAGGATCTACTGTAAGAAACTGTAAGAAATATCTTCATCTGGTATGCATAAACACTTGGTTAGGCCATTTATTTGCAGAGATATGAGGATCGGTAAATTACCAAAGTCGTGAGTAAAGATTCGGCGACCGAGATAGCCTAGCCATGTTTTCCACACAATGACAACACACACACTCACTCGACAGTCAAACAATTACATAAGTGTGTTTCGGTAATTATTCTCACCTCACACATTAACTACACAATGTGGAGTGTGCTAGTATTCACCCAATGCACGGGAACGATCATATCTACCTCTGGTAGGCATAAACACTTGGTTAGGCCATATATTTGCAGAGATATGAGCTATGAAAGTCGGGAGTAAAGGTTCGGCGCCCAGCTGGACCCCGCGCCAGTGTAAGTATTGACCGTGTTCGCAACATTTTGGATATTTGGGGTGTACCGCGTGCCACCAAAACCGCGTTTCCAAAACGCGCGTTACCGGAGGACCAACTGTATAGTGTTTGTAATTAATTAGAAATCTCGGAAAAACCTATTTTCCCCATTATCGATCGATGTTTGAGAGGGCTATGATTTGAAGACATTAGCCTAACCTAACAACCTTACCCCTAACCTATCCTAGTATTATGGGTGGGGGCTGCCACCCCCACACCCCGGCTGGTTGGGTAGCCTACTAATTCCTTAGTAAAAAAAAAAAAAAATTTGGCCGTTGGTTATACGAAGGCGAAAGAAAAGTCGATGAAGTCTACGGTGTTTACTCTGCAATCTTTAGCTTTGATTGTACATTGATAACAGGAAAGTACCGTATTGACAACCTTGTTACGAAAATTGCATTTTCATAGCATACCGGTACTTTATATTAGGTTTTTCCGAGGGTTAAAACACATTTTCATAATCTTGATTATTTTTATTATGATCTTTAGAGCTGTGGATAACTGGGAGTACTGTACTGTACTGTACTGTACTGTACTGTACTGTACTGTACTGTACTGTACTGACAACCTTGTTCCGAAAAATACATTTCAGTACCATACTTTTTTATTAGGTTTTGCCGAGGGTTAAAACAAATTTTCATATGATCTTTAGAGCATATAGATTCCATATTTATCTTCAAATATATCAAACAAAAATTGTGGTATTAAAATAATGTTGAACCCAAATATGGCTTCTATATGCTCTAAACATCATATTAAAATGTGTATTAACCCTCGGCGAAACCTAATACAAATATATGGTACTAAAATGCTTTCTTTCGTAACATGGTTGTCAATACTTTCCTATAGACGGCACCGATTCGTATACTCGCCATTTTCACTTGTTTCCCGAGGTTTATATGAAAATGTGTTCTAACCCTCGGAAAAACCTAATATAAAAGTGGGCTATGCTACTAAATGTAATTTTCGTAACAAGGTTGACAATACGGTACTTTCCTGTTGTCAACGTACAATCAAAGCTAAAGATTGCAGAGTAAACACCGTAGACTTCATCGAATTTTCTTTCGCCTTCGCATTATCGACAGCCATTTTTGTTTTCTTTCTTTTTTTTTTACTAAGGAATTAGTATCCAACCAGCGGGGGTGTAGGGGCAGCAGCCCCCACCCATAATACTGGGATAGGTTAGGTAAGGTTGTTAGGTTAGGTCTTCAAATCATAGCCCTCCCCACTATTGGGCGGCGTGTCTTAACCCCTAAAAAACGGGGCCGTTTGTAACAACTACCTGCCAAGCGGGCATATTTACCCTAAACGAGCTTCATTCCGTGCTCTTTTCCATGCATAAAGAAGAGCCAGAGCGTAATACAATTATGTGTCCGTGAAAGGGCGATAAAAGAGCTTTCCAGTGACACCTGAATCATCCTTGTACGACCACGGGTTATCCTGTAGCGATCGCGCAACCGGAGCTGAAAAACTCTAAAATAAGGTAATTTTCCAATTTTTTTCCTGGTCTCGCTAGGCCGAGTGTGTGGAATGTTGCAGTGGCGGTCTCAGTCGCGTCACTGTGGTCGTGCCGAACGGTCAGAGCCCGCCTATCGTCCTCCCAACGCACATACTCTCTCTCAGAGCCCCTAATGTGCTCAGAATGCCGCCCGTCATATGACAGGTACTGCGGGATTGTCCATTTAGCTCTCGCTCGTCATATGACGGGCACCGTCAGTTAGGTGTTAACCCTCAAAGAGCGGCTCACGACTTAAGTAGGGTTAGAGAACCTAGGCCCAAACAGCGGGACTCGACTTAAGTAGGGTTAGAGAACCTAGGCCCAAGCAGCGGGACTCGACTTAAGTAGGGTTAGAGAACCTAGGCCCAAACAGCGGGACTCGACTTAAGTAGGGTTAGAGAACCTAGGCCCAAACAGCGGGACTCGACTTAAGTAGGGTTAGAGAACCTAGGCCCAAACAGCGGGACTCGACTTAAGTAGGGTTAGAGAACCTAGGCCCAAACAGCGGGACTCGACTTAAGTAGGGTTAGAGAACCTAGGCCCAAACAGCGGGACTCGACTTAAGTCGCAAGGGATGTTGCGCACATTATCGGCATTATGAGAGAGAGTCCACGGGGTGGGAGGACCGCAGGCGGGCTCTGACCGTTCAGCGTGGACCTAGTCCCGCCACTGATATCACCACAACACGTGTACATATCCCTCGTCTCGCTAGATAGGGTAAAATATCGGGAGATCACCGTATTTTAGGGTTTTTGTACTCGCGTTGCAAATCGTTGCAAGCAAATCCGTTGATGTACAAGGATGATTCAGGTGTCATTGGAAAGCTCTTTTATCACCCTTTCACGGATACATAATTGTATTACGCTCTGGCTTTTGTTTATGCATGAAAAAGAGCATGGAATGATGCTCGTTTAGGGTAAATCTGCCCGCCACACAGGTCGTAAAAGTTACAAATGTTTCCGTCCGACAAGGGTTAAGATCGTTGTATAATGGGGAAAACGTTTTTTCTGAGGCTTGTAATAATTTTAATTTAATTGTAATTTAATAATACATTTTTCGGTAGAAAAATGTCATACCCGAAGGCCGGTTCCTTCACAATTACAGGCTCGCTATCGCTCGCCAGGACAATCATTGACACTTAACCCGTCCAGCACCAGCGACGCGTCTGGCGCGTCGGCGATGTATGTAACGCACAGCCCCAGCGACGCGTCTGACGAGTCGCCCTAATTGCTCCGACCGTAACCTCAGGTGTAGCCACTCGAGAGGGCTCAGATTTGTATGGGAACTGTGTACGTATCCCACGCAACCGTGCCGATGGTTGAAAACTCTCAAAGTCCACGTGCGTGCGCGTGAGCGCGCAATAACCTGGTTTTTTGGGGTAATTGCCTTCAATTTTTTACTCTTGTAAAATACGTTTTCGGGGGCTCTGTAGGACCATTCTTTAAGCTTTTTGAGCGGTTTTTCGTGGTTTTTCCTTCATTCCTAACCCATTCGCTATTGTTTCTGGAATACAAATTTGTTTTTAAAACCGGCCGGGTTCTGGTGAACAAACAATACAAAACTAGCCGGGGCTCCACGGGTTAAAGGGCACGAAAGGTCTTAAAATTGACAAAACAATGGGGCGAAAGGTCTTAAATCGCCAAATTAATGGGGCGAACTTCTTATAATCTTAAAACTAATGGGAGGTAAACATGAGGGAGAAGGGTATCCCGAAAAGAACTACTACCTCCCTTAAAGTGTATCTGCCAATCCTTACCTGGCTTCACGTTTATGCCAGATATGCTACACCGGACAACCCCTCCCCCACATAAAACCTCCTTGGAGGAGAACCCGCCGCGCACCTTATGAGAGTTGTCAAATGCCCTAGTTTTGTTTTTACATTTTTCTTATTATTGCTTAAAGAGATTGGCCTGTTCGTTTTATTTCTGGGCTCTAGGCACTATTGATATTTTGGTAACTGGTATATTAGCTAGTAATTCTCTAGGCTATTGGGAATTTAGAATTAATAAAGGCATATTAAGGGGAAGTTTTTTAGTTTGTTTCCTAGATTTCCATCGAGCTTGAAATTACACCCCCTTGACCCCCTTTCAAGATAAATTTGTAAATTTTTCGATAGAAAAATGTCCCGGCCGAAGGCCGCTTCCTCTTAAATTACAGGCTCGCTATCGCTCGCCAGGAAAAAATCGACACCTATATGGCACGAAAGGTCTTAAAAGTTACATAAATGGGGCGAAAGTTCTTAAAATCGTCAAACTAATGGGGCGAACGTCTTAAAATCTCAAAAGCAATGGGGCTAAACATGAGGGAGAAAGGGGTAAAGAAAAAAATCCCTCAAGCGCTACACTTACCCACCCTATTCAACATCTGACAGACATTACTACAGTACAGAGCGAGCCAAACGTAATGACAGCTGGGACATGACTTATTAGCGCTACACTTACCCACCCTATTCAACATCTGACAGACATTAATACAGCACAGAGCGAGCCAAACGTAATGACAGCTGGGACATGACTTATTAGCGCTACACTTACCCACCCTATTCAACATCTGACAGACATTACGACAGCACAGAGCAAGCCAAACGTAATGACAGCTGGGACATGACTTATTAGCGCTACACTTACCCACCCTATTCAACATCTGACAGACATTAATACAGCACAGAGCGAGCCAAACGTAATGACAGCTGGGACATGACTTATTAGCGCTACACTTACCCACCCTATTCAACATCTGACAGACATTACTACAGCACAGAGCAAGCCAAACGTAATGACAGCTGGGACATGACTTATTAGCGCTACACTTACCCACCCTATTCAACATCTGACAGACATTACTACAGCACAGAGCAAGCCAAACGTAATGACAGCTGGGACATGACTTATTAGCGCTACACTTACCCACCCTATTCAACATCTGACAGACATTAATACAGCACAGAGCAAGCCAAACGTAATGACAGCTGAGACATGACTTATTAGCGCTACACTTACCCACCCTATTCAACATCTGACAGACATTACTACAGCACAGAGCAAGCCAAACGTAATGACAGCTGGGACATGACTTATTAGCGCTACACTTACCCACCCTATTCAACATCTGACAGACATTACTACAGCACAGAGCAAGCCAAACGTAATGACAGCTGGGACATGACTTATTAGCGCTACACTTACCCACCCTATTCAACATCTGACAGACATTAATACAGCACAGAGCGAGCCAAACGTAATGACAGCTGGGACATGACTTATTAGCGCTACACTTACCCACCCTATTCAACATCTGACAGACATTACGATAGCATTATATGAAGAAATCCGGCTTCGCCGGAGAAATGTTTCTACCGAAAAATGTACAAATTTAGCCTGCTGTCAAAAACATTTTAAAAATATGCTGGCTCGCTACCGCTCACCAGTAAAAAGTTGACACCTGGATGGGGATAAACGTCTTAAAACAGTTGGCTGAATGGGGCCGAATGGATACAAGCCAGAGGAAGAGAGAAAAGGAGAGAACAAAAAGCAGGTCACCTCCCTTAATATTAACAATGTATATATATATTTAATTGTTTATAATTTACAATATATATATATTTATATTTATATATTATTTATTACGTAAACAAAGTTGAATATATGGTAATTGGGAATGACTGTAGTCGTGACTGAACAATGTGATGTGGTTATTATCACACATCTCCCTGATCTTATGTCTTAGAGTGTATGTGTGTGTGTGTGTATGGGGGGGGGGGGGGAGGGGGTGTATGTTGGTGTGTGTGTGTGTGTGTGTGTGTGTGTGTGTGTGTTTGGAGTGTGTGTGTGTGTGTGTGTATGGGGGGGGGGGGGAGGGGGTGTATGTGTGTGTGTGTGTGTGTGTGTGTGTGTGTGTGTGTGTGTGTGTGTGTGTGTGTGTGTGTATGGGGGGGGGGGGAGGGGGTGTATGTGTGGTGTGGTGTGTGTGTGTGTGTGTGTGTGTATGGGGGGGTGTTGGTGGGTGGGGGGGGGGGGGGGGGGGTGTAGGTGTGTGTGTGTGTGTGTGTGTGTGTGTGTGTGTGTGTATGTGTGTGTGTGTAGGGGGGGGGGGGGGGGGGGGGGAGGGGAGGGGTGTATGTTGGTGTATGGTGTGTGTGTGTGGGGGGTGTGTGTGTGTGTTGTGGTGTGTGTGTGTGTGTGTGTGTGTGAGGGGGGTGTAGGAGTGTTTGTGTGTGGGGTTTGTGTTTGTGTGTGTGTGTGAGTGAGAGGGGGTTGTTTCTGTGTGTGGGTGCATGTGTGTGTGATAGAGAGAGAGATAATGTGTGTGTGGTAGAGAGTGTGCGTGTGTGTCATAAATAAAAGAGAGAGAGAGAGAGAGAGAGAGAGAGAGAGAGCGACGTGACAAACTCCACGAAATCTTGAGGAAATCGTGGCCGTTTTAGACCGTGGCCCAAATGACATGAGGGGCCTTATTTGACTTTGTTCATTTTGAGTACAGTCGTGCTAATAAGTGATGTCTGGGTACCAAGTATGTTTTGATCAATAATTGGTATCAGCAATATCTAAGCTTCATTTCTTCATATCGAGTGAAATATACAAACATGTTCCTACACTTACCCACCCTATTCAACATCTGACAGACATTAATACAGTGAACTATATACCCATGTTCCTACACTTACCTCTGACCAGTGACCTATATGACTTGACTCTATCCCCTCGCCGACCACTAGCCTTATGAGGGCCACGGCCCAGAGGGCTAGTTTAAATTAAACACGTCTTCAACAACAACAACAACCACCCTATTCAACATCTGACAGACATTAATACAGCACAGAGCAAGCCAAACATAATGGCAGCTGGGACATGACTTATTCGTGCGACCGTACCCTGTTAATATAAAGGTATATAAGATCATATTAGGTAGGTACGGTCGCGCTAATAAGTCATGTCCCAGCTGTCATTACGTTTGGCTTGCTCTGTGCTGTATTAATGTCTGTCAGATGTTGAATAGGGTGGGTAAGTGTAGCGCTAATAAGTCATGTCCCAGCTGTCATTACGTTTGGCTTGCTCTGTGCTGTATTAATGTCTGTCAGGTGTTGAATAGGGTGGGTAAGTGTAGCGCTAATAAGTCATGTCCCAGCTGTCATTACGTTTGGCTTGCTTTGTGCTGTATTAATGTTTGTCAGATGTTGAATAGGGTGGGTAAGTGTAGCGCTAATAAGTCATGTCCCAGCTGTCATTACGTTTGGCTTGCTCTGTGCTGTATTAATGTCTGTCAGATGTTGAATAGGGTGGGTAAGTGTAGCGCTAATAAGTCATGTCCCAGCTGTCATTACGTTTGGCTTGCTCTGTGCTGTATTAATGTTTGTCAGATGTTGAATAGGGTGGGTAAGTGTAGCGCTAATAAGTCATGTCCCAGCTGTCATTACGTTTGGCTTGCTCTGTGCTGTATTAATGTCTGTCAGATGTTGAATAGGGTGGGTAAGTGTAGCGCTAATAAGTCATGTCCCAGCTGTCATTACGTTTGGCTCGCTCTGTGCTGTATTAATGTCTGTCAGATGTTGAATAGGGTGGGTAAGTGTAGCGCTAATAAGTCATGTCCCAGCTGTCATTACGTTTGGCTTGCTCTGTGCTGTATTAATGTCTGTCAGATGTTGAATAGGGTGGGTAAGTGTAGCGCTAATAAGTCATGTCCCAGCTGTCATTACGTTTGGCTTGCTCTGTGCTGTATTAATGTCTGTCAGATGTTGAATAGGGTGGGTAAGTGTAGCGCTAATAAGTCATGTCCCAGCTGTCATTACGTTTGGCTTGCTCTGTGCTGTATTAATGTCTGTCAGATGTTGAATAGGGTGGGTAAGTGTAGCGCTAATAAGTCATGTCCCAGCTGTCATTATGTTTGGCTTGCTCTGTGCTGTATTAATGTCTGTCAGATGTTGAATAGGGTGGGTAAGTGTAGCGCTAATAAGTCATGTCCCAGTTGTCATTACGTTTGGCTTGCTCTGTGCTGTATTAATGTCTGTCAGATGTTGAATAGGGTGGGTAAGTGTAGCGCTAATAAGTCATGTCCCAGCTGTCATTACGTTTGGCTTGCTCTGTGCTGTATTAATGTCTGTCAGATGTTGAATAGGGTGGGTACGGTCGCGCTAATAAGTCATGTCCCAGCTGTCATTACGTTTGGCTTGCTCTGTGCTGTATTAATGTCTGTCAGATGTTGAATAGGGTGGGTAAGTGTAGCGCTAATAAGTCATGTCCCAGCTGTCATTACGTTTGGCTTGCTCTGTGCTGTATTAATGTCTGTCAGATGTTGAATAGGGTGGGTAAGTGTAGCGCTAATAAGTCATGTCCCAGCTGTCATTACGTTTGGCTTGCTCTGTGCTGTATTAATGTCTGTCAGATGTTGAATAGGGTGGGTAAGTGTAGCGCTAATAAGTCATGTCCCAGCTGTCATTACGTTTGGCTTGCTCTGTGCTGTATTAATGTCTGTCAGATGTTGAATAGGGTGGGTAAGTGTAGCGCTAATAAGTCATGTCCCAGCTGTCATTACGTTTGGCTTGCTCTGTGCTGTATTAATGTCTGTCAGATGTTGAATAGGGTGGGTAAGTGTAGCGCTAATAAGTCATGTCCCAGCTGTCATTACGTTTGGCTTGCTCTGTGCTGTATTAATGTTTGTCAGATGTTGAATAGGGTGGGTAAGTGTAGCGCTAATAAGTCATGTCCCAGCTGTCATTACGTTTGGCTTGCTCTGTGCTGTATTAATGTTTGTCAGATGTTGAATAGGGTGGGTAAGTGTAGCGCTAATAAGTCATGTCCCAGCTGTCATTACGTTTGGCTTGCTCTGTGCTGTATTAATGTCTGTCAGATGTTGAATAGGGTGGGTAAGTGTAGCGCTAATAAGTCATGTCCCAGCTGTCATTACGTTTGGCTTGCTCTGTGCTGTATTAATGTTTGTCAGATGTTGAATAGGGTGGGTAAGTGTAGCGCTAATAAGTCATGTCCCAGCTGTCATTACGTTTGGCTTGCTCTGTGCTGTATTAATGTCTGTCAGATGTTGAATAGGGTGGGTAAGTGTAACGCTAATAAGTCATGTCCCAGCTGTCATTACGTTTGGCTCGCTCTGTGCTGTATTAATGTCTGTCAGATGTTGAATAGGGTGGGTAAGTGTAGCGCTAATAAGTCATGTCCCAGCTGTCATTACGTTTGGCTTGCTCTGTGCTGTATTAATGTCTGTCAGATGCTGAATAGGGTGGGTAAGTGTAGCGCTAATAAGTCATGTCCCAGCTGTCATTATGTTTGGCTTGCTCTGTGCTGTATTAATGTCTGTCAGATGTTGAATAGGGTGGGTAAGTGTAGCGCTAATAAGTCATGTTCCAGCTGTCATTATGTTTGGCTTGCTCTGTGCTGTATTAATGTCTGTCAGATGTTGAATAGGGTGGGTAAGTGTAGCGCTAATAAGTCATGTCCCAGCTGTCATTACGTTTGGCTTGCTCTGTGCTGTATTAATGTCTGTCAGATGTTGAATAGGTAGGTACGGTCGCGCTAATAAGTCATGTCCCAGCTGTCATTACGTTTGGCTTGCTCTGTGCTGTAGTAATGTCTGTCAGATGTTCAATAGGGTGGGTAAGTGTAGCGCTAATAAGTCATGTCCCAGCTGTCATTACGTTTGGCTTGCTCTGTGCTGTATTAATGTCTGTCAGATGTTGAATAGGTAGGTACGGTCGCGCTAATAAGTCATGTCCCAGCTGTCATTACGTTTGGCTTGCTCTGTGCTGTAGTAATGTCTGTCAGATGTTCAATAGGGTGGGTAAGTGTAGCGCTAATAAGTCATGTCCCAGCTGTCATTACGTTTGGCTTGCTCTGTGCTGTAGTAATGTCTGTCAGATGTTCAATAGGGTGGGTAAGTGTAGCGCTAATAAGTCATGTCCCAGCTGCCATTACGTTTGGCTTGCTCTGTGCTGTATTAATGTCTGTCAGATGTTGAATAGGGTGGGTAAGTGTAGCGCTAATAAGTCATGTCCCAGCTGTCATTACGTTTGGCTTGCTCTGTGCTGTATTAATGTCTGTCAGATGTTGAATAGGGTGGGTAAGTGTAGCGCTAATAAGTCATGTCCCAGCTGTCATTACGTTTGGCTTGCTCTGTGCTGTATTAATGTTTGTCAGATGTTGAATAGGGTGGGTAAGTGTAGCGCTAATAAGTCATGTCCCAGCTGTCATTACGTTTGGCTTGCTCTGTGCTGTATTAATGTCTGTCAGATGTTGAATAGGGTGGGTAAGTGTAGCGCTAATAAGTCATGTCCTAGCTGCCGTTACTCTTGGCTTGCTCTGTGCTGCATTAATGTCTGTCAGATGTTGAATAGGGTGGGTAAGTGTAGCGCTAATAAGTCATGTTCCAGCTGTCATTACGTTTGGCTTGCTCTGTGCTGTATTAATGTCTGTCAGATGTTGAATAGGGTGGGTAAGTGTAGCGCTAATAAGTCATGTCCCAGCTGTCATTACGTTTGGCTTGCTCTGTGCTGTATTAATGTCTGTCAGATGTTGAATAGGGTGGGTAAGTGTAGCGCTAATAAGTCATGTCCCAGCTGTTATTACGTTTGGCTTGCTCTGTGCTGTAATTATGTCTGTCAGATGTTGTATAGGGTGGGTAAGTGTAGCGCTAATAAGTCATGTCCCAGCTGTCATTACGTTTGGCTTGCTCTGTGCTGTATTAATGTCTGTCAGATGTTGAATAGGGTGGGTAAGTGTAGCGCTAATAAGTCATGTCCCAGCTGTCATTACGTTTGGCTTGCTCTGTGCTGTATTAATGTCTGTCAGATGTTGAATAGGGTGGGTAAGTGTAGCGCTAATAAGTCATGTCCCAGCTGTCATTACGTTTGGCTTGCTCTGTGCTGTATTAATGTCTGTCAGATGTTGAATAGGGTGGGTAAGTGTAGCGCTAATAAGTCATGTCCCAGCTGTCATTACGTTTGGCTTGCTCTGTGCTGTATTAATGTTTGTCATATGTTGAATAGGGTTGGTAAGTGTAGCGCTAATAAGTCATGTCCCAGCTGTCATTACGTTTGGCTTGCTCTGTGCTGTATTAATGTCTGTCAGATGTTGAATAGGGTGGGTAAGTGTAGCGCTAATAAGTCATGTCCCAGCTGTCATTACGTTTGGCTTGCTCTGTGCTGTATTAATGTCTGTCAGATGTTGAATAGGGTGGGTAAGTGTAGCGCTAATAAGTCATGTCCCAGCTGTCATTACGTTTGGCTTGCTCTGTGCTGTATTAATGTCTGTCAGATGTTGAATAGGGTGGGTAAGTGTAGCGCTAATAAGTCATGTCCCAGCTGTCATTACGTTTGGCTTGCTCTGTGCTGTATTAATGTCTGTCAGATGTTGAATAGGGTGGGTAAGTGTAGCGCTAATAAGTCATGTCCCAGCTGTCATTACGTTTGGCTCGCTCTGTGCTGTATTAATGTCTGTCAGATGTTGAATAGGGGTAAGTGTAGCGCTAATAAGTCATGTCCCAGCTGTCATTACGTTTGGCTTGCTCTGTGCTGTATTAATGTCTGTCAGATGTTGAATAGGGTGGGTAAGTGTAGCGCTAATAAGTCATGTCCCAGCTGTCATTACGTTTGGCTTGCTCTGTGCTGTATTAATGTCTGTCAGATGTTGAATAGGGTGGGTAAGTGTAGGAACATGTTTGTACATTTCACTCGATATCAAGAAATGAAGCTTAGATATTGCTGATACCAATTATTGATCAAAACATACTTGGTGCCGAGACATCACTTATTTGTACGACTGTACCTGTAATATATAAAATGGGTAATATTATCACCAATATACCTTTAAGAGGAGGTTTTTAGTTAGTTCTCTAGACCTCCATCAAACTTAAAATTACACCCCTTAGACACCCTTTCAAGATAAATTTGTACATTTTTCGGTAGAAAAATGTACAGTACATAAATTACAGGATCGCTATCGCTCGCCAGGATAAAATCGACACGTACTGTAGATGGCACGAAAGGTCTTAAAATTGACAGAAATGGGGCGAATGTTCTTAAAATCGCCAAACTAATGGAACGAACGGCTTAAAATATCAAAAGCAATGGGGCTAAACATGAGGGAGAAATGGGTCCAGAAAATTATTCCTAAGTGGAAATCTCCCCTTAAAATGCTATGAAGAAGGTATATAGGCCTAAGAGCATAGTTTTAGGTGAGTTAATGTTACCAATATATGAGAGAGAGAGAGAGAGAGAGAGAGAGAGAGAGAGAGAGAGAGAGAGAGAGAGAGAGAGAGAGAGAGAGAGACGGACGACAGGACACGCAGCTGTGCTTACGTGGTTTAAGGCAGGTCTCTCTCTCTCTCTCTCATTTATCCATTTTCCCCATGTTCTCATTATATCCCCACTCACTCTAATTTATCTCCCTCTATCTATCTATCTACTTTATCCTCTATCCTCTATCTATCTATCTATACCTACCCCCCCTCCCCACCCACACCCCTCCGCCTGCCTCAAAATTTACGTATGTAATGTAATGTATGTAGTTAAATTTATGTATGTAATGTAATGTATGTAGTTAAATTTATGTATACGATGTTTGTATGTAGGCTATGCGTCTACATGTACAGTATATATATTCTGTATGTAAGTGTACAGTATATGTGTGTACATAGTGTGTGTATGTGCAGGTATATATGCCTGCGTCTCAACAATTGATGTCCACCCATCCATATATTTGTATTTATTGCTATTATTACTATTTTATTACTAATTTTATTACTATTAATAATAATATTATTGAGTCATGTAGAGTATTATTACTATCATTATAAATATTAACCCTCTCCGACATATGACGCAATGTTGAGCCTATTAGGGATACTTTAAAGCCTTTGTTACTATCAGGGTTATTTAGAAACCTTTAGTTTGTTAATACTATTGCTATTAACTCTCCCTGAAAGATACACACCTCCCTCTCATCCCCCCCCCCTCCCCTCCCCTGACCTGATCTGACCTGACCTCTTGTCGACCTGAAAATAACCCTCACCCGCCCCCCCCCCCCCCCCCACCCCTGCCCTCCACTCCTCGATCACCCCCACCCCTGCCCTCCACTCCTCGATCACCCCCCACCCCTGCCCTCCACTCCTCGATCACCCCCCCCCTGCCCTCCACTCCTCGATCACCCCCCACCCCTGCCCTCCACTTCTCGATCACCCCCCCCCTGCCCTCCACTCCTCGATCACCCCCCTGCCTTCCACTCCTCGATCACCCCCCACCCCTGCCCCTCCACTCCTCGATCACCCCCACCCCTGCCCTCCACTCCTCGATCACCCCCACCCCTGCCCTCCACTCCTCGATCACCCCCCCCTCCCCTCCACTCCTCGATCACCCCCACCCACCATTCTAACTCTCCTCTCCTCTATCAACGTAATGTATGCAATTATTTATTCTAGCATAATAACGGCACTCCAATATTGACTGCACACATATGTAACAGGGTCCGTCTCTTAGGCAAACTCTCCCCATTACACATTGTATATAATTGTGTTCTTTTATTTCATACATGTTATTTTAGTAAGCGTTGTTGTTTCCACAGCGATTTTGATATGTTGTTTTGACTTTATATTGTCTTTGTCCCAGTTTTGGTTTGACTTTGTTTGCAAGTTTTACATTTTAATTATAAATAATGTATAACCACTATTAGAATAACCACTATTAGTGGAAATAAACTTATTATTATTATTACTCTCTCTGATCTGATCAGGAGAGCAGAGACAACAATATGTAAAGCCAAGCAATATTTCTGTAAAAATGGGTTAATGCTTAATTCAAATAAGACACAATGTATATTTATAGGATCTAGGCAGCTAATTAAGAGGATACCTAATGATACTGTTATTCGCATCGATAATTCTAACATTATTCCATGTAAACATGTAAAAAATCTTGGTGTTCATATCGATAGTAATATGACTTTCGAAAAACATATCAACGAAACGACTAAGAAGGTCAATGGAATACGGTTTTATATCAATATAATTAAGGATAATTTTGACATGCAAACTAGGAAAATTGTGGTCCAGTCGTTAGCTCTCTCCGTCTTGTACTACTGCTTGGAGATATACGGAAAAACTAATCACACACTTCTCCATAATGTCCAGAAATTGCAAAATGTTGCATCTAATGTAATTGTAGGAGCAAAAAAGTATGATCACGTTACCCCTATTATTGATCAATTAGAATGGATGACAATATCCCAAAAGCTCACCTTTGATGTAGCAGTAACTGTTTTTAAGGTACAAAATAATATATATCCTAACTGGTTCTCGCAATTCTCTACCATAAACGATATCTCCAACAGCACCACACGACAGCAGAACGATCTGTATGTTCCTAGAGCCAGAACCGACTATGGGGCAAGTTCTCTGCAAGTATTGGGGCCTACGGTATGGAACGCCCTGCTCAACATAGTCAAAGACACTATAGTCAAACTCAATTGAAATGAGCTCCAAGGAGGTCAAGGTCGCCCTGTGCGGTGTTGCCACATGTCGACCAAAACAAACCTTTTAGAAAACGGGAAACCAAGGAAAACCACATTTAGAAGGGGAACTTTAAATAAATGTAAAAGACGTTTTTATGTCTGGAAGGGTTATTGGTATTCTTGTATAAAAGTTACAGAAACGAAATAATAGGTAGGCTATATTTGTATATACCTATTTACATTGTACAGCATCTCCCTTGCCTGGCTATGAAGATGAGAGTAACTTTTGAGAGTTTTTCTTTCCATGGTGGTCGCGCTATGAATGAGGGTTAGTGACCGTCTGACCTGGATGATGTTGTTGTCGTAGTTTGAGGCCATTTAAAGCGTTGCCATTACTCGTATCCAGCTCTCTCTCTCTCTCTCTTTTGATGGGATTATATTGTGCTACATTGCATTTTTGGGATTGTGTATGTATGTGTGTGTTTGTGTGTGTATCTGTAGGGGTGTGTGCGTAGCCAACAGAACCGCATTGACATTACTAGGCAACGTCGCATATCCTACCATTCCTTAAATCTATTTATAGCTGTCCCCAGAAAAATGGCAGCATGTTCTAAATAGCGTGCCATATGTTGTATAAATTCCTTCTATATATCCTTAAAATGATATGTTTCTTAACACCACATAACCTTTAAAAATTGTAATATAATATATATAGTCATAAAAGCTAAAATTAATTTGTTAATAGCCTGAAAAACTAGCATTTGTTGTTAAAGCTTTGAATATTTGACAACACCGCACAGGGCGAGGGACTCATAGGAGGATGACTATAGTAGCCTGCCAGTGTTCAAGGGCAGACTAAAGAGGCACATTTTAGAAGATCATATAGAGTGAGAAGTGATCACGTTCTATATATTTCTATATATCTTTAATCTATTTCTAATTTCTAATCTATTTTATATATGTTTAACGTATTTCGGGTAGGAGTCATTTATCTGTAAACTCTTAACTCTCTCTCTCTCTCTCTCTCTCTCTCTCTCTCTCTCTCTCTCTCTCTCTCTCTCTCTCTCTCTCTCTCTCTCTCTCTCTCTCTCTCCCTCTCTCTCTCTCTCTCTCTCTCTCTCTCTCTCTCTCTCTCTCTCTCTCTCTCTCTCTCTCTCTCTCTCTCTCTCTCTCTCTCTCTCTCTCTCTCTCACACTTCATACTAAATTTGTAAGGGATGCTAAACATTAAATAGAGAGCGTGGGCAGCGCAGAGGAGGAAGGAATGTAAGAGAGAGAGAGAGAGAGAGTGAGAGTGAGAGAGAGAATGGTGAGTGGTGAAGGAAGTTGAACAGCAGGAAGGAGAGAGAGGTGGAGTGTATGTGTGTGTACTTACTCTAGTTACTCTAGTTGTATTGCGGAAGTGAGCATGCTCGTTATTTCCCGCCTCCTATATGTGTAGGTGTTATATGTATCGTTGGAATGGCTGTGGATGTGTGTGTAGTCTGTATTTTTAGCCAATTGGCGACATCGGAAACGAAGGCTTAGGGTGGATCTGTATGGTACCATTCTCACTATAGACGGTACCGTCTCGCCCGAAGGCTTAGGTAGCCATCAGCTTAGGTGAACCATATGATACCCATCTCGCCTTGTACCATTTTTGCCAACCCCA
>CM064558.1:13071188-13076371 GCA_032716605.1 Paralithodes platypus
TTTCTTAGTCAATATTTAAACCTTTCGTGCAATTTAGGTGTCGATATTTTGCTGGCGAGCGATAGCGAGCCTGTAATTTTAGAAGGAATCGGCCTTCGGCCGTAACCTTTTTCTACCGAAAAATGTACACATTTATCTTGAAAGGGGGTCTAGAGGGTGTTTTTTTAAAGATTGATGGATGGAGGTCTAGCGAGTTAATTATATTAAATAAATTTCATAAATAATAAAATAAAAATAAATAAATTAAATAAATAAATAAATTAAATAAATTAATTAAATAAATAAATTAAATAAATTAACCAAGCTCTACAACTTTAAGGGGGGTGACCTGTTTTTTTCTGTCCTTTTCTATCTTTCTCTGGCTTGTATCCATTTGGCCCCATTCAACCTACTGTTTTAAGACGTTTATCCCCATCCAGGTGTCAATTTTTTACTGGTGAGCGGTAGCGAGCCAGCATATTTTTTATTTTTGTTTGACAGCAGGCTAAATTTGTACATTTTTCGATAGAAAAATGTAGCCGGATTTCTTCATATAATGCTGGATCGCTATCGCTCGCCAGGAAGAAATCGACACCTAGATGGGGATAAACGTCTTAAAATAGTTAGCTGAATAGGGCCGAATGGATACAAGCCAGAGAAAGAGAGAAAAGGACAGAAATAACAAAAAGCAGGTCACCCCCCTTAACGAAAGAAAGAGAGAGAGAGAGAGAGAGAGAGAGAGAGAGAGAGAGAGAGAGAGAGAGAGAGAGAGAGGACAGAAATAACAAAAAGCAGGTCACCCCCCATAAGAAGGATCTGTGGTAGTCAAAATGTGCAGGTATGTTGGCTCTAGATTGTACAGTCGCGCTAATAAGTCATGTTTTGATCATTTAATTGGTATCAACAATATCTACACATGATTTATTCTATTTGAGTGAGATATGCAACCATGTTCCTACACTTACCCACCCTATTCAACAACTGACAGACATTAATACACCACAGAACAAGCCAAACGTAATGACAGCTGAGATACGACTTACTAGTGCCACTGTATCCACCCTATTCAACATCTGACAGACATTAATACAGCACAGAGCGAGCCAAACATAATGACAACTGAGACATGACTTACTAGCGCCACTGTAACCACCCTATTCAACACCTGACAGACATTAATACAGCACAGAGCGAGCCAAACATAATGACAACTGAGACATGACTTACTAGCGCCACTGTACCCACCCTATTCAACATCTGACAGACATTAATACAGCACAGAGCGAGCCAAACATAATGACAACTGAGACATGACTTACTAGCGCCACTGTACCCACCCTATTCAACATCTGACAGACATTAATACAGCACAGAGCGAGCCAAAGGTAATGACAGCTGAGACATGACGTATTAGCGCCGCTGTAACCACCCTATTCAACATCTGACAGACATTAATACAGCACAGAGCGAGCCAAACATAATGACAGCTGAGACATGACTTACTAGCGCCACTGTAACCACCCTATTCAACATCTGACAGACATTAATACAGCACAGAGCGAGCCAAACATAATGACAACTGAGACATGACTTACTAGCGCCACTGTAACCACCCTATTCAACATCTGACAGACATTAATACAGCACAGAGCGAGCCAAACGTAATGACAGCTGAGACATGACTTACTAGTGCTACACTTACCCACCCTATTCAACATCTGACAGACATTAATACAGCACAGAGCGAGCCAAACGTAATGACAGCTGGGACATGACTTATTAGCGCTACACTTACCCACCCTATTCAACATCTGACAGACATTAATACAGCACAGAGCGAGCCAAACATAATGACAACTGAGACATGACTTACTAGCGCCGCTGTACCCACCGTATTCAACATCTGACAGACATTAATACAACACAGAGCGAGCCAAACATAATGACAACTGAGACATGACTTACTAGCGCCAATGTAACCACCCTATTCAACATCTGACAGACATTAATACAGCACAGAGCGAGCCAAACATAATGACAACTGAGACATGACTTACTAGCGCCACTGTACACATGGACAGTACTTCAATAGACCAAGGTTATACCGTACTTTCTCGGCTGGGTTGTTAAATTTGCGTGAATAATTTGAGTATTAGGTACCGGGGGGTATTTCCACCTGAGGGATTTTTATCTAGACACCTTTCTCCCTCATGTTTAGCCCCATTAGTTTTGAAATTTTAAGACGTTCGCCTCATTTGTTTGGCGATTTTAACACATTTCGCCCCAGTTCGATGTAAATTTTAAGACTTCGTGTCATTCAGGTGTTGATTCCTGTCCAGCGATAGCAAGCCTGTAATTTAAGAGTATCCGGCCTTCGGCCGGGACATTTTTCTAACGAAAAATGTACCTACAAACTTACCTTGAAAGGGGGTCTAGGGGGCGTAATGTTAAGCTTGATGGAGGTCTAGGGAACAAACTAAAAACCTCTCCTTACCGCAATACCTATTACTACTCCCTGTAGGCTTGTGTTGACCTCTCTCTCTCTCTCTCTCTCTCTCTCTCTCTCTCTCTCTCTCTCTCTCTCTCTCTCTCTCTCTCTCTCTCTCTCTCTCTCTCTCTCTCTCTCTCTCTCTCATGTAGACTGAATAATTGTACTATTATGGTTCTCAACAGCAAACACATAGTACATTCTCTACTCTCTCCTCTCTCCTCTCCTCTCTCTCATGTAGACCTGGAATAATGGTAGCTATTAGTTAACGCAACAACCCTGATAGTGCACTTCACTCTCCGCTCAGCTCTCTCTCTCTACTCGCTCATCTCGCCGCTCATGTAGACTGAATAATTGTACTATTAGTTAACGCAACACCTATTACTTCACTCTCTCTCTCTCTCTCATGTAGACTGAATAATTGTACAGTTAGTAACGCAACACCTATTAATTCACTCTCTTGCTTCTGCTCTATCATTGCTTTAGACTGAAGAAATGGCTGCGAATTTGTAGAGTTAACGACGCAAAGCCAACCTAGTTAGATTAACGCTGATTCTTCTTCTCTCTATCTATTTCATCGCGATCGCTCGGTAGCTATATATATCCAGGCTAGCGCAGGCTCTCGAGAGCGAGCGATTACTATCTCTAGTTCTCGATCGTTCTCTATATTATATCTGCTATATAGTATACAGCTCGCTCGCTCGCAATCACGCTCATCTCTCTCTCTCTCTCTCTCTCTCTCATGTAGACTGAATAATTGTACTATTAGTTAACGCAACACCTATTACTTCACTCTCTCTCTCTCTCTCTCTCTCTCTCTCTCTCTCTCTCATGTAGACTGAATAATTGTACTATTAACCACAACCCATATGTACTCTCACTCCTCTCTCTCACTCTCACTCTCTACCTTGATAAGGTAAATAAAACGCCAGGACCTGATACAATCTCGCCTAGAGTTCTAAAGGAAGCTAAGAATGAGCTCTCCAAAAACACTGACATTACTATTCAATAATCCTTGCAGTGCGAACTATTGCCTGATCAGTGGAAGCAGGCCAAATTTCAAGTAACACCGAGATTCAAAAAAGGCAGCAAATCCCTACCAGTAACTATCGTACAATTAGCGTAACCTCAGTTGTTATTGGGTTAAAAAAAACAAAGCTAGAAACGGTCATACGAGACAGACTCGTAAATCACTTAGAGGAAAAGAACATACTTAAAGATACTCAACACGGCTTTCGTTTATAAAAAACGTTCCTGTTTAACAAACCTCTTAGACTTCTTCCCACGATATCTTCAACCTCTACGATGAGAGTAAAGCTGTAGATCTTATATACCTTGATTTTCAAAAGGGCCTTTGACAAAGTTCCACACAAACGTTTACTGCTACAAACTAAAAGCGCGGGAATAACAAGACGGTGGTGTTGAAATGGATAGAAAATCGGCTCAGCAACAGAAAGCAAAGGGTAGTCATTTAACCACGGTAAGGCATCATAAATGGACCAATGTAAGTAGCGGTGTACCCCAGGGATCGGTACTAGGGGAACAATTCTCTTTCTAATTTACATCAACGACATAGATGAGGGTCTCACCTGCACAATCTAAAAATTTGCTGCCGACTACAAAAAGTGCAAATAGCGTACTCTCAAACAAGAACAAGTTGGACGATATGCAAACACAATCTAGATAAATTGTCATGTTGGGCCCAAATTTGGCAAAATGAGTTTCAATGCGGATAAATGTAAAGTACTACATGGTTACGGATACCTAAATGGAGAACGCAACCTATTCGATGAATGGCACTCAGCTTAAGAATTGTAAACAGAGGGAAAATGATCGGGGAGTAGTAACCAATATCGAGTAACCTAAAACCGAGATGTCAACGAATGTTCAGAAGTTGTTAAGAAGGCAAACAAAATAATTGGCTTTATAGGCAGGTCATTTGAGCATAAAAGCCAAAGAAGTTATCCTAACCCTTTACAATTACTTAGGTCGACCTCTTCTGGAATACTGCGTTCAATCCTGGTGCCCTTCTTACCCAAAAGATATAAACAAGCTAGAACGAGTTTAACGTAGAGTTACCAAAATGATACCTAGATAAAGAACAAACCATCCGAAGAGCGTCTTAGAGAATTAAATCTATTTCCTTTAACCCAGCGCAGATTAAGAGGCGACTTAATTCAAGTGTTCAAAATCATTCAAAGGCATCGACCATATGAACTGTAGTAAGTACTTCACTATCGACCAATCTAATTACACGCGGGGAAAGGAGGGGAGGGAAACGGTTGCAAAAAAAATGGAATACAATCAATGTTTAACTCGACACGAGAATCTAAAAGACTTTCTTCTTCAACCGAGATTGTCACACGTTGCTGGAAATGGGTCTCCCCGATGACGTTATAGACATGCTCCCAGCACCGTTGATTCATTTAATACTTCCGCCTAAGACAAATATCTCGCATCAAACCGCGATTCGAAACTGCGGTGCGTGATAAATCGAATAAACGTTATCCTACCTCAGTTACTCAACCATCTGTCCCCTACTAACATCCTCTCCCTGCCACGTTAGTGGCCGGGCAGTAGTTTCACCTTTCCAATGTTCCCTTACCCACTCTAAACAAACTGATATGGCACACAAGAGCATCAGGGGTTTGGAGGACAAGCAACCCAGAAGGGGCACTAGATCTGTTGTTGGTTGATTTCCTTTGTAATCCTTTGT
>CM064558.1:13076471-13106972 GCA_032716605.1 Paralithodes platypus
AATATTGTATCACATAATAAATTTCACAAGCATCAGATACTACTATTCGATATACACCATGCAATTTCAATCCAGTCTCCGTCCTATGCGACCCTCTGCCACTGCTGCCTCGTAGTCTACTTCTGCCACCGTCACTGGTTGTGGTGCAGACCTTCTTGTTCCCCGCAGGCATAGTAGTGCTGATCTGAGCAATGAGAAAGATAGACGGCATCTCATCCAGGCTACGACGTGGCTCCTAGGCTGTTGCTTCTTCTCTGCGATGATCTCTGCTAGCCTTGAATAGAAGCACTGGGCCCTGGGTCCCATCCCTCCAGATGTGGTGAAGACTAGTGGCATAAAGCTGCCTTGTTCGATATTTAAGATCCTTTCTCCATATGCCCTGACCTTCTCTTGTTCGTTCCTCTTGTGTGCAGCATACAGAGACAGCTCTCTGTAGCTATGGGCCATTAGGTCAAATACTCTTATGTCAAAGAACGTACGCTGTGCATTTGTCCAAAAACTTGTTGCACTAACGTCCACTCGTGCTTCAGTGGATGTGTTGGCCGTCCTGTGCTGCAAGATCTCTCCATCCAAGGGAATGAGTGATGGTTCGCGCACCACATCTCGACACACCTCCCTCAACATGTTCGCCGTTACATCTCTTACTTCATCGTGCCTGATGCTGATGAATCCTCCCTTCTTACATATCAATGTATCGTTGATGGTTCCACAAACGCATCGATCGGGCAGTCCTTCAATCGGCCAATCAAACCTCAGTGCAATAGCATAATTAAATTCTTGTTTGTTTAGATTGAAGCCTTTTGCCTTGATTGGTAGTGTTGTCAGCCAATTTGAAGCACCCGTTTCTTGTGCTATTTGTAGTTTTCTTGTTTGTCTCGGGTGAAGTTGTCCCATCAATTGTGCCAGGTCATTTTTCTGTGAGTTTTGCCTCTCTGACGTGATGGTCTTTCTGATGTTGTAGATGTCTGCCTGGTCTACTTCACCGTCAGAATCTTGTGCTACGATACGGTCAGTGAGAGATCCTGTTATCTTTACCGAGTTCTGGTGTTCCGTTGTCGCCCTCCTCACCGGATTGATGATTCCAAGCCCTACTACTACTACTACTACTACTACTACTACCACTACTACTACTACTACTACTACTACTACCGGTACTACTGCTATTGTTATTTGTACTAATTTTACTACTACTACTACTAATGGAGCAAGCGTCTTATCATCTGGTTCCTAATGGTGGTAAACACAAGGAGGAAGAGACTACAGGAAGTAATATGGTGGTAACCTTGGAGTTACCGGTAATAATATATTCTACAAGGGTCCCTGCAGTATACGGTATATTATTATGACCCTTATAAGGTCATTAAGGGGAGATCTCCACTTGAGGGACTTTTTTTTTTCTGGACCCCTTTCTCCCTCATGTTTAGCCCCATTGTTTTTGATATTATAAAACGTTTGCCCCATTAGTTTAGCGATTTTAAGAACTTTCACCCCATATTAAGACCTTTCGTGCAATTCAGGTGTCGACTTTATCCTGGCGAGCGATAGCGAGCCTGTAATTTAAGAGGAACCGGCTTTCAGCCGGGACATTTTTCTACCGAAAAATGTACAAATTTATCTTGAAAGGGGGTCTAGGGGGTGTAATTTTAAGATTGATGGAGGTCTAGGGAACGAACTAAAAACCTCCCCTTAACAACTCTTTTGGTAGTGATGGTGGGTTATATATATATATATATATATATATAAAATCAACCGATCTCAGTGCTTTGTAAACATGGCATGGAATACAATGATTTATTTCCTACAAGTTCGTATAATAAGTTCTCCTTCAGAATCCTGGAAGGAACTATGTACGGTCAAGCTAATAAGTCATGTCCCGACTGTCATTATGTTTGGCTCGCTCTGTGCTGTATTAATGTCTGTCAGATGTTGAATAGGGTGAGTAAGTGTAGCGCTAATAAGTCATGTCTCAGCTGTCATTACGTTTGGCTTGCTCTGTGCTGTATTAATGTCTGTCAGATGTTGAATAGGGTGGGTAAGTGTAGCGCTAATAAGTCATGTCCCAGCTGTCATTACGTTTGGCTTGCTCTGTGCTGTATTAATGTCTGTCAGATGTTGAATAGGGTGAGTAAGTGTAGCGCTAATAAGTCATGTCTCAGCTGTCATTACGTTTGGCTCGCTCTGTGCTGTAGTAATGTCTGTCAGATGTTGAATAGGGTGGGTAAGTGTAGCGCTAATAAGTCATGTCTCAGCTGTCATTACGTTTGGCTAGCTCTGTGCTGTATTAATGTCTGTCAGATGTTGAATAGGGTGGGTAAGTGTAGCGCTAATAAGTCATGTCCCAGCTGTCATTACGTTTGGCTTGCTCTGTGCTGTATTAATGTCTGTCAGATGTTGAATAGGGTGTAGGAACATGTTTGTATATTTCACTCGATATGAAGAAATGAAGCTTAGATATTGCTGATACCAATTATTGACCAAAACATACTTGGTGCCGAGACAACACTATTAGCGCGACTGTACAAACGTCATAGTGGTGTGTGTGTGTGTGTGTGTGTGTGTGTGTGTGTGTGTGTGTGTGTAAAATTAAGGGGAGATTTCCACTTGAGGGCTTTCTTTCTGGACACCTGCTGTACTCGGGTTTCATATCGTCTGACACTAAATTACAACACCCTTACCTCACCTGGAACCACTTGCGAGTGTCAGGCTCTAAGGAAGTTGGAGCCGCAGACATCGCTAATGAACAGAAGGATCACCTAAATTGGGGGTTGTAGTGTTTATAAAAATACTACAAACCCAATTTAGGTGATCCTTCTGTTAATTATCGATGTTCACGGCTCCAACTTCTTCGTGTGTTGGTAATTAACCCGTTGATATTCTGGTCCACGAGTAGCCCAGTGTATTCAGCTTAGGAAGGACCTCTAGCCATAATAATAAGGCTTCAGACTAGCTAGGCTATCTCAACCAACCCCATTAAGGGGAGGTATTTAGTTTGTTCCCTAGACCTCCATCAAGCTTAAAATTACTCCCCCTTGAGTCCCTTTCAAGATAAATTTGTACATTTTTCGGTAGAAAAATGTCCCGGCCGAAGGCCGCTTCCTCTTAAATTACAGGCTCGCTATCGCTCGCCAGGATAACATCGACACCTGAATGGCACGAATGGTCTTAAAATTGACAGAAATGGGGCGAGGGTTCTTAAAATCGCCAAACTAATGGGGCAAACGTCTTTAAATCTCACAAGCAATGGGGCTAAACATGAGGGAGAAAGAGGTTCAGAAAAAAATCCTCCAGGTGGAAATCTCCCCTTAAGAAAACTCGGTAATTAGATAAATGCTGAGACATAACACATTTCTCATTCAATACGGTGTCAGGTGAAATGGAACAGAGAGCTGCCCCCTCGAATAGCCTGCTGCATCAAACACTGGCAGCAAACATACTCGGGGGGAGCAACTCTCGCCGAGGCCGCTGAGGTGGCCGAAACAACTTAAGGTAGACTCAAGGTAGGTAGACATAGTGATAAACGATCTTAAGGGGAGATTTCCACTTGAGGGATATTTTTCTTGACCCCTTTCTCCCTCATGGTTAGCCCCATTGCTTTTGATATTATAAGACGTTCGCCCCATTAGTTTGGCGATTTTAAGAACTTTCGCCCCATTTCTGTCAATTTAAGACTTTTCGTGCAATTTAAGGGGAACAGGGCCTTCGGCCGGGACATTTTTCTACCGAAAAATGTACAAATTTATCTTGAAAGGGACTCAAGGGGGTGTAATGTTAAGCTTGATGGAGGTCTAGGGAACAAACTAAATACCTCCCCTTAACCCCTTCACTCTCATATGACGCAGAGGTTGCCAGATTAGCAATAAGATAGAGTTCTCTCACTCTTATTATTACCTCTCCAAAATTAGTTTTCTGCCCACAGCTAACTCAAAGACAACTGCAGAGGTTGAAGTAACTAAACTAAAGGTTTATAAATACCCCTGATGGTAACAAAGGCTTTAAAGTATCCCCAATAGGCTCAACACAGCTAACTCAAAGACAACTGCAGAGGTTGAAGTAACTAAACTAAAGGTTTCTAAATACCCCTGATGGTAACAAAGGCTTTAAAGTATCCCCAATAGGCTCAACACAGCTAACTCAAAGACAACTGCAGAGGTTGAAGTAACTAAACTAAAGGTTTCTAAATACCCCTGATGGTAACAAAGGCTTTAAAGTATCCCCAATAGGCTCAACACAGCTAACTCAAAGACAACTGCAGAGGTTGAAGTAACTAAACTAAAGGTTTATAAATACCCCTGATGGTAACAAAGGCTTTAAAGTATCCCCAATAGCCTCAACACAGCTAACTCAAAGACAACTGCAGAGTTGAAGTAACTAAACTAAAGGTTTCTAAATACCCCTGATGGTAACAAAGGCTTTAAAGTATCCCCAATAGGCTCAACACAGCTAACTCAAAGACAACTGCAGAGGTTGAAGTAACTAAACTAAAGGTTTATAAATACCCCTGATGGTAACAAAGGCTTTAAAGTATCCCCAATAGGCTCAACACAGCTAACTCAAAGACAACTGCAGAGGTTGAAGTAACTAAACTAAAGGTTTATAAATACCCCTGATGGTAACAAAGGCTTTAAAGTATCCCCAATAGGCTCAACACAGCTAACTCAAAGACAACTGCAGAGGTTGAAGTAACTAGACTAAAGGTTTTGTAAATACCCCTGATGGTAACAAAGGGTTTAAAGTATCCCCAATAGGCTCAACACAGCTAACTCAAAGACAACTGCAGAGGTTGAAGTAACTAAACTAAAGGTTTATAAATACCCCTGATGGTAACAAAGGCTTTAAAGTATCCCCAATAGGCTCAACACAGCTAACTCAAAGACAACTGCAGAGGTTGAAGTAACTAAACTAAAGGTTTATAAATACCCCTGATGGTAACAAAGGCTTTAAAGTATCCCCAATAGGCTCAACACAGCTAACTCAAAGACAACTGGAGAGGTTTGAAGTAACTAAACTAAAGGTTTATAAATACCCCTGATGGTAACAAAGGCTTTAAAGTATCCCCAATAGGCTCAACACAGCTAACTCAAAGACAACTGCAGAGGTTGAAGTAACTAAACTAAAGGTTTATAAATACCCTGATGGTAACAAAGGCTTTAAAGTATCCCCAATAGGCTCAACACAGCTAACTCAAAGACAACTGCAGAGGTTGAAGTAACTAAAATAAAGGTTTCTAAATACCCCTGATGGTAACAAAGGCTTTAAAGTATCCCCAATAGGCTCAACACAGCTAACTCAAAGACAACTGCAGAGGTTGAAGTAACTAAACTAAAGGTTTCTAAATACCCCTGATGGTAACAAAGGCTTTAAAGTATCCCCAATAGGCTCAACACAGCTAACTCAAAGACAACTGCAGAGGTTGAAGTAACTAAACTAAAGGTTTATAAATACCCCTGATGGTAACAAAGGCTTTAAAGTATCCCCAATAGGCTCAACACAGCTAACTCAAAGACAACTGCAGAGGTTGAAGTAACTAAACTAAAGGTTTCTAAATACCCCTGATGGTAACAAAGGCTTTAAAGTATCCCCAATAGGCTCAACACAGCTAACTCAAAGACAACTGCAGAGGTTGAAGTAACTAAACTAAAGGTTTCTAAATACCCCTGATGGTAACAAAGGCTTTAAAGTATCCCCAATAGGCTCAACACAGCTAACTCAAAGACAACTGCAGAGGTTGAAGTAACTAAACTAAAGGTTTATAAATACCCCTGATGGTAACAAAGGCTTTAAAGTATCCCCAATAGGCTCAACACAGCTAACTCAAAGACAACTGCAGAGGTTGAAGTAACTAAACTAAAGGTTTCTAAATACCCCTGATGGTAACAAAGGGTTTAAAGTATCCCCAATAGGCTCAACACAGCTAACTCAAAGACAACTGCAGAGGTTGAAGTAACTAAACTAAAGGTTTATAAATACCCCTGATGGTAACAAAGGCTTTAAAGTATCCCCAATAGGCTCAACACAGCTAACTCAAAGACAACTGCAGAGGTTGAAGTAACTAAACTAAAGGTTTATAAATACCCCTGATGGTAACAAAGGTTTTAAAAGTATCCCCAATAGGCTCAACACAGCTAACTCAAAGACAACTGCAGAGGTTGAAGTAACTAAACTAAAGGTTATAAATACCCCTGATGGTAACAAAGGCTTTAAAGTATCCCCAATAGGCTCAACACAGCTAACTCAAAGACAACTGCAGAGGTTGAAGTAACTAAACTAAAGGTTTATAAATACCCCTGATGGTAACAAAGGCTTTAAAGTATCCCCAATAGGCTCAACACAGCTAACTCAAAGACAACTGCAGAGGTTGAAGTAACTAAACTAAAGGTTTCTAAATACCCCTGATGGTAACAAAGGCTTTAAAGTATCCCCAATAGGCTCAACACAGCTAACTCAAAGACAACTGCAGAGGTTGAAGTAACTAAACTAAAGGTTTTAAATACCCCTGATGGTAACAAAGGCTTTAAAGTATCCCCAATAGGCTCAACACAGCTAACTCAAAGACAACTGCAGAGGTTGAAGTAACTAAACTAAAGGTTGCTAAATACCCCTGATGGTAACAAAGGCTTTAAAGTATCCCCAATAGGCTCAACACAGCTAACTCAAAGACAACTGCAGAGGTTGAAGTAACTAAACTAAAGGTTTATAAATACCCCTGATGGTAACAAAGGCTTTAAAGTATCCCAATAGGCTCAACACAGCTAACTCAAAGACAACTGCAGAGGTTGAAGTAACTAAACTAAAGGTTTATAAATACCCCTGATGGTAACAAAGGCTTTAAAGTATCCCCAATAGGCTCAACACAGCTAACTCAAAGACAACTGCAGAGGTTGAAGTAACTAAACTAATACCCCTGATGGTAACAAAGGCTTTAAAGTATCCCCAATAGGCTCAACACAGCTAACTCAAAGACAACTGCAGAGGTTGAAGTAACTAAACTAAAGGTTTATAAATACCCCTGATGGTAACAAAGGCTTTAAAGTATCCCCAATAGGCTCAACACAGCTAACTCAAAGACAACTGCAGAGGTTGAAGTAACTAAACTAAAGGTTTCTAAATACCCCTGATGGTAACAAAGGCTTTAAAGTATCCCCAATAGGCTCAACACAGCTAACTCAAAGACAACTGCAGAGGTTGAAGTAACTAAACTAAAGGTTATAAATACCCCTGATGGTAACAAAGGCTTTAAAGTATCCCCAATAGGCTCAACACAGCTAACTCAAAGACAACTGCAGAGGTTGAAGTAACTAAACTAAAGGTTTATAAATACCCCTGATGGTAACAAAGGCTTTAAAGTATCCCCAATAGGCTCAACACAGCTAACTCAAAGACAACTGCAGAGGTTGAAGTAACTAAACTAAAGGTTGCTAAATACCCCTGATGGTAACAAAGGCTTTAAAGTATCCCCAATAGGCTCAACACAGCTAACTCAAAGACAACTGCAGAGGTTGAAGTAACTAAACTAAAGGTTTATAAATACCCCTGATGGTAACAAAGGCTTTAAAGTATCCCCAATAGGCTCAACACAGCTAACTCAAAGACAACTGCAGAGGTTGAAGTAACTAAACTAAAGGTTTATAAATACCCCTGATGGTAACAAAGGCTTTAAAGTATCCCCAATAGGCTCAACACAGCTAACTCAAAGACAACTGCAGAGGTTGAAGTAACTAAACTAAAGGTTGCTAAATACCCCTGATGGTAACAAAGGCTTTAAAGTATCCCTAATAGGCTCAAAATTGCGTCATATGTCGGAGAGGGTTAATAATACTGGCAATATTCGATTACTAAACTCTCTCTCTCTCTTATATATATATAGATAGATACAAATATACCGTAACAAGTGTCCTGAAGTGCTTAGCCTAGGTGCAGAGAGAGCCAGGAACACAGTATTATTCTGGAAACACTTGAAACACACATCTCTCTCTCTCTCTCTCTTATATATATATAGATAGATACAAATATACCGTAACAAGTGTCCTGAAGTGCTTAGCCTAGGTGCAGAGAGAGCCAGGAACACAGTATTATTCTGGAAACACTACCTGTACTAGTGTTGGAGTTTCTGGGGTGTACCACAGAATATATTAACCATTACTTTCTACACAACACATGTAACACACACACACACACATCTCTCTCTCTCTCTCTCTCACACTCACACACACTCTCTCACTCTCTCTAGTAACTCAATATCCAGGAAATACTCACTCACTCTAACACACACTCTCACTCTCTCTCTCTCACACACATATCTCTCTCTCTCTCAAACACACTCACACACTCTCTCTAGTAACTCAATATCCAGGAAATACTACGAGTGATGTGGTTTAGGATCGAATCACACACCTCTCTCTCACTCAAACACACACACTCTCACTCTCTCTCTCACTTACTCACTCATGCCAACCTGACTTATAAACACAAATATGAATGTAACCAGACGACGATGCTGTTGTTTCAGTGGAATAATGGCTCTTTGAGCAGTATGTATCGCCTTACTAGTGGTTGTCCCCTCACAGGATGGGGGGCGCTGCTCAATAAACTCGCCCCTCGGGGCAAAATCAAATCTCTCTCTCTCTCTCACCAGTAATACAATAACTGTGTTGAGGTATACTGCTGTACCACACACACACACACACACACACACTATTGTTTTATACACACACCCCTTGTCAGTCTTAGCACACACACATACACACACTCTCTCTCTCTCACATACACACATATACACTCACATCTCTCTCTCTCTCTCTCTCTCACACACACACACACACACTCTCTCACTCTCTATCTTTCTCCCTCTCTCTCTCTCTCTCACACACACTCTCTCTCTCACACAAACACTCAAAATACCACACACACACACACACACACTAGAATCACCATATATCCAGGCAAGGCTATCCAAGCGTCAAGGCTTACATACAGACATGCAACAGGACAATCTCAGCTGCTACCCATGCGCCACACACACACGCGCGATAGCTACCCGCACACCATTTTAACCTTCTATATAAATCAACAGACCACACAAACACACACGCTATATAATATCACACATATATATAAAATCAAATCTCTCTATCTATCTATCTATCTATCTCATTCCCAACACCAACCACCTCCCAATTAAATGAATGAATGCCTGTGGTTCAAACAGATCTTAAGGGGAAATTTCCACTTGAGGGATTTTTTTCTTTACTCCTTTCTCCCTCATGTTTAGCCCCATTACTTTTGAAGTTTTAAGACGTTCGCCCCATTAGTTTGGCGATTTTAAGAAGTTTCACCCCATTTATGTCACTTTTAAGACCTTTCGTCCCATTTAGGTGTAGATTTTTTCCTGGCGAACGATAGCGAGCCTGTAATTTAAGAGGAACCGGCCTTCGGCCGGGAAATTTTTCTACCGAAAAATGTACCCAACCCTCACCCAGAACCGGTAACCATGGTAACGCTGCCTCGTCAGGGTACGGTGTCGAATTGTTGCTAAGGAAATGGTAGTCACTAAGCTATGTGTGTGTATGTGTGTGTGTACTCACCTAATTGTAGGTGAATTAGGTGAGTACACATATACATATACACACACACACACATAGCTTAGTGACTACCATTTCCTTAGCAACAATTCTACACCGTACCCTGACAAGGCAGCGTTACCATGGTTACCGGTTCTGGGGTGAGGGTTGGGTACATTGTGTGTGTGTGTGTGTGTGTGTGTGTGTGTGTGTGTGTGTGTGTGTGTGTGTGTGTGTGTGTGTGTGTGTATATATATATCGACAAATTGGTATTCTTAAACAGCTTTACAAACAAAATTGGTAAGCTCTCCCCCAAGGTTGCAGGACGATTGCTAGTCTCAGGTACAAGTGTTGCTAGCCGACACCTGTGATGACTCATTACACCTGTATAATTGCAACACCTCCATCATTACATTAATTACACTTTTAATTAATTTGTATTTATATCAAGGTGAAGGCAAGGGTGTATATATATATATATATATATATATATATATATATATATATATATATATATATATATATATATATATATATATATAGAGAGAGAGAGTGAGTGAGTGAGTGAGTGAGTGAGTGAGTGAGTGAGTGAGAGAGAGAGAGAGAGAGAGAGAGAGAGAGAGAGAGAGAGAGTGTGAGAGAGAGAGAGAGTGAGAGAGAGAGATTATTGGAAATTTATCATTTTTGTTACCGTACTGTACAGTCGCGCTAATAAGTCATGTCTGGGCACCAAGTATGTTTTGGTCAATAGTTGGTATCAGCAATATCTAAGCTTCATTTCTTCATATCCAGTGAAATATACAAACATGTTGCTACACTTACCCACCCTATTCAACATCTGACAGACATTAATACAGCACAGAGCAAGCCAAACGTAATGACAGCTGAGACATGACTTATTAGCGCTACACTTACCCACCCTATTCAACATCTGACAGACATTAATACAGCACAGAGCAAGCCAAACGTAATGACAGCTGGGACATGACTTATTAGCGCGACCGTACGGTACCATTACTTCCTATCTAAATAACCTACACACACACACACACACACACACACAGTTAAACATCCTCAACTTTAACGGGAGATTTCCACCTGGAGGATTTTTTTTTCTGGACCCCTTTCTCCCTCATGTTTAGCCCCATTGCTTTTGAGATTTTAAGACGTTCGCCCCATTAGTTTGGCGATTTTAAGAACCCTCGCCCCATTTCTGTCAATTTTAAGACTATTCGCGCTATTTAGGTGTCGATTTTTTCCTGGCGAGCGATAGCGACCCTGTAATTTAAGGGGAACCGGCCTTCGGCCGGGAATTTTTTCTACCGAAAAATGTACAAATGTATCTTGAAAGGGGGTCTAGGGGGGAGTAATTTTAAGCTTGATGGAAGTCTAGGGAATATACTAAAAACCTCCCCTTATCCTACAAACACACACACAAACACCCACCCACCCACCCACACCCACACACACACCCAGCCACACACACACACCAACCCACCCACCCACACACACACACACAAAACCCACACAAACAAAACCACCACAAACACACACACAAACCCACCCACACACACACACAAACACACAAACACACCCACAAGTAGACACGTGACCAATACCTCGTCTCCTCAGTTTGACTCACACACCTCTCCTATCACGACCCTCTGATAAAGATAACCGGTGTCATATCGTTATCATATCCTTAATAAGCCATCTTGAGACGTGGGTACCAGGTTATTGAGTTAACGACGGTAGTAATTCCGTTATCTAATGTTTTTGTTTTCAAGGTGTACGAAGGAGACAAAAGGCAAAACCGACTGTCACAAGTGTCTCCCAATATTTTTAAAGAATGATAGTCGGTATTTTAAACGTTTTTTTCTCTCTCTCTCTCTCTCTCTCTCTCTCTCTATATATATATATATATATATATATATATATATAGGCCTATGTTTGTTTTTGTGGTGTACTTCTTTAGAGTAGTGAAATGAATAGGTGTTTGTGAGAGTTAGCTGGATTACTCTCTCTGTAGACACAAACAGAAACAGTGAGGAAAGCCAAGCATATGAAACAGGAGTTCCAGCAACCCCTTATCACATGCCTATGAGACCTCCCCTGGGTATTGATATAAGACTATAGACCTATTTGTGTCATATGTTAGCATTGCTAAGAATGCCTCTAAAAAACTGGGACTCCTGTACAGAGTTCGAGAATTCTTCACTGACGAGCAGTTGGCCGTAATATATAAAAGTCATGTGCGCTCTCAGATGGATTACTGTTCACCTCTGTGGGGTGGAAGTGGAGTGGTTGCATTGAGGCAGTTGGACAAAATTCAAAATAAAGCTATTAGATTAATCAATAACCCTGCAATCACACAGGACCTTCCTACATTAGCCATACGAAGAAACGTTGCATCCCTTGCATTATTCTACAGATATTTTCACAGCAATTGTTCCGAGGGGAACTTGCTTCAATTGTGCCGCCTCTCCACATCTTTCCCCGTAGAACTAGGGCAGCTGAGAGCGCACATGAATTTACACTTTCTCCTCCACAATGCAGAACTTCTGCTTATCAGAAATTCATTTATCCCCAGAGCTACTACTCTTTGGAATTCACTTCCCTCGAATTGCTTTCCACAAACTTACAATCAACAAATGTTTAAATCCAGTTGTTACAAACATTTTATGAATGGAGGATGCCTTTAGGCACATGGACCTTTTTGTTTTATCTGTGTTTTTCCTTCCTCCATTCATTGTCTCTTAAAAAAAAAAAAAAAAAAAAAATATGTGCATGAATGAAACAAAAGGCAAAGCTGTCTGTAACAAGTGTCTCCCCCAAAGTTCAAAGAGTGAGAGAGCCAAATTCAAGGTACGTTAGAGTCACAATGCTTGGACACACGGAGCTTGAAACATTTGAAGTCATAGGATGAGGGAAAGATACATAATAATTAAGGGGAGATATCCACTTGAGGGACTTTTTTCTTTACCCGCTTCTCCCTCATGTTTAGCCCCATTGCTTTTGAGATTTTAAGACGTTCGCCCCATTAGTTTGGCAATTTTAAGACCTTTCACCCAATTTATGTCACTTTTAAGACCTTTCGTCCCATTTAGGTGTCAAATTTTTCCTGGCGAGCGATAGCGAGCCTGCAATTTAAGAGGAATCGGCCTTCGGCCGGTACATTTTTCTACCGAAAAATGTACAAATTTATCTTGAAAGGGGGTCAAGGGGGTGTAATTTCAAGCTTGATGGAAGTCTAGGAAACACACTAAAAACCTCCCCTTAAGGCCGGTATCACACGAGCGCTGTTTCACTCAACATTTATCCTCAACACTGGTCTGGCAGCTTCTGAGGTCAATATTTAGAATATGTCGGTGACCTAAATTGATCTACCATCAGTCTAGTTTCCGACACCAGTGCAACATATTCCAGAAATGTTGCCAGGAAAATGTTGATCCTGGAATGTTGACTGTAAAAGCTCTCGTGTGATACCGGCTTAAGTCAAGTAGAGTCAAAACACCTTTAAAATTCCTCGCATTTTTACTCTTTCTCTCCCTCTCTCTTTGGCTTGTATCCATTCGGCCCCATTCAGCCTACTGTTTTAAGACGTTTACCCCCATCCAGGTGTCATTATTTGCCTGGCGAGCGGTAGCGAGCCAGCATATATATATTTTGTTTTGACAGCAAGCTAAATTTGTAAATTTTTTGATAGAAACATTTCTCCATACAATGCTGGCTCGCTATCGCTCGCCAGGAAGAAATCGACACCTGGATGGGGATAAACGTCTTAAAACAGTTGGCTGAATGGGGCCGAATGGATACAAGCCAGAGAAAGAGAGAAAAGGACAGAACAAAAACAGGTCACCCCTCTTAACCCCTTCACCGCCATGACGACTTTCTACTTTGGATCCAGGCTGAAATTACACATGTTATGCATGTTTAAGGGGAGATCTCCACTTGAGGGATTTTTTTCTTGAGCCCTTTCTCCCTCATGTCTAGCCCCATTGTTTTTGAGATGTTAAGATGTTTGCCCCGTTAGTTTGGCGATTTTAAGAACTTTCACCCCATTTTAAGACCTTTCGTGCCATTCAGGTGTCGATTTTATCCTGGCGAGCGATAGCGAGCCTGTAATTTAAGAGGAACCGGCTTTCAGCCGGGACATTTTTCTACCGAAAAATGTACAAATTGATCTTGAAAGGGGCTCAAGGGGGTGTAATCTTAAGCTTGATGGAGGTCTAGGGACCAAACTAAAAACCTCCCCTTAATTGATCCATTGTAAACTAACGACCTGTATTTCAATCTGTACCGAACCCAACATAGGTGATATAATGCACTCTAGAGATGTACCATGTAATGTACCATGTAATGCACTCTAGAGATGTACCATGTAATGTACCATGTAATGTACCATGTAATGTACCATGTAATGCACTCTAGAGATGTACCATGTAATGTACCATGTAATGTACCATGTAATGTACCATGTAATGCACTCTAGAGATGTACCATGTAATGTACCATGTAATGTACCATGTAATGTACCATGTAATGCACTCTAGAGATGTACCATGTAATGATGTCAATGAGTACAGCAGCAGTATGGTACGGTTAAGGGGGGGGGGGGGTTGTCTCCTTAAAGGGGGTGGGGGGTGACCTGTTTTTGTTCTGTCCTTTTCTATCTTTCTCTGGCTTGTATCCATTTGGCCCCATTCAGCCTACTGTTTTAAGACGTTTATCCCCATCCAGGTGTCGATTTTTGACTGGTGAGCGGTAGCGAGCCAGCATATTTGTTATTTTTGTTTGACAGCAGGCTAAATTTGTACATTTTTCGATAGAAAAATGTCTCCGGCGAAGCCGGATTTCTCCATACAATACTGGTTCGCTATCGCTCGCCAGGAAAAAATCGACACCAGAATTGCGATAAACATCTTATAACAGTAAGCTGAATGGGGCCGAATGGACAAGTCAGAGAAAGAGAGCAAAGGACAGAAATAACCAAAAGCTGGGTCACCCCCCTTAAAGCAGGTCTTAAAAGCCCCTTAAACGCAGGTATAAAGCAGGTTTAAAATAATCAATTGTATGCTAACGACCTTTGATAAGTATATATGGGTTGGGTGTGAAAGGGATCTGCCGTGTGTGGGCCTGTCAGCTCTTAGTATAATTAGCCTAATTAACCTCGACCGTACCGTACCCAATATGACGAACCACACACTATTCCTGGGTCCGGTGCGTCATACAGTCTTCCGAAGCTTGATCGAGCCCTAATGAGATACGGTACATTGATACGAGATTAGATAAATTAGGGTAGGTGATATTAGTCTAAATAGTGTCAGTTTGATAATACGTAGTCTCTCTCTCTCTCTCTCTCTCTTTCTCTCTCTCTCTCTCTCTCTCTCTCTCTCTCTCTCTCTCTCTCTCTCTCTCTCTCCAGTAAGTAAATACGTGTTAGAGGAAGATGTGTTAGGTGTATCGCGCAGTAAGTATCTGATTGATGACACGTAGTATATATATATATATATATATATATATATATATATATATATATATATATATATACTTACATCCCAACACACATAGGCCTACATAACACAAGCCCATTAAGGTGAGGTATTTAGTTTCTTCCCTAGAACTCCATCAAGCTTAAAATTACACCCCCTTTCAAGATAAATTTGTACATTTTTCGGTAGAAAAATGTACCGGCCGAAGGCCGATTCCTCTCAAATTACAGGCTCGCTATCGCTCGCCAGGAAAAAATCGACACCTAAATGGCACGAAAGTTCTTAAAATTGACAGAAATGGGGCGAAAGTTCTTAAAATCCCCAAACTAAAGGGGGCGAGCGTCTTAAAATCTAAAAAAACAATGGGGCGAACCAAGAGAGAGAAATGGGTCCCTCAAGTGGAAATCTCCCCTTAAGAAACACTGCAAAAGCCCTATTGGCCCCCATGAAGCGGGCCCCTATCCAATGGGCTAGTATTAAATAAACAACAACAATAACAACAACAACAGCAACAACAATAAACGAAGCAGACCCCTGTTCGCTGATTGGCGCTCTCTCTCTCACTCTCTCTCTCTCTCACACATATATAAATAGATAGATAGATAGATAGATAGTATTATTGACCACAGCTTACAATATTAACGTAAAATACAAAACGAGTATAGTACAAAACAATGACACACACACACACACACACACACACACACACACACACACACACACACACACACACACACACATACAGCCCGTAGCCTAGTAGGTAGAGCCAAGGCCACCTAGAGTACCTAGGTACTCTAGGTGGCCTTGGTAGAGCTCTCGTCTCACACACGAGGGGTCGGGGGTTCAATCCCCGGCCGGACGGAGACAAATTGGGCTTGTCTCCTTTCATGTGTTAGCCTCAGTTCACCTAGCTGTAAATAGGTACCTGGAATAAGTGGACGACGTTGTGACATCCCATCTGGGGTTGGCAAAAATGGAACAAGGCGAGATGGGTATCATATGGTTCACCTAAGCTGATGGCTACCTAAGCCTTCGGGCGAGACGGTACCGTCTATAGTGAGAATGGTACCATACAGATCCACCCTAAGCCTTCGTTTCCGATGTCGCTAATTGGCTAAAATACAGACTACACACACATCCACAGCCATTCCAACAGTACATAAAACACTTAACATGCATTTCACGCAATACATTCCCAGTTAAGGAGGCGCGATAATAATGAGCATAGCTCGCATTGCGTGGATTCCCCTTGACGAACAAGTAACGGAGTGACACACACACACACACCACTATGATGTCAGGGAGAGATAAGACAAAGTAGGCCAGGCTGTCACTTTGATCTGTATACCTGTTGAATCACGCGTAGTCTCTCTCTCTCTCTCTCTCTCTCTCTAAGCACGCCACACTTCCTAATTCACCTCCAGACATAGTTTATTCGTAAGGGGAGGTTTTTAGAGTTTGTCCCCTAGAGCCCCATCATACTTTAATTTACACCCCCTTGACCCCCTTTCAAGATAAATTTGTACATTGTTCGGTAGAAAAATGTCCCGGCCAAAGGCCGCTTTCTCTTAACCCCTTCAGACTCAATATGACGCAGAGGTTGCCAGATTAGCAATAAGAAATAGAGTTCTCTCACTCTTATAATTACCTCTCCAAAATTAGTTTTCTGCCCACAGCTAACTCAAAGACAACTGCAGAGGTTGAAGTAACTAAACTAAAGGTTTCTAAATACCCCTGATGGTAACAAAGGCTTAAAGTATCCCCAATAGGCTCAACACAGCTAACTCAAAGACAACTGCAGAGGTTGAAGTAACTAAACTAAAGGTTTATAAATACCCCTGATGGTAACAAAGGCTTTAAAGTATCCCCAATAGGCTCAACACAGCTAACTCAAAGACAACTGCAGAGGTTGAAGTAACTAAACTAAAGGTTTATATAATACCCCTGATGGTAACAAAGGCTTTAAAGTATCCCCAATAGGCTCAACACAGCTAACTCAGACAACTGCAGAGGTTGAAGTAACTAAACTAAAGGTTTCTAAATACCCCTAATGGTAACAAAGGCTTTAAAGTATCCCCAATAGGCTCAACACAGCTAACTCAAAGACAACTGCAGAGGTTGAAGTAACTAAACTAAAGGTTTATAAATACCCCTGATGGTAACAAAGGCTTTAAAGTATCCCCAATAGGCTCAACACAGCTAACTCAAAGACAACTGCAGAGGTTAAAGTAACTAAACTAAAGGTTTCTAAATACCCCTGATGGTAACAAAGGCTTTAAAGTATCCCTAATAGGCTCAACACAGCTAACTCAAAGACAACTGCAGAGGTTGAAGTAACTAAACTAAAGGTTTATAAATACCCCTGATGGTAACAAAGGCTTTAAAGTATCCCCAATAGGCTCAACACAGCTAACTCAAAGACAACTGCAGAGGTTGAAGTAACTAAACTAAAGGTTTATAAATACCCCTGATGGTAACAGTACGGTAACAGTAAAGTATCCCTAATAGGCTCAAAATCGCGTCATATGTCGGAGAGGGTTAATACTATTAGTAAGACAAAAACCTGTAGCTCTTCTAAGGTTCCTCCTATGACGTCAAAGTGGACACTCCCTCAACACTAAGGTAGGGTAGGGACGGTCCATTGGTCTGGCTTAGGGTCCACTGGTCTTAAGGGGAGGCAGACCGTTTTGATGGACCCCCTTCTCCCTAATGTTTAGCCCCGCTAGTTTTGAGATTAGAAGACGTTCGGCCACCTTATGATTTTAACACATTTCACCCCATTTCGTTGTCAATTTTAGCCTTTCGTGCCATTTGGTCGATTATTATATCAAAATTTTAAGAGGAATTGACCTTCGGCCGGGACATGCTTTCTACCGAAAAATATACAAATGTATCTTGCAGGGGAGGTCTAAGGGGTGTTTTTCTAAGCTTGATGGAGGTCTAGGGGGTGTTTTTCTAAGCTTGATGGAGGAAACTCAAGACAAATAAAATAGAAATGAAAACATCGAACACAAAAGTGAACCATCCCCTCTTACGAATATAAGAAAAAAAAAAAAAAATGGGAGTCTGCAAAAAGACGATCGGCCCACACAAGGCAGATCCCTGTCACACCCAACCCCAATATATAATAGAAGGAGGGATAGATTATGTTTATGTCTATTCAGGATGCTGTCTCGATACTCTCCGTTATGATACAGTGGCCTCGCTCATTTGGTTACTGATAGGATCACATTATGTCCATGACTGTTTTTGTATTAGGCTAAACATACATAAATACATACATACATAAATACATACATAGCCTACATACATACATAAGAACAATGGAAATCTGCAGAAAGCTTATTGGCCCATACGAGGCAGACCCGTTCTTATATATATATATATATATATATATACCACCACATATAATTATACATAGAAAAACACACATACAGTATATACACACTCACTCACTCACTCTTTATACTGGGTCTTGCGTGGGAATTCGTACTCAAAGCTAAACAGAGAGAGAGAGAGAGAGAGAGAGAGAGAATAATAATAATAATAATAAATACCGGTAATAATAAAAAAAAAATCCACTTAAAAGTGGTTATTCTGCTCATAATTACAAATACAAAGTGTACATTAAGTATTAACTTAGGTATAAACTTAGATTGTACATACACATTCAGATGCATATATACACGCAATACACACATATAAAGTATATACCAACATGCCCATACATACACCCATATTTATACATACATATACCGTAGAGAGAGAGAGAGAGAGAGAGAGAGAGAGAGAGAGAGAGAGAGAGAGAGAGAGAGAGAGAGAGAGAGAAAGAGAGAGAGATAAACGACACTGTGACTTGACTTATATAACAGCTAGGGTATGTCTAGACCTAAGGGGAGATGAGCTTTTTGGGTTGTAATAATAATTCATTTATTTCTTAGTTTCCTCGCTAGACCTCCATCAAGCTTAACAAATCTCCCTAGACCCCCCTTCAAGATAAATATGTACATTTTTCGGTAGGAAAATGTCCCGGCCGAAGGCCAATTACTCTTAAAATACTGTCTTCGTGGTGCGTAAGGTGTTGATTTTCGGTGTGAGCGTCCTGGGTTCGAATCCACGGACTGCCACATGTGTTTATTAAATTTCATTAATCGATTTTAGGAGTAGAGTTGGTTGTTGGAAGGAACATAATAAATGACTGGCTCGCTATCGCTCGCAAGGAAAAATTCGATACGTAAATGGCATGAAAGGTCTTATTATTGACAAAGAAATAGGGTGAAAGGTCTTAAAATCACCATACTAATAGAGTGAACGTCTTACAATATCAAAACCAATGGGGCTAAACAAGAGGGAGAAGGGAGGCCAGAAAAACCGGCCCAAGCCCCCTTTACAACATACCAGGTAAAATAATGGGATAGGGAAGCGTAGTAAAATATCCACTCAGCCTCTCTAAGCCCCGCCCCCTCCCCTCGTATGATGCGACGGTGCCACACTTCCGCGCGCCATTTCAAAACATCGCCTATTTTTCCAGTTTACGAGCTAAATTTACACATCTCTAACATACTCTCTATCATACTTACCTAAACATTAATACACTAACACATAACTAGCATATTTCGATCAAGAAAAACGTCAACATCAAACTAAGACGAAGCTAAACAACAGATGTGGCACCAAGGACGCCACATCAAAACAAAAACAAACCTTTCCTATGACGTGAGCCTGTATCCGGTATCACACGGGCGCTACTCCCAGCAACTTTTCGATCCCTAAGTTAATCCTGGCAATATTTTAATGGTATTTAGCACTGGTATCGGTAACCATAATGGCATTAGATTTATAATAGGTGACTATATATATATATATATATATATATATAGTATGCGTATTTCAAAAGATAGCTTACGTGGTCAAATATTCAGGGGATAAGAATCTCACACGACATCCGTCCGTTAGTATTATGAAGTAGAAACGATTACATAAGTCTGATGCCAAACCGAGATCATTTCTTTTAACGATTGGAATAAATATGAAAAGTATAAGAATAGATTTATTATGTTCCTTCCAACAACCAACTATAGTCCTAAAATCGATTTATGAAATTTACAAACACATGTGGCAGTCCGTGGATTCGAACCCAGGATGCTCACACCGAATATCAACACCTTATGCATCGCATAATTATCTCTAAGAAGATTGTTTTCTGTGTTTAGGCCTATATTATTCTATCATTTCCATGGACATATTTAAAAATTGGAAATGAATAGGCTAAGATAACAAAATAATAATATGTAAAAGTGTATAAGTTGCAATTACTATGTTGCATGCTAGGCCTATTTCGTATTAAATTGGAAAGAATATGAAAAAGATATATAGGATTTGTTTTAAGTTGAATTTTATTTTATTTTTTATTTATTAATTGTTTTCATTGTTTTAAATGTTATTACTTCCAAGGACATATTATAAGAACTACGCATCATTACTATATCTGTCTTTAGTGATGATTAACTCTTTCAAGATCCGAGTACGCATTTCTTTTGTTTGCTGGTTATCATTAGACGATTTCATTCAGATTAGGACGGGTATGTGGAAGTCAGAGGGTTAATGGAGATAGTCTTCACCCTTATAATGCCCACAGATCCTTCCTAAGCTGTATAAAACCTTCTAATGACAGCCAGAATAAACTAACAAAATACGTCATAATCTTCAAAGGGTAAATTATACAAAGAAATTTTCTTAACTAGTCAAAAATTGCTTAATGATGAAACAAAATATATAGGTCTTAATAAATGAAAGGACGAAATATATAATGCGTCGTTACATAGGCTACGGATGAAAACTAGGCTATATAAATTAGTACCGTGAAAGCTAAATACCTCTCCGTTTCAAGATCCGATGACGCATTTCTTTTGTTCCAGCTATTGTTTGGTTAGACGCTATACGGAAGTCAGAGGGTTAATTCTTTACCCCTTTGAGTCCCACAGATCCTTCCCAAACTGTTTAAAATCGTCTACTGGTAGCAAGAATATATATTACTCAAAAAACGCGCCAAAATCCTCAAGAGGGGGATGTTTTTCTGTGATAACCGTCCTGGTGGTGTAATGGTTAAGGTGGCAAAAATCTCTGTGTGATAACCCAGGTTCGAATCCCGGTGGATCATATATACTTTAATTAATTTCATTGGGGGTGTTTGGTGTTGTGGTGAAATTAATAAAATAAAGATTAATTTAGCCTACGTCCCTTCTCTCTCATGTTTAGCCCCATTAGTTTTCAGTTTACGAACTGGAATATATTAGAGATACTTACTCATATTAGGCGGAGTATTCATATTGATAGTAGTAGTAGTAGAAGTAGCTTTAGGTAGATAATTTAACAAAAGTAGATTCTCAACCTCAAACAAAGGTTGAATCGCACTCGTCTTGCACAAAGGTAGGCTACTCTATCTCTCATTAAAAATGTATCAATCTTTCCCAATGATACCCTTTCCTATGGGTACATAAGAGCAGTATTTATCTTTCTCCACTTATGGGGTAGGGATATGGCGTTTCTTCTCTAAACGGGGAGCGGAATTTAGCAGCGATATACTCCCAACCGTTGCCCGCGTTGCACTGAGCCACTGACAGGCGACAGCAGTACAGCTTAGCTCAGCCTCGCAGCAGTGATACCAAATCTAGCAGACATATTCGCTAGAGTAGTTGGCAAAGGTCGCTAGTCAGTAGAAGAATGCAAATATATAATGGAAAAACTAGCAAACTATGTAGAAAACCACAGACATATAGCTATATTATATAAAGTACCACTATAATTCAATAAGATAGATGTAAATTATGATATCTAACTTAAGAGCGAAATATGTTACATCTAGCAAACGTAGCTAGACTGGCAATACTGATTCCTCCTTCGCGGGGTGCACAGGGTGTGACAGTGTTGCCGTACTTCCCAATAATAACACACAACAAAGCCACTCCAACACCTTCCTCTCTCTCCAACACCCCTTCTACCCTCTCAACACTATACAGACTAATAACACACATAACAAAGCCACTCCAACAGCTTCCTCTCCAACACCCCTTCTACCTTCACCATCACCATATGCAGACAAATAACACACACAACAAAGCCACTCCAACAGCTTCCTCTCTGGACCCAATACCCCTTCTACACTCTCAACACTATACAGACAAATAACACACACAACAAAGCCACTCCAACAGCTTCCTCTCTGGACCCAATACCCCTTCTACACTCTCAACACTATACAGACTAATAACACACACAACAAAGCCACTCCAACAGCTTCCTCTCTGGACCCAATACCCCTTCTACACTCTCAACACTATACAGACTAATAACACACATAACAAAGCCACTCCAACAGCTTCCTCTCTCTCTCTCTCCAACACCCCTTCTACCTTCACCATCACCATATGCAGACAAATAACACACACAACAAAGCCACTCCAACAGCTTCCTCTCTGGACCCAATACCCCTTCTACACTCTCAACACTATACAGACAAATAACACACACAACAAAGCCACTCCAACAGCTTCCTCTCTGGACCCAATACCCCTTCTACACTCTCAACACTATACAGACTAATAACACACATAACAAAGCCACTCCAACAGCTTCCTCTCTCTCCAACACCCCTTCTCAACCTCTCTACACTATACAGACTAAAAACACACATAACAAAGCCACTCCAACAGCTTCCTCTCTCTCTCCAACACCCCTTCTACCCTCTCTACACTATACAGACTAATAACACACATAACAAAGCCACTCCAACAGCTTCCTCTCTCTCCAACACCCCTTCTACACTATACAGACTAATAACACACATAACAAAGCCACTCCAACAGCTTCCTCTCTCTCTCCAACACCCCTTCTCCCCTCTCTACACTATACAGACTAATAACACACATAACAAAGCCACTCCAACAGCTTCCTCTCCCTCCAACACCCCTTCTCAACCTCTCTACACTATAGACTAATAACACACATAACAAAGCCACTCCAACAGCTTTCTCTCCTCTCAACACTATACAGACTAATAACACACATAACAAAGCCACTCCAACAGCTTCCTCTCCCTCCAACACCACTTCTCAACCTCTCTAAGGGGGCCCACCTCGCTTTTGTTCTCTTTCTCTCCCTCTCTCTTTGGCTTATATCCATTCGGCCCCATTCAACCTACTGTTTTAAGATGTTTACCCCCATCCAGGTGTCAATATTTGCCTGGCGAGCGGTAGCGAGCCAACATATATATATTTTTGTTATGACAGCAAGCTAAATTTTTACATTTTTCGATAGAAAAATGTCTCAGGCGAAGCCGGATTTCTCCATACAATGCTGGCTCGCTATCGCTCGCCAGGAAGAAACCTACACCTGGATGGGGATAAACGTCTTAAAACAGTAGGCTGAATGGGGCCGAATGGATACAAGCCAGAGAAAGAGAGAAAAAGAGAAAAAACGGTGGTGACCCCCCCCCCCCCCCACCCCCTAAAGGGGAGATGGGTCGTGTTACTAGGTCTCCCTTCTCTCTCATGTTTAGCCCCATTAGTTTTCAGATTTCAAGACGTGCGGTCCATTACTTCGGCGATTTGAAGAAGTTTCGCCCCATGTCTTTGTCGATATTAAGGAGAGAGAGACTTCCACCGGGAGGATTTTATTCTGAACCTCTTTCTCCCTCGTGTTTAGGCCCCATTGCTTGTGAGATTTAAAGACGTTTGCCCCATTAGTTTGGCGATTTTAAGAACCCTCGCCCCATTTCTGTCAATTTTAAGACCATTCGTGTCATTTAGGTGTCGATTTTTTCCTGGCGAGCGATAGCGAGCCTGTAATTTAAGGGGAACCGGCCTTCGGCCGGGAAATTTTTCTACCGAAAAATGTACACATTTATCTTGAAAGGGGGTCAAGGGGGTGTAATTTCAAGCTTGATGGAGGTCTAGGAAACACACTAAAAACCTCCCCTTAAGAGGGAATGGGCGTATTTAGTAGTTCATTTGTGTATTTTTTGTATTATTATTATTATTATTATTATTATTATTATTATTATTATTATTATTTTTTTTTTTTTTTTTTTTTTTTTTTTTTTTTTAGTTTCCTCCGTAGACCTCAATTAGGCTTGAGATAAATTTGTACATTTCATATTAGAGAAAAGTTACCTTCTACATTACAGGTTCGCTATCTATCGCCAGGAAAAAAATCGACACCTAAATGGCACGAAAAATCATATTATCGACAAAAATATATGGGGCAAAAGCTCTTAAAATCGTCAAAGTAAGGGACTGAACATCTTACAATCTGAAAGCTAATGGGGCTAAACATGAGGGAGAATGGGGTCCAGAAAGCCGACCCCTCTCTCCTTAAAAAAGCTGACGTAACTTTCCTACGACGGGAGTAAGCCCTTTGTTTTTAACCCTTTCGATACCATGACGTCATTATTAGTCATATTCTAGCTAATTACAATTAAAATTAAAATGTAAAACTTGCAAACTAAACAAACCAAAATTGGGACAAGGACAATATAAAGTCAAATTAAATTATCAAAATCGCTATGTGGAAACAACGCTTACTAAAATGAAAATTATTAAATAAAAGAACACAATCCACCACATAGGGTGTACATTACTACATGAGCAAGTTAATCTGTTTCCCAAGCAAGCTAATCGCACACATAACAACGCACTATCGTCACGTTGAAGGAATTAGTCAAGTTTGGGAAGTCCGGGACGTTCTGGCAAATTTTACTAAACTCTGCATGAATAAAGAAACTACATGTTAAATGTCAAAATATTATTTAAAATCAAATTTGCAACATGACAAGACATTAACAATAGTACAAATACAAATATTGATAAGATATCTATACTAGACGGTTTTAACCCTTTCACGCATATATGACGCAGAGGTTGCCAGATTACCAATAAGAAATAGAGTTCTCTCACTCTAATAATTACCTCTCCAAAATTAGTTTTCTGCCCACAGCTAACTCAAAGACAACTGCAGAGGTTGAAGTAACTAAACTAAAGGTTTATAAATACCCCTGATGGTAACAAAGGCTTTAAAGTATCCCAATAGGCTCAACACAGCTAACTCAAAGACAACTGCAGAGGTTGAAGTAACTAAACTAAAGGTTTATAAATACCCCTGATGGTAACAAAGGCTTTAAAGTATCCCCAATAGGCTCAACACAGCTAACTCAAAGACAACTGCAGAGGTTGAAGTAACTAAACTAAAGGTTTATAAATACCCCTGATGGTAACAAAGGCTTTAAAGTATCCCCAATAGGCTCAACACAGCTAACTCAAAGACAACTGCAGAGGTTGAAGTAACTAAACTAAAGGTTTATAAATACCCCTGATGGTAACAAAGGCTTTAAAGTATCGCTAATAGGCTCAAAATCGCGTCATATGTCGGAGAGGTAGGTAGGTATAGAAATAGACAGAGTATTTAGGTATATAGATGGAGAGTAGATAGAGAGAGAGAGAGAGAGTGAGAGTGAGAGTTGGGGTGATAGGAATAACAATAAATAGATAGAGATTAGTTCAGTATATAGATAGATAGAATACACACACACACACAGCTGGAACTCCTGTTTCACCATCTGGCCTCTCTAGCTGATTTTGTCTGTGTCTCATCAATATTGAGGGCAACCCCAGCCTGCCCGCCAAAACACCTTCTCCTCCTATCAATACATTATACAATATACAATATACTACAAACACCTTGCATACTATTACACTATTTAAGGGGAGATCTCCACTTGAGGGATTTATTTCTTGACTCCTTTCTCCCTCATGATTAGTCCCATTGCTTTTGAGATTTTAAGACGTTTGCCCCATTATTTTGACTACAGTATTTTAAGAATTTTCAACCCATTTCTGTCAATTTTAAAACCTTTCGTGCCATTTAGGTGTCGATTTTATCCTGGCGAGCGATAGCGAGCCTGTTATTTAAGAGTAACCGGCCTTCGGCCGGGAAATTTTTCTACTGAAAAATGTACAAATTTATCTTGAAAGGGGGTCAAGGGAGTGACATTTTAAGATTGCTGGAGGAGTAAGAAACAAACTAAAAACCGGCCCTTAAAACAAAAATCCTGATGACGAATTATCAACCCGCCTCGGAGTCCCCAGGGAGGGGTGGAGGGAGGGGGGGGGGGGGGGACCAGAAATGCCCCCATTTATATGACTCGCCAAAATGCTCTGGACCATCTTCTACTCTCACTATTAACATCTGCAACATTCGGTGGCCTGTCCTCTAACTTCCACCTCTCGTCTGCCGACCCTGATCTTCTCTTTCTCACCGCCGAGACACAGTTGTCTGGGACTACTGACAGCAAACCCTTCTCTGTATCCTCCTACTATCTCTATCCTCAGTTCCAAGCCAAAGGTGGATGTTGCGTCTATGTACGCAACAATCTTGCTTTCTCTTGAGTACCCAACTTAGATTCTGAATTCTCAACTCTCTGGCTAAAGCTTTCTTGTCACTCTCAAACTAAACATGTCTGCGCTGTCTATCTCTCCCCTAATTCTACTGACTATCTAACATTCTTTGACTATCTAACTTCTAAAGTGGAACACATTCTATCCATCTCTCCCTTCGCAGCAATCTCCATCTTAGGAGATTTCAATGTTCACCACCACCAATGGCTCTCCTCTCTTTCCATCCTTCATCTTCTCTCAATATTCTTGGTGTCTCTTTCTTCTGCTCTCACTTGGAAGGACCATGAGGTGGATTCACTAACGGTCGTACGATCCGAAAACTCCCTTACCGTTCCCTTACGACTCAACGCTGGTATTCACGAAGCGTCGTAGCGGCCATCTTTGATCGTAGGAAGCCCCTTTAGCAAAGGGTGGTCCTTACATGAATTTGACCCGGATATATATATTTTTTTTTTTTTTTATATATTCCAACTACTCCCTCTCGGGCATAGGCTGAGAGCCTGTACATTCCACCGCTCAACACGGTGAAGCCCGTGAGGTCTTGTTCCAGTCTGGGGAGTGAGACATGTCAAGCATCCATCATGGCTCGAAGCAGCTCCATCTCTGAAGCGGCCGGTTGCTTCGCTCAAGTGCTTCACCGTCTCACCCTCCAGACTCAGACCCTCACTCTCAGAACGCCACCTATTGAGCAGTGAACTCACTAGGCATTGTCCCCCTGTAACATATTTTGAATATGGGAATATTCATACAGTGTTATTTAATCAGGGAACAATGAGGGTATTTTTTTGGCATTTCGGTGTGCTTTGTGGTAATGCACTGATACTAGGTACAGCACAAATTCCATCCCAATAATATCTTCCCATTGACATATCGGGATTTGAACCCGGGTCCATTGGATTACCAATCCAGTGGCATGACCACTCCACCACAACTCCCCTCAAAAGGTACACAAATATCGATAACACAACCCGCGACCATAACAAATTCGTCTGCAGTATAGCTCTTTATGACACACTAAGCCATTATTGAGGCAATAATAGCGCAATATGATTGTTAACTTGTGTTTACAACACCATTAAGGCATTTAATACAAAGTATGAATATATTTGTATCCTTAATGTCTTATGACAGGCCGAATTAAGCTATGAATAGCCTACATATGCCAGCCTAGACCTAGTCAAGGTTAATTGATGCACAAATTCATGTGCTGCGACAACAACACGTAGCCTACCCCTACCATTAGTAGAGTTTAACCCTCATTTATTGCGGAAATATTTTATTCCCACTCCCCACCACCTCTGAGTTAGATTAGGGTAGCCTATTCCTCAACAAATTTGAAAGTATCACAGGAACAAAATGATGAAAAGAATTACCCTAGGCCTAGCCTAAAAAATAAATAAATAATAAATGGTGTGAAATTTTTTGTTTAGTCTAGCCTAGGCTATAACCTAGGTTTATTTTGAAAAAGTTAGGGGTATTTAGGCTAGGAAAGTTATGCCTATGTATGGTATTATGTCTAGGCTAGCAATGCCTAGCTTGGTGTAGCCTAAGCATGGTAAAGTAGAAGCCTACAAGGTAAAGATGGTGTTTGCAGCCGTACCGTCCTCATTGTTAACTAGCCTAGCTGTTATTAGTCCCATGCTGGTAATATATTTGATGATGGCATTAAGTCATGGGAGGTGAGGGGGTACAAAGCCCCCTTCAACCCATCATTATATCCCATGGCCAACTGTTGGGTAATAGGTTGAAGGGGCTTTAACCCCCTCAACCACCATGACATATTGTCATCACCATATATTTCCAGCAGGGGGTCAAATAACAGCTGGCCGTGGGATAATTTTGTAATTAAATGCAGTCAAATTAGACGCGAACATAACCGAGCCTGCAACTTCATCTAAACAAGGACCGTACGCGGGATGGATGTAGTTATGATGGGTGTTAGAGAGAGAGAGGAAGCTGTTGGAGTGGCTTTGTTATGTGTGTTTAGTCTGTATACGTCGTCAGGGTGTCTGTCCCCTGACTGGGTGCGAGCATGTGAAACATGTTAGGACGTACAGTCGCGCTAATAAGTGATGTCTCGGCACCAAGTATGTTTTGATCAATAATTGGTATCAGCAATATCTAAGCTTCATTTCTTCATATCGAGTGAAATATACAAACATGTTCCTACACTTACCCACCCTATTCAACATCTGACAGACATTAATACAGCACAGAGCGAGCCAAACGTAATGACAGCTGGGACATGACTTATTAGCGCTACACTTACCCACCCTATTCAACATCTGACAGACATTAATACAGCACAGAGCAAGACAAACGTAATGACATCTGGGACATGACTTATTAACGATACACTTACCCACCTATTCAACATCTGACAGACATTAATACAGCACAGAGCAAGCCAAACGTAATGACAGCTGGGACATGACTTATTAGCGCTACACTTACCCACCCTATTCAACATCTGACAGACATTAATACAGCACAGAGCAAGCCAAACGTAATGACATCTGGGACATGACTTATTAACGATACACTTACCCACCCTATTCAACATCTGACAGACATTAATACAGCACAGAGCAAGCCAAACGTAATGACAGCTGGGGCATGACTTATTAGTGCTACACTTACCCATCCTATTCAACATCTGACAGACATTAATACAGCCCAGAGCGAGCCAACGTAATGACAGCTGGGACATGACTTATTTGCGCTACACTTACTCACCCTATTCAACATCTGACAGACATTAATACGCTACAGAGCAAGCCAAACGTAATGACAGCTGGGGCATGACTTATTAGCGCGACTGTACCGAATTGGAAATACTTAATTCACAAATAACAAAAGACGTAAGCCAGTTGAATGCGGGATCTGCAGACAGACCAACTTTATTAAAGGGAGGTTTCCACTTGAGGGATTTCTTGACTCCTTTCTCCCTCATGTTTAGCCCCATCGTTTGTCTAATGTTAAGACGTTCGCCCATATTTTGACGATTTTAAGAACTTTCAACCCATTTCTATCAATGTTAAGACCTTTCGTGCCATGTAGGTGTCGATTTTATCCTGGCGAGCGATAGCGAGCCTGTAATTTAAGAGGAACCGGCTTTCAGCCGGGACATTTTTCTACCGAAAAATGTACAAATTTATCTTGAAAGGGGCTCAAGGGGGTGTAAATCTTAAGCTTGAAGGATATCTAGGGACCAAACTAAAAACCTTCCCTTAAGGGGGTAGTGGTTACCTTTTGGCCTCTTTATTAAATTATATATATATATATTTTTTTAGTTTCCTCCCTAGACCTCCATCAAGGTTTAAAAAAACACCCCTTAAGACCCTCCTTCAAGATAAATTTGTACATTTTTCGGTAGAAAAATGTCCCGGCCGAAGGTCAATTCCTCTTAAATTACGGGCTCGCTATCGCTCGCCAGGAAAAAATCGACACCTAAATGACACGAAAAGGTTTGATATTGACTAAGAAATGGGGCGAAAGGTCTGAAAATCGCCAAACTAATGGGCCGAACGTCTTAAAAATCTGAAAACTAATGGGGCTAAACATGAGGGAGAAGGGAGACCCGAAAAACGACCCCCCCCCCCCCTTAATATCATACTACGAAAAACATGGTAGGTTGTTGTTGTTCCCCAAGCTGCCTGGCCGAACAGCCCCAAGGTCCCGAGCAAGGCCAAGGCCATAACCAAGCACCCCCACAAAACCCTCCCTGCTTACCACTAATAAAGCCCGAATGACCGAAGCCACTCCAAGGCAGGGAGCTGAGGAGGGAAACCAAAGCCTCTGTACCCCTCAGCAATTATGAAGGGAAAGTTGAGGGTCATAAGTGGTGGTTGTGGTAGGTAGTTGCGGTACATGTGTGTGTGTGTGTGTGTATGTGATGTGTGTGTGTGTGTGTAAGTGATGTGTGTGTGTGTAAGTGATGTGTGTGTTACTTGATGGTATGTATGTGTGTATGTAAGTGATGTGTGTGTGTGTAAGTGATGT
>CM064558.1:13107072-13132072 GCA_032716605.1 Paralithodes platypus
AATGCTAAAATAGCTACACCACTTGCAGCTAAATAACCACTTCCTATACCTACGCCACGGCGATTGGTATGAAACGAAAACATTCGGTTGTGTAGCAGGAGGAACTTTTTCAGATGCCTATTTACTAAGAATCATTGAACAATATATTTAACCTAGCCTAACCTAACCTAGTATATTAGTGGACTATTTATGAATGTAAAATGTAAAAATATATTGTAACATTACCAAATTATTGAGATAAATACAAGTCTACCCGCATACACAGGATTATAGCCTACCAAGCATTCTACAACCTCCGAAAAGTTCAAAATATTTCCTCATATATGCTCCAAACATAAAACATAATCACGCAAACTTGTAGATTGAGTCATATTGAAATATAATTGTCGATATAAATCCATATTACTCTAAATTATTGGTGAAACAGCACAATATAAACGATCGTTTAGTGCCGAGGTAACGACAGGGGCTCCGTCGAAAAAACTTCCTCATAGTTACTTATATAAGCTTCAAACGCAAAACATAGCAACATTAACGTATAGATTGGGTCCTATTACACAAAGTTTGTCACTATCAATCCATATTATTCTAGTTTAAGTGAAACCACTGTTCTATATATAGCCTACGCCACGGCGATTGGTATGAATCGAAAAAGTTCAAAATATAAATTTCCTCATATAAGCTTCAAATTAAAAAAAAAAAAAAACACTAACGTGTAGATTGAGTCATATTGCATTATAATTGTAGATGTAAATCCATATTACTATACATTACAGTGTAGGTGAAACGGACCAATATAGGCTAAGGTCGGACATTGTTATTGTTGTGTTGGAGACTCACGCAGCCAGGACGCTTGGCGTGTGTGATAGAATTTGCCGGCGCTACTGACCGGAAACGGAGACTGGAGATTGGATCATTGGAGAATGGCGAGAATTTGGCCCAGTGTGATGCCCGCTTCAACAGAGCTAGGATGCTTCCCGCACAGGATGGGAAGCACCTTTTTTTGACGGAGGTAAATTGTCAGCCTCTTTACACCTCGCATTTAATCTCATTGATATCTCAAGTATATGACGTCGAAATATATATTTTGCTACATAATTGATTTTTGGTTGTGAGAAAGGCTGCGGATAGACATAAACTAAGTGAATTAATGCTTAAATAGCTAAAACTAAGTGAATTAATGCTTAAATAGCTACACCACTTGCAGCTAAATAACCACTATCCTACCTACGCCACGGCGATTGGTATGAAAGGAAAACATTCGGTAAAAGATCCTGTGTAGCGGGAGGAACTGTTTTTCAGATGCCTATTTACTAAGAATCATTGAACAATATATTTAACCTAGCCTAGCCTAACCTAGTATATTAGTGGACTATTTATGAATGTAAAATGTAAAAATATATTGTAACATTACCAAATTATTGAGATAAATACAGGTCTACCCGCATACACAGGATTATAGCCTACCAAGCATTCTACAACCTCCGAAAAGTTCAAAATATTTCCTCATATATGCTCCAAATATAAAACATAATAACGCAAACTTGTAGATTGAGTCATATTGAAATATAATTGTCGATATAAATCCATATTACTCTAAATTATTGGTGAAACAGCACAATATAAACGATCGTTTAGTGCCGAGGTAACGACAGGGGCTCCGTCAGGCTATAGCCTATATTTTGTGAAAAACTTCCTCATAGCTACTAATATAAGCTTCAAACGCAAAACATAGCAACATTAACGTATAGATTGGGTCCTATTACACAAAGTTTGTCAATATCAATCCATATTATTCTACAGTTTAAGTGAAACACCACAATATAACGATCGAAATATATATTTTGCTACAAAATTAAGTGTTTTGATTGTGAGAGGGGCTGCTGGTAGACAAACAATTTTCGGGGATCACGGCGTCGGGCAATAGATAGATAGATAGAATTAATTAATGTTAACATAGCTACACCACTTGCAGCTAAATAACCACTGTTCTATAGCCTACGCCACGGCGATTGGTATGAATCGAAAACATTCGAAAACCTCCGAAAAGTTCAAAATATATATTTCCTCATATAAGCTTCAAATTTAAAAAAAATTACACTAACGTGTAGATTGAGTTATATTGCATTATAATTGTAGATGTAAATTCATATTACTATACATTACAGTATAGGTGAAACGGACCAATATAGGCTAAGGTCGGACATTGTTATTGTTGTGTTGGAGACTCACGCAGCCAGGACGCTTCGCGTGTGTGATAGAATTTGCCGGCGCTACTGACCGGAAACGGAGAATGGCGATAATTTGGCCCAGTGTGATGCTCGCTTGAATCTCACACACTCACACACTCACTCTCTCTCATCGGCTGGGAGTATATACAAATTAGCACACGTGTATTTATGATACATACAGTATATACCGATACAAATAATAACACGTGGATGGTTGTATCCTGCAACATCCGCGAATAAGCAGAAGTGTACAACCATAATAGTGTATCTTTAACAAAAATCCACTGTACAGTCATCATAACATCAATAATAACGATAATATGATAATAATGATAATAATAATGAAACGCCCCAGTGAGTCGTGATAAAACATATGGGTCATGGCGTGTGGCAGGAGGATAATTTCGGGGACTGGCTCACGTGTCTAAAATCCTCGGGTACCCTAATATCCTTCAATAAAACGCTAATGCAACCAACCTCAGCTGCCACTGCTGGACCGTCCGTCCGTGCGTCCGTATTTCAGAGATAGTAGAAGCACTCGCGCACGCACAGTATACGAACACAAAGCATAACAACTCAACACGTCTTTCCACCCTCACAGCGAGAAACGGAAGGAGAGAGGGAGAGTGTGGCCGCGTGGGGCGAGATGCGAAACCGAAGGTCAGTAATACGTTAAGATGTATTACTCCTCTCTCTTGCTAATTTCCATTTATCGGCTTTAAACACCACACACCATAAACGTATATTTCTCTCATATACTGTACATATACAAAACGCCAATATGGGCATCAATCGAGCAGTAATTAATAGTTTAAAAGAACGTGAATGACCGTGCTAATGTCAAGATCGTCCCGTGATACTACCGAGCCAGACCAGCATGCCTACAGAAGCCAATATCAATACTTAAAACACGTGTTATGACCCGTAGGCCTACACCATGTGGTCCGCGGCGTCACATTACCCGCAACACCCAACCTTCCTAATATACCAATAGACGGGATATACCTTGTCTGAACCTTGACTACTAAGAGGGAAGACACTTGTTAACTCAAAATCATAAGTATTTTTACCTGAATTGGATGTTTGTAAATGGTATTGATAGGTATTAAGGCATGCGCAGGTTATCGTGCATCTGGCAACTAGGCATGGAGACATGTGTTGTATCCTTACCCGTCTTCATATTCCTCGGTTCCTCCTATCTCCTCCTATCCTTCCTCTATCATGGTCTGGATTTGATCGCATTCGGGCACAAACTGTAAGGGTGACATTGTTTTAAATGCAGGTATCTGTTTCGACCTTATCGGCATTGTTCAGACCGGGCTGAGAAACGTGGTCCTGTCATAACCCTACAAAGTCCTCCCGTGCTCTCACTGTTTAAATGTGTGCGGGAGGTGTGGGACCATTACATTACTGGTGACCAAGGTGTTATTATCGCATTATTTACAGGGATTTACAGCGAATTACGGCATCTATTATATATCAGTGTGTCCAGGAATACTTCTTGACAATGTCTGACAGTGACGAGGGCCCGGCCAAGCCCTTCTGGAGACTTTTCTTTAAGTGGGGGAAACTTCTAGGGCAGGGCGAAACGGAATCCTGTACAGGGAATCTCGAAGATCCAGAGTATGTATGTGGGTGATGATAGTGATTCTGACCCTGAATTTACTACTATGGCTACTAACCATCCAGTTGCCGACATTCCGAGTCATCTTTACGTTACAATGGTACGGTTACAATGGTACGGTACAATGTTCTACCTGCTATCTACCTCATCTTCTATTATTCTATCTAGGCTACCTTATCAACTTGCTAAACCTTCTTCAATCCTGGCTCCATTTTCCCCAGTTACTGTTAGGCCTACTACTCTACCTAATCTACCTGTTATCTACCTCAAATCTACCCTATCTATATTTTCTCTAATGTTTTTGGTCATTATTGTTATGATTATTATGTTGTTATTCATTGTGTACAAATTGATAATATGGTACTTACCTGTGTTCATGTAATTACCTGATGACTTTTTACCATATCAAGAATTTAAGTATACCGTATGATATAAGAAATCCATATGAACGTGAAAGTCAAAGTAGCTATAATTTATCCGTGAATCAGATTAAAATCTGTAAAGGAAACTGCCATTACTGTTTATTGATTTAGTTGTAACTTTTATTGGCTAAAACTTAATCACTTAATATATACGAAGCAAAATAATTGAAGGAAAATGTCAGATAAGTCACACTAAAAATTGGCTTGACATAGCCAGGTGCGTTTCGTTTGGTCGGGAGGTTTTGTTACAAGGACGAAAGATAGACAATAGCTTACAAGCAAATGAAATAACACACATCATATATACTTTAATTAATTTCACTGGGGGTGTGGTGGTGAGATTAATAAAAATAATATAATATATATATATATATATATATATATATATATATATATATATATAAAGCGCAATGCAGGGTTTGTCCATATATTGCTTATCGTCCTTAGGTCTTGAAAATATGTTGCACACTATAAGTAAAGTTGTTGTTGATAATCCACGCATGCGCTTACTGTTTTAACCCATTTAGCACCTGCGTCGTCTTTTTCATTATATTCTAGCTGTATTTAGAAGATTTCGTGGAGGTTAAGAAGGATCTGTGGTAATAAGATTGGTTAAGTAAGATAGTTCTAAGCCTGGTAATTGCCGGAGGCCTATTTTAAGCCGAATAAAATAGTTAAATAGTAGCCACAGTAAAGTTAGATGGACGGCGCTGGTACAGAAGGGGGGGTTAATCTCGCGCATATTTCACTCACCTCCTGTTCCTCTGGTGTATTTTCTTTTCCAAGCCCAATGTGCCTTTCAACGTATTCATTTAGTTAAACAGTAACTTCGGATAAAGTTTATAAGTTCACGCACATCCAGAACACCACAACTAAAGAAATATACTGAGCGGGTGAACACCATCCGTCCCGCGCCACGTGAGCTCACTCCACTGAATGTAAACAAACATTATCGGATTCGTCTCTGTGGCACATTCGACACTTTCTGAAAGTTATGTACTGTATTTTCCTAATTTTGTAAAATCAATCTAATAATGTAAATCTTGAATATTATAGACGATTTTTTTTAATAAATATTAAATAATAGATATAGGTGCCGAATTTACCAGTAAGTAACTTATACGAACCCCACATAGCCCTTCAAATCAATTCAAATCAAGATGATATCAACTCATACTGGCCGTGAGTTGCTAGCGTCAATACGAAGCGCTACTTTCAATACTGGAATGCGTTCAGTCTACCCTATCAGGCGATAATGTTTCTGTTTGAGCAATCCTGTTTATGATTGTGAAGCGGGCATCACACTGGGCCAAATTCTCGCCATCCTCCGATCTCCAGTCTCCGTTTCCGATCAGTAGCGCCGGCAAATTCTATCCCACACGCCAAGCGTCCTGGCTGCGTGAGTCTCCAACACGACAATAACAATGTCCGACCTTAGCCTATATTGGTCCGTTTCACCTATACTGTAATGTATAGTAATATGGATTTACATCTACAATTATAATGCAATATGACTCAATCTACACGTTAGTGTAATTTCTTTTAAATTTGAAGTTTATATGAGGAAATTTATATTTTGAACTTCTCGGAGGTTTTCGAATGTTTTCGATTCATACCAATCGCCGTGGCGTAGGCTATAGAACAGTGGTTATTTACTAGCTGCAAGTGGTGTAGCTATGTTAGCATTAATTCACCTTGAAAATTGTTTGTCTACAAGCAACCCTTCTCACAATCAAAACACTTAAATTTTGTAGCAAAATATATATTTCGATCGTTATATTGTAGTGTTTCACTTAAACTGTAGAATAATATGGATTGATATTGACAAACTTTGTGTAATAGGACCCAATCTATACGTTAATGTTGCTATGTTTTGCGTTTGAAGCTTATATAAGTAGCTATGAGGAAGTTTTTCGCAAAATATAGGCTATAGCCTGACGGAGCCCCTGTCGTTACCTCGGCACTAAACGATCGTTTATATTGTGCTGTTTCACCAATAATTTAGAGTAATATGGATTTATATCGACAATTATATTTCAATATGACTCAATCTACAAGTTTGCGTTATTATTATTTTTTATATTTGGAGCATATATGAGGAAATATTTTGAACTTTTCGGAGGTTGTAGAATGCCTGGTATAATCCTGTGTATGCGGGTAGACTTGTATTTATCTCAATAATTTGGTAATGTTACTTTATATTTTTACATTTTACATTCATAAATAGTCCACTCATATACTAGGTTAGGTTAGGTTAGGTTAGGCTAGGTTAAATATATTGTCCAATGATTCTTAGTAAATAGGCATCTGAAAAACAGTTCGTCCTGCTACACAACCGAATGTTTTCGTTTCATACCAATCGCCGTGTCGTAGCCTAGGTATAGGAAGTGGTTATTTAGCTGCAAGTGGTGTAGCTATTTTATCATTAATGTACTTAGTTTATGTCTATCCGCAGCCCTTCTCACGATCAAAACACACAGTTATGTAGCAAAATATATATTTCGACGTCATATACTTGAGATATCAATGAGTTTAATTAAAATGTAAAACTTGCAAACTAAACAAACCAAAATTGGGACAAGGACAATATAAAGTCAAATTAAATTATCAAAATCGCTATGTGGAAACAACGCTTACTAAAATGAAAATTATTAAATAAAAGAACACAATCCACCACATAGGGTGTACATTACTACATGAGCAAGTTAATCTGTTTCCCAAGCAAGCTAATCGCACACATAACAACGCACTATCGTCACGTTAAAGGAATTAGTCAAGTTTGGGAAGTCCGGGACGTTCTGGCAAATTTTACTAAACTCTGCATGAATAAAGAAACTACATGTTAAATGTCAAAATATTATTTAAAATCAAATTTGCAACATGACAAGACATTAACAATAGTACAAAATACAAACATTGATAAGATATCTATACTATACGGTTTTAACCCTTTCACGCATATATGACGCAGAGGTTGCCAGATTAGCAATAAGAAATAGAGTTCTCTCACTCTAATAATTACCTCTCCAAAATTAGTTTTCTGCCCACAGCTAACTCAAAGACAACTGCAGAGGTTGAAGTAACTAAACTAAAGGTTTATAAATACCCCTGATGGTAACAAAGGCTTTAAAGTATCCCCAATAGGCTCAACACAGCTAACTCAAAGACAACTGCAGAGGTTGAAGTAACTAAACTAAAGGTTTATAAATACCCCTGATGGTAACAAAGGCTTTAAAGTATCCCCAATAGGCTCAACACAGCTAACTCAAAGACAACTGCAGAGGTTGAAGTAACTAAACTAAAGGTTTATAAATACCCCTGATGGTAACAAAGGCTTTAAAGTATCCCCAATAGGCTCAACACAGCTAACTCAAAGACAACTGCAGAGGTTGATGTAACTAAACTAAAGGTTTATAAATACCCCTGATGGTAACAAAGGCTTTAAAGTATCCCTAATAGGCTCAAAATCGCGTCATATGTCGGAGAGGTAGGTAGGTATAGAAATAGACAGAGTATTTAGGTATATAGATGGATAGATGGAGAGTAGATAGAGAGAAAGAGAGAGAGAGTGAGTGAGAGTGAGAGTTGGGGTGATAGGAATAACAATAAATAGATAGAGATTAGTTCAGTATATAGAGAGATAGAATACACACACACAGCTGGAACTCCTGTTTCACCATCTGGCCTCTCTAGCTGATTTTGTCTGTGTCTCATCAATATTGAGGGCAACCCCAGCCTGCCCGCCAAAACACCTTCTCCTCCTATCAATACATTATACAATATACAATATACTACAAACACCTTGCATACTATTACACTATTTAAGGGGAGATCTCCACTTGAGGGATTTATTTCTTGACTCCTTTCTCCCTCATGATTAGTCCCATTGCTTTTGAGATTTTAAGACGTTTGCCCCATTATTTTGACTACAGTATTTTAAGAATTTTCAACCCATTTCTGTCAATTTTAAAACCTTTCGTGCCATTTAGGTGTCGATTTTATCCTGGCGAGCGATAGCGAGCCTGTTATTTAAGAGTAACCGGCCTTCGGCCGGGAAATTTTTCTACTGAAAAATGTACAAATTTATCTTGAAAGGGGGTCAAGGGAGTGACATTTTAAGATTGCTGGAGGAGTAAGAAACAAACTAAAAACCGGCCCTTAAAACAAAAATCCTGATGACGAATTATCAACCCGCCTCGGAGTCCCCAGGGAGGGGTGGAGGGAGGGGGGGGGGGGGGGGGGACCAGAAATGCCCCCATTTATATGACTCGCCAAAATGCTCTGGACCATCTTCTACTCTCACTATTAACATCTGCAACATTCGGTGGCCTGTCCTCTAACTTCCACCTCTCGTCTGCCGACCCTGATCTTCTCTTTCTCACCGCCGAGACACAGTTGTCTGGGACTACTGACAGCAAACCCTTCTCTGTATCCTCCTACTATCTCTATCCTCAGTTCCAAGCCAAAGGTGGATGTTGCGTCTATGTACGCAACAATCTTGCTTGCTCTTGAGTACCCAACTTAGATTCTGAATTCTCAACTCTCTGGCTAAAGCTTTCTTGTCACTTCAAACTAAACATGTCTGCGCTGTCTATCTCTCCCCTAATTCTACTGACTATCTAACATTCTTTGACTATCTAACTTCTAAAGTGGAACACATTCTATCCATCTCTCCCTTCGCAGCAATCTCCATCTTAGGAGATTTCAATGTTCACCACCACCAATGGCTCTCCTCTCTTTCCATCCTTCATCTTCTCTCAATATTCTTGGTGTCTCTTTCTTCTGCTCTCACTTGGAAGGACCATGAGGTGGATTCACTAACGGTCGTACGATCCGAAAACTCCCTTACCGTTCCCTTACGACTCAACGCTGGTATTCACGAAGCGTCGTAGCGGCCATCTTTGATCGTAGGAAGCCCCTTTAGCAAAGGGTGGTCCTTACATGAATTTGACCCGGATATATATATATTTTTTTTTTATATATTCCAACTACTCCCTCTCGGGCATAGGCTGAGAGCCTGTACATTCCACCGCTCAACACGGTGAAGCCCGTGAGGTCTTGTTCCAGTCTGGGGAGTGAGACATGTCAAGCATCCATCATGGCTCGAAGCAGCTCCATCTCTGAAGCGGCCGGTTGCTTCGCTCAAGTGCTTCACCGTCTCACCCTCCAGACTCAGACCCCTCACTCTCAGAACGCCACCTATTGAGCAGTGAACTCACTAGGCATTGTCCCCCTGTAACATATTTTGAATATGGGAATATTCATACAGTGTTATTTAATCAGGGAACAATGAGGGTATTTTTTTGGCATTTCGGTGTGCTTTGTGGTAATGCACTGATACTAGGTACAGCACAAATTCCATCCCAATAATATCTTCCCATTGACATATCGGGATTTGAACCCGGGTCCATTGGATTACCAATCCAGTGGCATGACCACTCCACCACAACTCCCCTCAAAAGGTACACAAATATCGATAACACAACCCGCGACCATAACAAATTCGTCTGCAGTATAGCTCTTTATGACACACTAAGCCATTATTGAGGCAATAATAGCGCAATATGATTGTTAACTTGTGTTTACAACACCATTAAGGCATTTAATACAAAGTATGAATATATTTGTATCCTTAATGTCTTATGACAGGCCGAATTAAGCTATGAATAGCCTACATATGCCAGCCTAGACCTAGTCAAGGTTAATTGATGCACAAATTCATGTGCTGCGACAACAACACGTAGCCTACCCCTACCATTAGTAGAGTTTAACCCTCATTTATTGCGGAAATATTTTATTCCCACTCCCCACCACCTCTGAGTTAGATTAGGGTAGCCTATTCCTCAACAAATTTGAAAGTATCACAGGAACAAAATGATGAAAAGAATTACCCTAGGCCTAGCCTAAAAAAAAATAATAAATAATAAATGGTGTGAAATTTTTTGTTTAGTCTAGCCTAGGCTATAACCTAGGTTTATTTTGAAAAAGTTAGGGGTATTTAGGCTAGGAAAGTTATGCCTATGTATGGTATTATGTCTAGGCTAGCAATGCCTAGCTTGGTGTAGCCTAAGCATGGTAAAGTAGAAGCCTACAAGGTAAAGATGGTGTTTGCAGCCGTACCGTCCTCATTGTTAACTAGCCTAGCTGTTATTAGTCCCATGCTGGTAATATATTTGATGATGGCATTAAGTCATGGGAGGTGAGGGGGTACAAAGCCCCCTTCAACCCATCATTATTATCCCATGGCCAACTGTTGGGCAATAGGTTGAGGGGGGCTTTAACCCCCTCAACCACCATGACATATTATCATCACCATATATATTTCCAGCGGGGGGTCAAATAACAGCTGGCCGTGGGATAATTTTGTAATTAAATGCAGTCAAATTAGACGCGAACATAACCGAGACTGCAACTTCATCTAAACAAGGACCGTACGCGGGATGGATGTAGTTATGATGGGTGTTAGAGAGAGAGAGAGGAAGCTGTTGGAGTGGCTTTGTTATGTGTGTTTAGTCTGTATACGTCGTCAGGGTGTCTGTCCCCTGACTGGGTGCGAGCATGTGAAACATGTTAGGACGTACAGTCGCGCTAATAAGTGATGTCTCGGCACCAAGTATGTTTTGATCAATAATTGGTATCAGCAATATCTAAGCTTCATTTCTTCATATCGAGTGAAATATACAAACATGTTCCTACACTTACCCACCCTATTCAACATCTGACAGACATTAATACAGCACAGAGCGAGCCAAACGTAATGACAGCTGGGACATGACATTAGCGCTACACTTACCCACCCTATTCAACATCTGACAGACATTAATACAGCACAGAGCAAGACAAACGTAATGACATCTGGGACATGACTTATTAACGATACACTTACCCACCCTATTCAACATCTGACAGACATTAATACAGCACAGAGCAAGCCAAACGTAATGACAGCTGGGACATGACTTATTAGCGCTACACTTACCCACCCTATTCAACATCTGACAGACATTAATACAGCACAGAGCAAGCCAAACGTAATGACATCTGGGACATGACTTATTAACGATACACTTACCCACCCTATTCAACATCTGACAGACATTAATACAGCACAGAGCAAGCCAAACGTAATGACAGCTGGGGCATGACTTATTAGCGCTACACTTACCCACCCTATTCAACATCTGACAGACATTAATACAGCACAGAGCAAGCCAAACGTAATGACAGCTGGGACATGACTTATTAGCGCTACACTTACCCACCCTATTCAACATCTGACAGACATTAATACAGCACAGAGCAAGCCAAACGTAATGACAGCTGGAAAATGACTTATTAGCGCGACTGTACCGAATTGGAAATACTTAATTCACAAATAACAAAAGACGTAAGCCAGTTGAATGCGGGATCTGCAGACAGACCAACTTTATTAAAGGGAGGTTTCCACTTGAGGGATTTTTTTCTTGACTCCTTTCTCCCTCATGTTTAGCCCCATTGTTTGTCTAATGTTAAGACGTTCGCCCCATTATTTTGACGATTTTAAGAACTGTCAACCCATTTCTATCAATGTTAAGACCTTTCGTGCCATGTAGGTGTCGATTTTATCCTGGCGAGCGATAGCGAGCCTGTAATTTAAGAGGAACCGGCTTTCAGCCGGGACATTTTTCTACCGAAAAATGTACAAATTTATCTTGAAAGGGGCTCAAGGGGGTGTAATCTTAAGCTTGAAGGAGGTCTAGGGACCAAACTAAAAACCTTCCCTTAAGGGGGTAGTGGTTACCTTTTGGCCTCTTTATTAAATTATATATATATATATTTTTTTTTAGTGTCCTCCCTAGACCTCCATCAAGCTTCAAAAAACACCCCTTAAGACCCTCCTTCAAGATAAATGTGTACATTTTTCGGTAGAAAAATGTCCCGGCCGAAGGTCAATTCCTCTTAAATTACGGGCTCGCTGTCGCTCGCCAGGAAAAAATCGACACCTAAATGGCACGAAAAGGTTTGATATTGAGTAAGAAATGGGGCGAAAGGTCTGAAAATCGCCAAACTAATGGGCCGAACGTCTTAAAAATCTCAAAACTAACGGGGCTAAACATGAGGGAGAAGGGAGACCCGAAAAACGACCAACCCCCCCCCCCTTAATATCATACTACGAAAAACATGGTAGGTTGTTGTTGTTCCCCAAGCTGCCTGGCCGAACAGCCCCAAGGTCCCGAGCAAGGCCAAGGCCATAACCAAGCACCCCCACAGAACCCTCCCTGCTTACCACTAATAAAGCCCGGATGACCGAAGCCACTCCAAGGCAGGGAGCTGAGGAGGGAAACCAAAGCCTCTGTGCCCCTCAGCAATTATGAAGGGAAAGTTGAGGGTCATAAGTGGTGGTTGTGGTAGGTAGTTGCGGTACATGTGTGTGTGTGTGTGTGTATAAGTGATGTGTGTGTGTGTATAAGTGATGTGTGTGTATAAGTGATGTGTGTGTATAAGTGATGTGTGTGTATAAGTGATGTGTGTGTGTATAAGTGATGTGTGTGTGTATAAGTGATGTGTGTATAAGTGATGTGTGTGTTACTTGATGGTATGTATGTGTGTGTATAAGTGATGTGTGTGTGTATAAGTGATGTGTGTGTGTGTAAGTGATGTGTGTGTTACTTGATGGTATGTATGTATGTGTGTGTGTAAGTGATGTGTGTGTGTGTAAGTGATGTGTGTGTGTGTGTGTGTGTAAGTGATGTGCGTGTTACTTGATGGTATGTATGTGTGTGTGTAAGTGATGTGTGTGTGCGTGTGTGTGTGTAAGTGATGTGTGTGTTACTTGATGGTATGTATGTATGTGTGTGTGTTATTATGTCTATGTACGTAAGTAAGAATATATGATGTATGTAGGCCTCTGTATGTATGTAAAGGCAGTACTGTTAATATGACGTAACACAGTTCATTAATATGTAGGGAGGTGAGGTGTGGTGTGGGGGTATGTTGAGAGAGAGAGTGAGTGAGTGAGTGAGTAAGAGAGTGAGTGAGTGAGTAAGAGAGTGAGTGAGTAAGTGAGTGAGTAAGAGAGTGAGTGAGTAAGAGAGTGAGTGAGTAAGTGAGAGAGAGAGTGAGAGAGTGAGTGAGTGAGTGAGTGAGTGAGTGAATGAGAGAGAGGCAGAGTGTGAGTGAGTGAGAGAGAGTAAGAGTGAGTGTGAGTGAGTGAGAGAGAGACAGAGATAGTGTGAGAGAGAGAGAGAGAATGGTAGTGATGCTCTGTGATTTTTTTTTTTTTTAAAGGGGAGATTTCCACTTGAGGGATTTTTTTCTGGACCCCTTTCTCCCTCATGCTTAGCCCCATTGCTTATGAGATTTTAAGACGTTCGCCCCCTTATTTAGGCGATTTTAAGAAGTGTCATCCTATCTGTCAATTTTCAAGACCTTTCGTGCCATTTAGGTGTAGATTTTTTGCTGGCGAGCGATAGCGAGCCTACAATTTAAGAGACCCCGACATGTTTCTACCGAAAAATTTACAAATTTATCTTGAAGGGGTTGTAATTTTAAGCTTGATGGGGGTCTAGGGAACAAATTATAATTAGGCTATGTTGGTTTGGGGGTTAGGAATCCTTTGTAAATTTACCTACAAGACGAGACAGATTAAGGGGAGGTTTCTAGTTTGTTCGCTAGACCTCCATCAAGCTTAAAATTACACCCCCTAAACCCCCTTTCAAGATAAATTTGTACATTTTTCGGTAGAGAAATGTCCCGGCTGAAGGCCGGTTCCCCCTAAATTACAGGCTCGCTATCGCTCGCCAGGAAAAAATCGACACCTAAATGGCACGAAAGGTTTTAAAATTGACTGAAATATGGTCTTAAAATCGGCAAACTAAGGGGGGCAAACGTCTTATAATACCAAACTAATGGGGTTAAACACGAGGGAGAAGGGGATCCAGAAAATAACCCTCTCAAGTGAAAATCACCCCTTAAGGGATGAGGGAACGCGAAAGTGGTCCCGGACCCTAAGAACTGAAACATTAAATTTTGTTTCTGTTCGGACTCTGTCTCGAGTCGGCCACCCCCAGCTTATGTGCTTGAATACACATACACACACACACACACATACATACATACACACACACATACACAGACACGTACAACCACACACACAACACAGACACATACACACACATACATACAACCACATACTCACACACACACACACACACATATACATACAATCACACACACATATACATACAAGCATACAATCACACACACATATACATACAATCACACACACACACACACACAATATATATACATATATATATATATATATATAGAGAGAGAGAGAGAGAGAGAAAGAGAGCGTGTGAGTGAGTTACATATAGACACAAACTGCGCAGACCTTGCGGCCCGACGAGGCAGTACAGCCTTAATTATAAAAAACTGTGCTACTAAGTGGAAGGTAAGGCTAGCAAAGTAGACAGCTCTCTCCCCACCCACCAGATATGTGTACGTGTCAAAACACAATCACAATATGCTGATATTTATTGACTATCGCTTTCACAAAGATAATACACAAGGAACTCTAATCAAATACACTTTAAAAACTGGCCTAAATTATTAAAATACTCAAAATAATGATCCGGGCGACGAATACGAGGTCAACTCCGGGAATAAACAAACGAACACGTGGCCTTTGTTTACCTCTGTGACGTCACAGGTGGTGAGGTGGTGTGAGCGGTGGTGCCACATCTACAACATTATCAAGCCGTGGTGCCACGTCTTCAATATTTATCAACGGTTTTTTGACTGAACCAACCTTATATAACCATGATCTCAGGGTTTTTTGACTGAACCAACCTTATATAACCATGATCTCAGGGTTTTTTGACTGAACCAACCTTATATAACCATGATCTCAGGGTTTTTTGACTGAACCAACCTTATATAACCATGATCTCAGGGTTTTTGACTGAACCAACCTTATATAACCATGATCTCAGGGTTTTTTGACTGAACCAACCTTATATAACCATGATCTCAGGGTTTTTTTGACTGAACCAACCTTATATAACCATGATCTCAGGGTTTTTTGACTGAACCAACCTTATATAACCATGATCTCAGGGTTTTTTGACTGAACCAACCTTATATAACCCTGATCTCAGGGTTTTTTGACTGAACCAACCTTATATAACCATGATCTCAGGGTTTTTTGACTGAACCAACCTTATATAACCATGATCTCAGGGTTTTTTTTGACTGAACCACCTTATATAACCATGATCTCAGGGTTTTTTGACTGAACCAACCTTATATAACCATGATCTCAGGGTTTTTTGACTGAACCAACCTTATATAACCATGATCTCAGGGTTTTTTCCCCTTAGGATCGAGTTATATGTAGATCTTGATGAAACTTATACATTGACATACCGTAAGTAATATAATATATAATATATCTGATCTCACTACGCTTTATATATGGATCATGTGTGTGTGTGTAAATATATATATACAGGTGTGTATATATATATATATATAGGGGTAAGCTTCCCCCGAGGAGAATCTATTGCCACTACTATATATATATATATATATATATATATATATATATATATATATATATATATATATATATATATATATATATATATATATATGTGTATATATATATCTAGATAGGTATATATATATATATATATATATATATATATATATATATATATATATATATATACCGGTATATATATTATATATATATACACTGAGAGCTTGGAAACATATATATGTAAACAGTATATACAAGGCCTTCATAGGTAATATGCTTTTACAGACTGCGTATTAGATCGTAATCAACAATAAGAATAATTACACTCAATTGTACTGAAAGGGATAATGAGATATTCAGAACAATAACAAAAACACTTCATAGATTTTTGGAGGGAAACCCAAGCTGTACAATCAGCTGAGAGGAAGTAAACAAAGCGTCTCAAAACAAATGAAGATATTTCCAACAACAAAAACACTTATTAGACTTTTGGCGGGAAAACCATAAGCGGTATAATCAGCTGCGAGGAAGTAAACAAAGCGTCTCTCATAACAAACTGTCTCATATATTCTCACACTAGCAGGGATACCCGGCGTTGACCGGGTAATCACCATAATCACCATCACTACTACCACCACCACTACTACCATAATCACCATCATCATCACAATACTACTACTACCATAATCACCGGCCTCGACCTCCCTGTGCCTCATTAAACGGCGACCTCGATTTCGGCCGCTAAATGACCTCCGATTTTGGATCTGACCTCATCCGTACCCCCATTTTGGGGGGCTGCGAATAAATTTCGTTCCATACATCTTTTCGATCGGAGGCCTCCTTCTGCCCCAAACGGCCATTTTTTTATTTTTGTTTTCAATTTCGGCCTCGAAACGACCTCCGATCGTGGCCTCGCCCCCTCTATGACCTGACCCAGGTCAATTGACACCCACATGCAAAGTTTCAGCTCCCCAGGTCCAAAACTGCGGCCGCCTATTAAGAACACACACACACATACAGACAGACAGACAGACAATCGAAAATATTATATAGATTTCCTTTAATTCTCTCTAAAACCTTCTCTTCACATTACTTTCCCACTTTCTTCCAAACCCTCTCTCACTTGTCCTATTTGTTTACGTTTCTCACAACACAAATTAAGCAATACCCAAATGAAACAATAAATGCCAACACAAGATTATGGCGGGAAAACCAAGCTGTCTAATCAGCTGATAAAGAAGTAAACAAAGCGTCTGTCGAAACAAACCGTCTCATTTACTCACATTGTTTTTCATTGTCTCACGAACCCTTCCATATTCCATTTATTATATTTTGTTTGCGTTTCCTCTCATATTTCCTAATTTTTCATGTTTGTTGACAATATATATGCAAATGAAAAAATACCCGAATGAAACAATAACAGTCAATACAAGATTATGGCGGGAAAATAATTAGGCGGGAAAATTGGCGGGAAAATAATTAGGCGGGAAAATCAGAGAGAGGGTAAACAAAAGTGTCTCTCAAACCAAGGGACTGGGGTTCTCGAAAAGGGGCTCCAGTAATGAAAATGTACTCGACTTGCAGTGTGCTGGCTTAATAATCCAGAAGGGTTGATAGACTCTGATGTCCTATTTTAAGGGGAGGTTTTTAGTTTGTTTCCTACTCCTCCAGCAAACTTAAAATTTCACCCCCTTGACCCCCTTTCAAGATAAATTTGTACATTTTTCGGTAGAAAAATGACCCGGCCGGAGGCCGATTACTGTTAAATTACAGGCTCGCTATCGCTCGCCAGGATAAAATCGACACCTAAATGGGACGAAAGGTCTTAAAATTGACAGAATGGGGCGGAAATATCTTAAAAATCACCAAACTAATGGGACAAACGTCTTAAAATCTCAAAAGCAATGGGGCAAGACATGAGGGAGAAAGGGGGTCAAGAAAAAAGGTCCCTCAAGTGGAAATCTCCCCTTAACTAACCCGAAGCAAACTCTCCCACCTTTACACACATATGCGTTCGTCTCACATCTTCTTATGGGGTCAGCCGGGTATTCCTACCTCAGCCACGCCTTTGTATCGGCTTCCTCCCTTTACGGAAAGCTAGGAAAAATATAGAGAGACAAATTAAGTAGAAAAAATCGGAAATAATGTAACAGCAGATATAGTTGAAAGATAAAGTTTAAGGGGAGGTTTTTAGTTGATTCCCTAGACCTCCATCAAGCTTAAAATTACTCCCCCTAGACCCCCTTTCAAGATAAATTTGTAAATTTTTCGGTAGAAAAATTCGGCCGGTTCCCCTTAAATTACAGGCTCGCTATCGCTCGCCAGGAAAATATCGACACCTAAATGTCACGAATGGTCTTAAAATTGACAGAAATGGGGGGCGAGGGTTTTTAAAATCGCCAAACTAATGGGGCGAATGTCTTAAAATCTCAAAAACAATGGGGCTAAACATGAGGGAGAAAAGGGGTCCAGAAAAAAATCCTCCAGGTGGAAATATCCCCGGTTAAGGTCCTCTATTTCTAGCGTTCAAGTGTCTATTGCAGTGGATTAAAGACTGGATTACTTGATATAGAAAAAACCAAATTAAGTAGAAACAATAGGAAATCAAGTAATAGCAGATGAATATATTTGAAAGATAAAGAAGTTTAAGGGGAGATTTCCACTTGAGGGATTTTTTTTCTCGAACTTCCTTCGCCCTCATGTTTAGCCCCATTGCTTTTGAGATTTTAAGACGTTTGCCCCATTAGTTTGGCGATTTTAAGAACTTTCAACCCATTTCTGTCAATTTTAAGACCTTTCGTGTCATTTAGGTGTCAATTTTATTCTGGCGAGCGATAGCGAGCCTGTAATTTAAGAGGAACCGGCTTTCAGCCGGGAAATTTTTCTACCGAAAAATGTACAAATTTATCTTGAAAGGGGCTCAAGGGGGTGTAATCTTAAGCTTGAAGGAGGTCTACGGACCAAACTAAAAACTTCCTCTTAACAACTCTCATCCCTTACACTCCTTCCTCTCTCTCTCTCTCTCTCTCTCTCTCTCTCTCTCTCTCTCTCTCTCTCTCTCTCACTCACTCTCTCTCTTTCTAACCAATAACACTTGTCAACAAAAGATTATGGCGGGAAAACCAGTCGACAGGAAGTAAACAAAGCGTCTCTTAAAATATATCTCACGGTCACAATATCTCATTCTCTTTAATGGTCTCACATTTTATTGCCTCACATCCACACTTTCGCAGACACACCTTCCATATACAGTGTGTGTCAAACGAAAGCCTATAGTCTATTCGGTGTAAGTAGGCGAAAGATCATGACCTCTAACCTCTGTAACTCAAAAACGACTAGAGTAATCGAGATAATATTTCTACCACTTGGGAAGAGGTGGTCGAGGAATAGATGTGGAAATGTACAGCCAATTTGCTCTAGCCCTTTTCGAGTTACAGAGGATAGAGGTCATGATTTCTCGCCTACATACAGCGAATAAATTATAGTCCATTCTGTTTAGTCTTAATAATTGTATATGAAAAGATAAAATTATGGTTCATAGTTCATATATTGTCTTTGGAAGTGATAGAATGGCCAACACAAGGCTATTTCATGTATATTGTCTTGTATTCCTTCATATATTGTCTTTGGAAGTGATAGAATGGCCAACACAAGGCTATTTCATGTATATTGTCTTGTATTCCTTCATATATTGTCTTTGGAAGTGATAGAATGGCCAACACAAGGCTATTTCATGTATATTGTCTTGTATTCCTTCATATATTGTCTTTGGAAGTGATAGAATGGCCAACACAAGGCTATTTCATGTATATTGTCTTGTATTCCTTCATATATTGTCTTTGGAAGTGATAGAATGGCCAACACAAGGCTATTTCATGGATATTGTCTTGTATTCCTTCATATATTGTCTTTGGAAGTGATAGAATGGTCAAAACAAGGCTATTTCATGTATATTGTCTTGTATTCCTTCATATATTGTCTTTGGAAGTGATAGAATGGCCAACACAAGGCTATTTCATGTATATTGTCTTGTATTCCTTCATATATTGTCTTTGGAAGTGATAGAATGGCCAACACAAGGCTATTTCATGTATATTGTCTTGTATTCCTTCATATATTGTCTTTGGAAGTGATAGAATGGTCAAAACAAGGCTATTTCATGTATATTGTCTTGTATTCCTTCATATATTGTCTTTGGAAGTGATAGAATGGCCAAAACAAGGCTATTTCATGTATATTGTCTTGTATTCCTTCTCATATTGGAGGGATAGACAGACTAATGAAGAATTAAGAAGGAGGTGTGGTGTGGAGGTAGATGTGCTGGAAAGTGAAAAGGAACAACTTGAGATGGTTCGGCCATATGGAACGTATGGAAAGCGAGAGAATGACTAAGAGGGTGTACGAAAGCGAGGGAGAGGTAGACCGAATGAGAGGTGGAAGGATGGAGTGAGGAAGTACATGAACGAAGGCGGTGCTGGTTGGGGGGAGGGGCGTCGACTGACTGGGGACAGAGGTGCATGGGGGCAGTTCGTTCGTGGCCACCCCTTCGGGGATCACGGCGTCAGGCAATAGATGGATAGATAGATAGATAAAATAAAAATGGCGAGAAAACCAGTCAGCACATGTGGACAGGATGTAAACAAAGCTATGGAAACATCTGGCTACCGGACCAAAATAAAGACCATCTCAGCGATCAAAATATTGGCGGGAAAACCAGTCGGCACATGTGGGCAGAATGTAAACAAAGGTATAAGGAGACGGCTGGGCTACCTGACCAAAACAAAGACCATCTTAGTCATACACGTTTTTTTTTTACCAGTATTAACTACTTGCTAGTTTGAAGCTATAAGGAAGTTGGAGCTGTAGACATAAATATTAACCCTTTCAGTACCAGTGCTGTCCTTTTAACTTTATGTCGGTTACTACTAGACAATGTTATCCATTACAAATTTACGGTATAAAGGCCTCCAGCAATTAACAGGCTTCGAACTATCTCAGCCCTGTTTACTACTAGGCCTACAGAGCCTTCTTAAGGGGAGGCAGACCGTTTTTCTGGACCCCCTTCTCCCTAATGTTTAGCCCCACTAGTTTTGAGATTATAAGACGTTCGGCCCATTAGTTTGGCCATTTTAACACCTTTCGCCCCATTTCGTTGTCAATTTAAAGACCTTTCGTGCCATTTAGGTGTCGATTTTTTCCTGGCGCGCGATAGCGAGCCTGCAATTTTAAGAGGAACCGGAAATTTTTCTACCGAAAAATGTACACATTTATCTTGAAGGGGGGTCTAGGGGGTGTTTTTCTAAGTTTGATGGAGGTCTAGGGAGGAAACTAAAAATAATATATGAATAAATGAATTAATAGACCAAACAAACGGTCTGCCTCCCCGTAAACTACACAATATCGTCTAAATACAGCTAGAATAAAATTAGAAAAACGTCGCCGGTGTAGGGGTTAAGGGGAGGTTTCTAGTGGATTCCCTAGGCTTCCATCAAGCTTAAAATTACTCCCCCTAGACTCCCTTTCAAGATAAATTTGTAAATTTTTCGGTCTCCTTAAATTACAGGCTCGCTATCGCTCGCCAGGAAAAAATCGACACCTAAATGGCACGAATAGTCTTAAGATTGACATAAATTGGGCGAGGGTTCTTAAAATCGCCAAACTAATGGGGCGAACGTCTTAAAATCTCAAAAGCAATGGGGCTAAACATGAGGGAGAAAGGGGTCCAGAAAAAAATCCTCCAGGTGGAAATCTCCCCTTAAAGCAGAATTACCAGCTAAAATACGGTCGTAGTACATTTATAAATCCATAAAACAAAATAAATCATACTTTCTATCCATCAGAAACCTATTGTTTTATTGTATTTCTGTTTAATAGCGATGTTGACGCCTTTTAGCTTATCATGGAATGGACATAGATTCCTTGGAGTGGCGTTCATAAGTCATGTCTCAGCTGTCATTACGTTTGGCTCGCTCTGTGCTTGTATTAATGTCTGTCAGATGTGGCTCGCTCTGTGCTTGCATTAATGTCTGTCAGATGTGGCTCGCTCTGTGCTTGCATTAATGTCTGTCAGATGTGGCTCGCTCTGTGCTTGCATTAATGTCTGTCAGATGTGGCTCGCTCTGTGCAGTATTAATGTCTGTCAGATGTGGCTCGCTCTGTGCTTGCATTAATGTCTGTCAGATGTGGCTCGCTCTGTGCTTGTATTAATGTCTGTCAGATGTGGCTCGCTCTGTGCTTGCATTAATGTCTGTCAGATGTGGCTCGCTCTGTGCAGTATTAATGTCTGTCAGATGTGGCTCGCTCTGTGCTTGTATTAATGTCTGTCAGATGTGGCTCGCTCTGTGCAGTATTAATGTCTGTCAGATGTTGAATAGGGTGGGTAAGCGTAGAAACATGGCTGTACATCTCACTCAAAAATAAGAAATCGTGTGTAAATACTGCGGATACCAATTATTGATCAAAACATACTTGGTGCCGAAACATGACTTATTAGCGCGACTGTACAGTGAAGAATGAACAAACAAAAAAATGGAGAAAGCTTGAAGGCTTACATTAATTAAAGTTAGAGGGAATATGATACACATGGTTAAGGGGAGGTTTTTAGTTAGTTCCCTAGACCTCCATCAAGCTTAACATTACACCCCCTAGATAAATTTGTACATTTTTCGGTAGAAAAATGTCCCGGCTGAAAGCGGGTTTCTCTTAAATTACAGGTTCGCTATCGCTCGCCATGATAAAATCGACACATAAATGGCACGAAGGGTCTTAAAATTGACAGAAATGTGTTGAAAGTTCTTAAAATCGTCAAAATAATGATGCAAACGTCTTAAAATTAGAAAAACAATGGGGCTAAACATGAGGGAGAAAGGAGTCAAGAAAAAAATTCCTCAAGTGGAAATCTCCCCTTAAGTGGGTGCAAACGAAGATGCCACAAGAAATACAAGACATTATCGCCAACAAAGACGGTCTCAGCCTATCACGTTTTATAGTCTCTCTCTCTCTCTCTCTCTCTCTCTCTCACACACACACACACACACACATACATACACACACACTCACTCACACACTCTCTCTCTCTCTCTCTCTGATGCAACAAGCGATACAAGTTGCAACTTCGAATCCTGCATATCAATCTAAGCATGTACAGTCGTGCTAATAAGTGATGTCTCGGCACCAAGTATGTTTTGATCAATAATTGGTATCAGCAATATCTAAGCTTCATTTCTTCATATCCAGTGAAATATATAAACATGTTCCTACACTTACCCACCCTATTCAACATCTGACAGACATTAATACAGCACAGAGCAAGCCAAACGTAATGACAGCTGGAACATGACTTATTAGCGCGACTGTACACACATCCCGACTGCACCTCACGTAGGCTATGCATATGTGAATGGAAGTTACATAACAGGCGGTGGTGGTGATGTTCAAGGTCACCCCATATATACAACATGGCTCTATGCCGACGCTACCATCGTGTTCACTTCTGCAACCCCCTTCTCCCTCAGGTTTAGACTCATTTGTAACCAGATTGTCAGACGTTCGCCCCATTGGATTCGCGATTTTAAGATCTTCCGCCCCATTTCTTGATCAATAGTACCACCTTTTGCCCAATTTCTTTATCAATTTTAAGACCTTCCACCCCATTTCTTTATCAATAGTACCACCTATCGCCCAATTTCTTTATCAATTTTAAGACCTTCCGCCCCATTTCTTTATCAATAGTACCACCTTCCACCCCATTTCTTTATCAATAGTACCACCTTCCACCCCATTTCTTTATCAATTTTAAGACCTTCCACCCCATTTCTTTATCAATAGTACCACCTTCCACCCAATTTCTTTATCAATAGTACCACCTTCCACCCCATTTCTTTATCAATTTTAAGACCTTCCACCCCCTTTATTTATCAATTTTAAGACCTTCCACCCCATTTCTTTATCAATAGTACCACCTTCCGCCCCATTTCTTTATCAATTTTAAGACCTTCCGCCCCATTTCTTGATCAATAGTACCACCTTCCGCCCCATTTCTTTATCAATTTTAAGACCTTCCGCCCCATTTCTTTATCAATAGTACCACCTTCCGCCCAATTCTTTATCAATTTTAAGACCTTCCGCCCCATTTCTTTATCAATAGTACCACCTTCCGCCCCATTTCTTTATCAATTTTAAGACCTTCCGCCCCATTTCTTGATCAATAGTACCACCTTCCGCCCCATTTCTTTATCAATTTTAAGACCTTCCGCCCCATTTCTTTATCAATAGTACCACCTTCCGCCCCATTTCTTTATCAATTTTAAGACCTTCCGCCCCATTTCTTTATCAATAGTACCATCTTTCGCCCAATTTCTTTATCAATTTCAAAACCTTTTGTGCCATTTAGCCTTAAGGTGTCGATATTTTCCTGGCGAGCGATAGCGAGCCTGTAATTTGAAGAGAAATCGGCCATCGGCCCGGGACATTTTTCTACCGAAAAATGTACACATTTATATTGAAGGAGGGTTTTTGGGGGGGGGGGGGGGGTTCTTTTTTGTTAAGGCTTGTTGGATGTCTAGGCAGGAAACTTAAACAAAACTACAAATATACACACCAGCTAATATTATACGACCTGCTTTTAAGGGGGTTGACCTGCTTTTAAGGGGGTTGACCTGCTTTTAAGGGGGGTGACCTGCTTTTAAGGGGGTTGACCTGCTTTTAAGGGGGTTGACCTGCTTTTAAGGGGGGTGACCTGCTTTTAAGTGGGGTGACCTGCTTTTAAGGGGGGTGACCTGCTTTTAAGGGGGTTGACCTGCTTTTAAGGGGGTTGACTTGCTTTTAAGGGGGGTGACCTGCTTTTAAGGGGGTTGACCTGCTTTTAAGGGGGTTAACCTGCTTTTAAGGGGGGTGACCTGCTTTTAAGGGGGGTGACCTGCTTTTAAGGGGGGTGACCTGTTTTTAAGGGGGGTGACCTGCTTTTTGTTATTTCTGTCCTTTTCTCTCTTTCTCTGGCTTGTATCCATTCAGCCCCATTCAGCTAACTATTTTAAGACGTTTATCCCCATCTAGGTGTCGATTTCTTCCTGCCGAGCGATAGCGAGCCAGCATTATATGAAGAAATCCGGCTTCGCCGGAGAATTTTTTTCTATCGAAAAATGTACATATTTAGCCTGCTGTCAAACAAAAATAAAAAATATGCTGGCTCGCTACCGCT
>CM064558.1:13137072-13139572 GCA_032716605.1 Paralithodes platypus
ATACAAGCCAGAGAAAGAGAGAAAAGGACAGAAATAACAAAAAGCAGGTCACCCCCCTTAAAAGCAGGTCACCCCCTTAAAAGCAGGTCACCCCCCTTAAAAGCAGGTCACCCCCCTTAAAAGCAGGTCACCCCCCTTAAAAGCAGGTCACCCCCCTTAAAAGCAGGTCACCCCCCTTAAAAGCAGGTCACCCCCTTAAAAGCAGGTCACCCCCCTTAAAAGCAGGTCACCACCCCTTAAAAGCAGGTCACCCCCCTTAAAAGCAGGTCACCCCCTTAAAAGCAGGTCACCCCCCTTAAAAGCAGGTCACCCCCCTTAAAAGCAGGTCACCCACCCTTAACGGTCTTGTATTCCTTCTCTTGTTCCTTCCAGCCTTCAAACAAAAGAGCTTCGATTTGACACCCTGATATTAATTTCACCCTACAGTACCATTATCAAAGTCATTGGGTACCGTATGGTGTGGTTGGTACTGCAGAGGTACACGAGGGGAAGGGGTCGTCTGCGTATTAACCCCTTCAGACTCATATGACGCAGAGGTTGCCAGATTACCAATAATAAATAGAGTTCTCTCACTCTTATAATTACCTCTCCAAAATTAGTTTTCTGCCCACAGCTAACTCAAAGACAACTGCAGAGGTTGAAGTAACTAAACTAAAGGTTTCTAAATACCCCTGATGGTAACAAAGGCTTTAAAGTATCCCCAATAGGCTCAACACAGCTAACTCAAAGACAACTGCAGAGGTTGAAGTAACTAAACTAAAGGTTTCTAAATACCCCTGATGGTAACAAAGGCTTTAAAGTATCCCCGATAGGCTCAACACAGCTAACTCAAAGACAACTGCAGAGGTTAAAGTAACTAAACTAAAGGTTTATAAATACCCCTGATGGTAATAAAGGCTTTAAAGTATCCCCAATAGGCTCAACACAGCTAACTCAAAGACAACTGCAGAGGTTGAAGTAACTAAACTAAAGGTTTATAAATACCCCTGATGGTAACAAAGGCTTTAAAGTATCCCCAATAGGCTCAACACAGCTAACTCAAAGACAACTGCAGAGGTTGAAGTAACTAAACTAAAGGTTTCTAATACCCCTGATGGTAACAAAGGCTTTAAAGTATCCCCAATAGGCTCAACACAGCTAACTCAAAGACAACTGCAGAGGTTGAAGTAACTAAACTAAAGGTTTCTAAATACCCCTGATGGTAACAAAGGCTTTAAAGTATCCCCGATAGGCTCAACACAGCTAACTCAAAGACAACTGCAGAGGTTAAAGTAACTAAACTAAAGGTTTATAAATACCCCTGATGGTAATAAAGGCTTTAAAGTATCCCCAATAGGCTCAACACAGCTAACTCAGACAACTGCAGAGGTTGAAGTAACTAAACTAAAGGTTTATAAATACCCCTGATGGTAACAAAGGCTTTAAAGTATCCCCAATAGGCTCAACACAGCTAACTCAAAGACAACTGCAGAGGTTGAAGTAACTAAACTAAAGGTTTATAAATACCCCTGATGGTAACAAAGGCTTTAAAGTATCCCCAATAGGCTCAACACAGCTAACTCAAAGACAACTGCAGAGGTTGAAGTAACTAAACTAAAGGTTTCTAAATACCCCTGATGGTAACAAAGGCTTTAAAGTATCCCCGATAGGCTCAACACAGCTAACTCAAAGACAACTGCAGAGGTTGAAGTAACTAAACTAAAGGTTCTAAATACCCCTGATGGTAACAAAGGCTTTAAAGTATCCCCAATAGGCTCAACACAGCTAACTCAAAGACAACTGCAGAGGTTGAAGTAACTAAACTAAAGGTTTATAAATACCCCTGATGGTAACAAAGGCTTTAAAGTATCCCCAATAGGCTCAACACAGCTAACTCAAAGACAACTGCAGAGGTTGAAGTAACTAAACTAAAGGTTTATAAATACCCCTGATGGTAACAAAGGCTTTAAAGTATCCCCAATAGGCTCAACACAGCTAACTCAAAGACAACTGCAGAGGTTGAAGTAACTAAACTAAAGGTTTCTAAATACCCCTGATGGTAACAAAGGCTTTAAAGTATCCCCGATAGGCTCAACACAGCTAACTCAAAGACAACTGCAGAGGTTGAAGTAACTAAACTAAAGGTTTCTAAATACCCCTGATGGTAACAAAGGCTTTAAAGTATCCCCAATAGGCTCAACACAGCTAACTCAAAGACAACTGCAGAGGTTGAAGTAACTAAACTAAAGGTTTATAAATACCCCTGATGGTAACAAAGGCTTTAAAGTATCCCCAATAGGCTCAACACAGCTAACTCAAAGACAACTGCAGAGGTTGAAGTAACTAAACTAAAGGTTTCTAAACACCCCTGATGGTAACAAAGGCTTTAAAGTATCCCTAATAGGCTCAAAATTGCGTCAAGAACGTGAGAGGGTTAAGTCGGTATCACACGAGAGCCTTTATAGTCAACATTTGATGATCAAAACAATTCTGGCAACATTTCTGGAATATTTTGCACTGG
>CM064558.1:13144572-13152072 GCA_032716605.1 Paralithodes platypus
CGCGGGGAAACGGTTGCAAAATTATTGGTAAATCTTTTAACTCACACGAATCTAAGAATTTCTTCTTCAATCGAGTTGTCAACTTGTGGAATGGGCTTCCCCGAAACGTTATAGACTGCATCACCGTTGATTCATTTAAACTCCGCCTAGACAAATATCTCGCATCAAACCCGCGACTGACTGCGTTTGTAAATGAATAACTTTATTTTATCCCCCCCTCAGTTACTAACCCATCTGTCCCCTACTAACTTCCTAATCCTGCCACGGACATTAGTTCCAGGGCAGTAGTTCCCTTTTTCCAATGTTCCCTTACCCACTCTAAACCACTGTTTGGACACTTGATCCTCAGTGTTTTGGAGGACAAGCAACCTAGAAGGGTCACTAGATCTGTTGTTCCTTGATTTCCTTTGTACTCCTTTGTACTCTTCTTGGCTATGAGAGGTTGTTTACGTGTCATAATGTTTAGTCTCGAGTCACCCAGATTCGTCTGCACAATATAATTCAGAATTCACCGCCTCATAATTCTAGTCTAGTCATGTTCATTCGTGTCCTCTTAAGTCTCACATTACCTCTGGACTTTGATATACAATGATATATATACAGAGAGAGAGAGAGAGACAGAGAGAGAGAGAGAGAGAGAGAGAGAGAGAGAGACAGAGACAGAGAGAGAGAGAGACAGAGAGAGAGACAGAGAGAGAGAGAGACAGAGACAGAGAGAGAGAGAGAGAGATATAAAGTAAATAAATAATTATATACATATAATCATATATGAATAGATAAATATATATATATATATATATATATATATATATACAAATCTTATATCTTACTTACCAGATTGGGACAAGACTTCGATATCGGAGTCCGAACCGTTGCTAAAATCATCGGGTACGACCGTTGAAGCCTCATCGTCGGTGTCGTCATAGTCGTCGTCGTCGTCTAGCTCGTCACCCCCTACGTCGCCCACCATCCGTTGCCAGGAGGGGGGCGGGAGGGGGTGGGAGGAGGAAGGATGCGTTGGGTACATCACGTTTCCGTCTTGCACTCTGCTATTTATTGGGTGAATCACGTTTTCTTTAGTATCCCTGTTTTCTATAGGATGGTACACGTTTTCTTTAGTGTCCCAATCACTGTTTAGTTCCTGGCGTGGGACCCTATTAGGTCCAGTATTTTGTTCAGGGTTCTGTTTCTTATACTGTTCCGTATTCTTTTCTCTCTTTTCTTTAGTGTTCCGTTCTATAATTTGGTCTACGTTCTTTTCTCTATTTCGTTCAATGTTCCTTTCTCTATCTTGTTCTCGGATTTGTTCTCGGAGTCTCTTTGCGGCGTCTCTCTGCTCGATGTGCCTGCAATTCCGTCTCTTCCTATTTCTGAGCGTTTCCCTGGGGCATTCGTCGGTATCTGAGGAGTCGGATTGTGCGGGTAGCGCGGGTAGGCGGGGGTACTGTCCATCTCCACTCGGGTGGTTGATGGTGTAGATGTCGTAGGCTCTAATATCCTCCCGAGCTTCTAGATGGGCACGATTATCACTGTTTTCACTCACTCGATGGGGACTTTGTGTGCTTGCTTGGGTCCCTTCTGTGCTTGTATGGGCCTCCTGGGGATTCATAGTGCTTGTGTGGGCCCTTTGAGAGCTTATATGGGCTCTCTGAGTGTTTGCATGGGCCCCTTCTGTGCTTGTGTGGGCTCCTTGAGAGCTTGTATGGGTCCCTAGAGTACTTGTATGGGTCCCTAGAGTACTTGTATGGGTCCCTAGAGTACTTGTGTGGGCTCCTTGAGAGCTTGTATGGGTCCCTAGAGTACTTGCATGGGCCCCTAGATTGCTTGTGAGGGGCACGGGGCCATGTGGAGAGCTTTGCAAGGCGTGTAAGGCTTCGCAATCAGAGGACGAACTATGGACCCACTCACTAGGACGACTTAAGGTACACTGACGGCGCCGCTGGCTCTTGTTTACATCTGTCCCTCGGCCAAGGTTGCCAGATGTCACCACTACGTCTTCCCAGCGTACCTTCCCACTCAACAAGGAAGAGGAAGAAGAGGATGCCCCGCCCCCTTTGTCACCTATTTCTTCGTCACGTACAACATCGGGATACGCATATCCACTTAGATTGGAATGCACTTTGGCAGTATCCACATCTACGCCACTTAATACTTGAGATTGGTCTGTACATACCCCAGAGATTCCACTTTCCAATTGCGTATCACATTCAAGTACCCCAGAGACTGTATTCATGAGCGTACCTTTGTCTAGAAATACCTCAGATTTGCTAGACCTCACCTGCGTATTTTCCCCTAAAAATACCTCAGATTTTGTATACCTCGCCTCATCTTGCCCTAAATATACCTCAGATTTTCTATACCTCACTTTGGCATCTTTGTCCAAAACCAACTCGATATTTCCATTCATCATTTGCCTATCAAGGTCCAGAATTTCTTTGTCACTTCGATTTTCCATTTGCGTATCTTGGTGTAAAAGTACCTCAGATTTTGCCTTCTTCCTTTGCTTAACGTATTTTTCTTGGTCCATCTTCAAAATTACCTCAGATTTGTCATTTATCCTTTGTGTATTGGGCCGTATTGGCAAGGAAGGAGTCCGAATTGGTGACTTGTAAGGCCGTTTTGGTGAACTGCAAGGCCGTATTGGTAAGAAGTCAGGCCTTTTTGGTGTGAAGTCAAGCCAATTTGATGAACTGTTAGGCCGATTTGGTGAGTTGTAAGGTCGAGTTGATGAGTCAGAGACATTATTTAAACTAGGAGTGTATTTTGAGAGGGACGCATTTAAATACTTGGATGTACCTGTATGTGAAGTCAAGAGTCTGGATTGATACGATTGGTGTTCTCTATCTTCGTCGGCTACCCTTAGACGATTTTGGGTAATGACTTTGGATAAAACACTCGCCATTGTGATAGCTGTTTCTGATACACTATAATAACTTCTCTCTGCTGTTGTTACTTGATTTTCTTTGCTATCATTTCTTGGCCACTTTGCAAGCTGTGTTTTTTTAGTGGTTCGTATTTTGCATTGGATTCATTATTTATTATCCCTGTTGTAGAATAAAACATACTCAATTATTTGAACGATTTAATATGGGAATGATCTCTCTCAAACACACTCTCTCTCTCTCTCTCTCTCTCTCTCTCTCTCGTAGAATGAAACAAGACTAAATTATTTAATTTGTGTAATTAATTATGTGTGTAATTATATATGGGAAAATATCTCTCTCTCTCTCTCACACAGAAACACACTATACACACATTCTCACTCTCTCTCACACACACACACACTCACATAAACACACTCTCTCTCTCTCTCTCTCAGTATAACACACACACAAACAGGTACACGTGAACTTATGAAACCAAGAATATTATTTCAAGTACAAAAACAAAATAAGTGTCAGTTACATACAGGTTTTCAAGTAGAGAGTACAAAGGAGTACAAAGGAAATCAAGCAACAACAGATCTAGTGACCCTTCTAGGTTGCTTGTCCTCCAAAACACTGAGGATCAAGTGTCCAAACAGTGGTTTAGAGTGGGTAAGGGAACATTGGAAAGGGAATTACTGCCCTGAGAGAGAGAGAGAGAGAGAGAGTATAATGTGAGAGCAAGTGTGTGTGTGTGTGTGTGTGTGTGTGTGTGTGTGTGTGTGTGTGTGTGTGTGAGAGAGAGAGTAACGTGAGTGAGAGAGTATAATGTGAGAGCAAGTGTGTGTGTGTGTGTGTGTGTGAGAGAGAGAGAGAGAGTAACGTGAGTGAGAGTATAATGTGACAGCAAGTGTGTGTGTGTGTGTGTGTGTGTGTGTGTGTGAGAGAGAGAGAGAGAGAGAGCAAGAGACTAGAACAGGTGGGTGAAGTAGGGGTTTGAGTTTGACAACTTAGCCACCTTGAATACTCTAAAATTAACCTTGACCATGGTTCGAATACCAGGAGAGTGTGAAATTACCTTTAACCCCTTCTGTACCGGCATCATCCTTCTAACTTTTTCTGGCTACTATTAGACGATTTTAATCAGTTTAAAAAGTGCCTCCAGTAATTAACAGACTTCGAACTATGTCACTTAAGGGCAGATCTCCACTTGAGGGATTTTTTTCTAGACCCCTTTCTCCCTCATGTTAAGCCCCATTGCTTTTGATATTATAAAACGTTCGCCCCATTAGTTTAGCGATTTTAAGAACTTTCACCCCATATTAAGACCTTTCGTGCCATTCAGGTGTCGATTTTATCCTGGCGAGCGATAGCGAGCCTGTAATTTAAGAGGAACCGGCCTTCGGCCGGTGTAATTTTAAGCTTGATGGAGGTCTAGGGAACAAACTAAATACCTCCCCTTAACCCTTTTTACTACCACAGCATTATATGAAGAAATCCGGCTTCGCCGGAGAAATTTTTCTATCGAAAAATGTACAAATTTAGCCTGCTGTCGTAAAAAAATAAAAAATATGCTGGCTCGCTACCGCTCACCAGTAAGAAATTGACACCTGGATGGGGATAAACGTCTTAAAACAGTAGGCTGAATGGGGCCAAATGGATACAAGCCAGAGAAAGATAGAAAAGGACAGAACCAAAACAGGTCACCCCCCTTAAGGGAGGGTGTGTGTTTGTGGTCCCCCGTCTCCCTCGTGTTTAGGCCCATATCGTCTACTACCCATCAGTTATTTTGGTCCTGGTAATACAATACTGGTAGAGTGTTAACCTAGGCCTTGTTGTTGTTGTTGTTGTTGTTGTTGTGAAGGCTAAGGGGGTACCGGTATGTTTTCTGGTCTCCCTTCTCCCTCATGTTTAGCCCCATCAGTTATTTTGGTCCTGGTTATACAATACAGGTAGAGTGTTAACCTAGGCCTTGATGTTGTTGTGAAGATCAAGGTCGAGGCAGTAGTAGTACGAGACATACCGGTAGGCCTAGTTGACATAGCTTACTGTGTCTACATTTCTACAACACATTCTAGGAACATCTACCGTATAAATGTGTTAGTTTGTAATAGTGTACAGTAGGGGTCTTCTAAAGAGTATCCGGCACTCGTCTATTTCTGTGTTTAATATACATATAATACATATATATATATATATATATATATATATATATATATATATATATATATATTATATGTATACAGTATACTGTAGATAATTTTTTTTTTTTTTTTTTTTTTTTGTAGTAGCTTGTAACTCTTACGAGGCCCCGTGATTATCAATTGAAGCTTGGAAATGTTGGGCGCTTTACATTGTGTCACACTAGATGGTTTGGATGGAGTTGCAAGGTGTTGGTTGCATCCTTTCTGCCACAGCATATCTAGCACTCGTCTATTGGTTTATTTAATATATATATACGATATATATATAGATAGTATGTCTCACTCTATCTATCTATCTATGTTACACAACCGTTGTAATGTACTAAATGTCCAACCTTCCATTTCACTTCACTCTGGTGTCCTTGCCAGGTTTACGTCGAATTATTTACCAACAACGAGGATAAACCGGGTAAGAGGGATAGAAATAGTTGGCAAGTTAAAAAGTATTCCAGGTATCTCAGGGTCTCTGATAGATACACATGGAGAGAGAGCGATAGAGAGTGATAGATACACAGAGAAAGAGAGAGAGAGAGGGGTATTCCAGGTATCTTAGGGTTCCCCACTCACCAGTGTCTTCTAACACTTCCTAGCCACTGTATAATTATATCTTGTTGTAAAGGGGAAGTGGGCTGTACATTCGGCTATATAAGTCGTCTCGGCTGTCATTACGTTTTGCTCGCTGTGTGCTGTATTAATATCTGTCAGATGTTGAATTGGGTGGGTAAAGATAGGAACATGTTTGTATATCTCACTCTAAACGAATTAATCAAGTTTTAGATATTGCTTATACGCTGAATATACATGCTATAACTTTAGGAAATTATAACACAAGTAATTCAAGAGGAATAGGCCTTTGGCCGGGAAATTTTTCTACCGAAAAATGTACAAACTTATCTCTCGAAGGCGGATCTTGGGGGTGTTTGTTTTTTCTCTCTCTCTCTCTCTCTCTCTCTTACTCTCTCTCACACACACAGTTTTACTATCTATCTATCTATCTATCTATCATTCTTCTCTGCTTTGCTTACTGATATCTCTCTCTCTCTCTCTCTCTCTCTCTCTCACACACACAGTTTTACTATCTATCTATCTATCTATCTATCATTCTTCTCTGCTTTGCTTACTGATCTCTCTCGCTCTCTCTCTCTCTCTCTTTCTTACTCACTTTCACTCTTTTGCTCTCGCGCTCTCTCTCTCTCTCTCTCTCTCTCTCTGTAGCTATCTATATATCTACACAAACACACACACACACATTGCAATCTGAGCTACTGGGAACAACACGTGATGAGTCCATTGCTTTGTATGGTTACTGGATAACCTGTGTACTCTCTCTCTCTCTCTCCCCCCCCCCCCCCCCCCCTCTTGGGACCCCCAACGAAATATGCTAATCAGTTTTAATAAGCACCTACATTATAAATACATAATTATATACATAATTAAAACGAACATTGACTTTCTACATGAAAATAAAAATTGAGATCCCTTGATATATATATATATATATATATATATATATATATATATATATATATATATATATATATTAACCAAAACAATACACACATTTGTGGTGGTATCCAAGGCAAGCTCAAGGTTAAAGAATATTAAGTTGTTTACGTGATATAGCCTACACCTGTTACTGTGTGTGTGTTTGTATGTCTGGGTGTGTGTGTGTTTGTATGTCTGGGTGTGTGTGTGTGTGTGTGTGAGTGGGTGGGTGGGTATGTGTGTGCGTGTGCGTGTGTGTGTATGTGTGTGTGTGTAAGAGAGAGTGAGTGAATGAAAGAGTGTGTGTGTGAGTGGCGCTAATCTCCAGGTATTAAACAGGTATTAACTGACACGGGACATCACCAACCAAAATTATCATATTGCAATAACATCAAAACAACAATAATAAAGAACAAGAACACCACAAACGAATGTATATTATAACAATTAGTGTTATTCACCCACCTTTCAACACAATCCCACTCCTATTCTGGCCAGCTCTCCAACCCAAGAATTGGCAAACAAATTTCAGTCTTTGATCTACTCCACAAGTGAACTCTGGAACTCTCACCCTAAATCAATCTTTACTTCATCCTATGACTTAGACTGCTTTAAACTTCGTGTGTCCAGGCATTTTGACCCCAACGCCCCTTGAATTTGGCTCCGTCACTCTTTTAACTTTGGGGGAGACACTCGTTACAGACAACCTGCCTTTTGTCTCCTTCATACACGTTGAAAACACAATAATACAGTCTAGCATTGCACTGTACTGGTAGTTATCAAAGTCAGTGAAAAGTGGGTGGCTGTTACCCTAGACTTTATGTAAAAACTTTAAGAGGGGGTGACCTGTTTTTGTTCTGTCCTTTTCTATCTTTCTTTGGCTTGTATCCATTTGGCCCCATTCAGCCTACTATTTTAAGACGTTTATCCCCATCCCGGTGTAAAAA
>CM064558.1:13157072-13179230 GCA_032716605.1 Paralithodes platypus
TATGTATTTAAAAACAAATTACCATCGGTGTGTATTCAGAAGGTAAGTGTAATTAAAACTATTATCACAATTACCAAACGTCAAGAAAAACAACTTATTTTTCCGAATTTATCTTCCCGTCCAAGTCATTTCCGTCAACAGTAATACACACACACACACACATATATAGATAGATAGATAGAGAAAGACAGAGATAGATATATAGATAGATTAACACAGACAGGCAGATAGATAGATAGACATATAGATAGATATAGATAGACAGACACAGATAGATAGATAGATTAACACAGACAGGCAGATAGATAGATAGACAGACATATAGATAGATAGACAGACACAGATAGATAGACAGACATATAGATAGATATATAGATAGATAGACAGACATATAGATAGATAGACAGACATATATAGATATATAGATAGATAGACAGACACAGATAGATAGTTAGCTAGATAGACAGACATATAGATAGATATATAGATAGATACAGACACAGATAGATAGTTAGCTAGATAGACAGACATATAGATAGATAGACAAGACACAGATAGATAGTTAGCTAGATAGACAGATAGATAGAGATAGATATTGTTTCAGTAAATTCGATATTCAATTAAGGTGAACAATATTTAAATACAAAAGATTTGCATTATTAATTTCCTCCCTAAACCTATATCAAATTTACCTCTCTCTCTCTCTCTCTCTCTCTCTCTCTCTCTCTCTCTCAACAATGTTCAGAAGTTGTTAAGAAGGCAAACAAAATAATTGGCTTTATAGGCAGGTCATTTGAGCATAAATCCAAAGAAGTTATCCTAACCCTTTACAATTCATTAGTCCGCCCTCTTCTGGAATACTGCGTTCAATCCTGGTGCCCTTATTACCAAAAAGATATAAACAAGCTAGAACGAGTTCAACGTAGAGTTACCAAAATGATACCTAGCCTAAAGAACAAACCATACGAAGAGCGTCTTAGAGAATTAAATCTATTTCCTTTAACCCAGCGCAGATTAAGAGGTGACTTAATTCAAGTGTTCAAAATCATCAAAGGCATCGACAATATGAACTGTAGTAAGTACTTCACTATCGACCAATCTAATTACACGCGGGGAAACGGTTGCAAAATGATTGGTAAATCTTTTAACTCACACGAATCTAAGAATTTCTTCTTCAATCGAGTTGTCAACTTGTGGAATGGGCTTCCCCGAAACGTTATAGACTGCATCACCGTTGATTCATTTAAACTCCGCCTAGACAAATATCTCGCATCAAACCCGCGACTGACTGCGTTTGTAAATGAATAACTTTATTTTATCCCCCCCTCAGTTACTAACCCATCTGTCCCCTACTAACTTCCTAATCCTGCCACGGACATTAGTTCCAGGGCAGTATTTCCCTTTCCAATGTTCCCTTACCCACTCTAAACCACTGTTTGGACACTTGATCCTCAGTGTTTTGGAGGACAAGCAACCTAGAAGGGTCACTAGATCTGTTGTTGCTTGATTTCCTTTGTACTCCTTTGTACTCTCTCTCTCTCCTCTCTCTCTCTCTCTCTCTCTCTCTCTCTCTCTCTCTCTGGCAACCTGCACCGTTAATCAGAGCTTATTCTTGGCCTTCTAGTTAAGGGTGTGTTTTTTAGTGATCATTGGGTATATTGATAGTGATTTACCTCTATCCTTGTATTAGATGGGTTTATTACCACCAATATACCTTTAAATGGGTAGACTATTAAAGGTACTGGTATATATGATAATTGGGTATATTGATAGTGATTTACCTTCCTAACTTGTATTAGATGGGTTTATTACCACCAATATACCTTTATATGGCTAGATTATTAAAGGTATATAAGATCATTGGGTATATTGATAGTGATTTACCTCTATCCTTGTATTAGATGGGTTTATTACCACCAATATACCTTTATATGGCTAGATTATTAAAGGTATATAAGATCATTGGGTATATTGATAGTGATTTACCTTTCTATCCTTGTATTAGATGGGTTTATTACCACCAATATACCTTTATATGGCTAGATTATTAAAGGTATATAAGATCATTGGGTATATTGATGGTGATTTACCTTTCTATCCTTGTATTAGATGGGTTTATTACCACCAATATACCTTTATATGGCTAGATTATTAAATGTATATAAGATCATTGGGTATATTGATGGTGATTTACCTTTCTATCCTTGTATTAGATGGGTTTATTACCACCAATATACCTTTATATGGCTAGATTATTAAAGGTATATAAGATCATTGGGTATATTGATAGTGATTCACCTTTCTATCCTTGTATTAGATGGGTTTAATACCACCAATATACCTTTACATGGCTAGATTATCATGGACACTTTAATTAACCTTTACATACCCTTACTGACAGGATCTGTCTTGATAGCCTAATGGTTAGTGTGCGGAATTCGGGTGTGAGTATCCTAGGTTCGAGTCCTTGGAGTACCACATGGATTCACTAGTTTCATTGATTTAATTAGTTAGGATTATTTGTAAATTAACTCCCTCAGACATATATGACGCGATCGCGTCATATGAATAAGTCCACCAAAAACTCATATGACGCGATCGCGGACTTATCTCTATACCTCTCCAATAAGTTTATGACGCGATTTTGAGTCATATGAGCTCAGTAAGTCCGATAAGTTACCATACGATAAAACCGTTGGTGGCAACCTCAGCCTCCTGCGATAATTCTAACGGCCGCAGTGTTGTTGTGAGTGTAGTGCGAGGCAGTGGCAATGATCCTGGGGCTCCCCCCTCCTCGGACTTACTGGAACATAATATGTCTGAGGGAGTTAATTGGTGGGTTGGTGAAAAGAAATATGAATTAGGAAAACATACACTCACTTCCACCTTAAGGGGGGGTGACCTGTTTTTGTTCTGTCCTTTTCTATCTTTCTCTGGCTTGTATCCATTTGGCCCCATTCAGCCTACTGTTTTAAGACGTTTATCCCCATCCAGGTGTCAATTTTTTACTGGTGAGCGGTAGCGAACCAGCATATTTTTTATTTTTGTTTGACAGCAGGCTAAATTTGTACATTTTTCGATAGAAAAATGTCTCCGGCGAAGCCGGATTTCTTCAAATAATGCTGGCTCGCTATCGCTCGCCAGGAAGAAATCGACACCTAGATGGGGATAAACGTCTAAAAATATTTGGCTGAATGGGGCCGAATGGATACAAGCAGATTGCGGGGGAGGGGCTGTCGCGGCAGATTGCGGCTAAGGTGATAATTGGTCGCGATGGTGGTGGAGGATGTGGGGTCAAGCCGGCGGGTGCGGGGGGGGGGGGGGGGGAGGGACATATATATAATATCCACCCTCTATCTCTTGACCCCCACCCTCACCACCCTCTCTTCTCTACTCCACAAAGTGTGGGGGTGGGGGTGGGTAGATATATATCAGCCACCCACTATCTCTTGACCCCCACCCTCACCACCCTCTCTTCTCTACTCCACAAAGTGTGGGGGTGGGGGTGGGGGGGGGGAGGGGTAGATACATTTCAGCCACCCACTATCTCTTGACCCCCACCCTCACCAACCCCTCCTTCCTCTACTCCTTAAGGTGCGTTCCTCATACAGTCCCACACCACTACTACCACGTGCATACCACCTCCTTTACGTAGGACACGTGGTACCCGTCTTGCAACTCAATCCCACCCCTACTCTGTGCAATTCTCCAACCCAAGAGTGAAACGTTACTCTCAAACTTTCTTCTACTCAACATCTGAGCTCTGGAACTCTCTCCCAGAATCAGTCTTTCCCTCTTCCTATGACTTAAATTGCTTCAAACTCCGTGTGTCCAGGCATTTTGGCTCGAACGTCCCTTGATTTTGGCCCTGTCACTCTTTCAACTATGGGGGAGGCACTCGCTATAGGCAGTTATGCCTTTTGCCTCCCTCAATCACATAGAAAAAAAAAAAAAAAAAAAAAAAAAACACTCAAAAACACCACCACCACTTTTCTAAGGTGATGCCTTTAACTCCTGTGGAGTGGCCATAATGGCCCAAAATTACGTTTATTCCCGGCTCAGTTTCATGCATAAGCAAAAGTCAGAGAATAATACAATTACATATCCAGGATAGTGCAGTAATAAAGCTTTCCAATAACACCTGAATCATCTCTGTACGACGTCTGGTTGTCTTGCAACGATCTTGCAAACGTAGGCTAAAATCGCTAAAAATGCAACGTTGCAGAGGTGCAAGGGAACTCTTTATCACGTTTCAGTATGAGCCCGGACACCGTGGGTTACAGATGAAGCCCTCCCGCGCTGCCTACAACAGCTAGCCTCGCTCCCAGGCCACATAATTGCCGGAAAAAGCTGCCCGTCAGGTGACAGGCGCCGCGAGGAATGCGTTAATTAATCCCACCACCCCATATCCGGCTGAATCTGCACATTTTCCAGGATTTCTCGTGGATAAAGAATGAAATATACAAAACAATTAGTGGTCGTAGTGCGGAGGATGGGCTGTCGCGGCATCCTACGGTTGCGGTGATGACGGAGGTCGATGATGGGGAAGAGGGTGTGGGGTCAAGCTGGTATTGGGGGGTATATGTGACAGCCACCCAATATCTCTTGACCCCCACCCTCAGCACCCCTTCTCCTCGGGATACAGCAGTCTATCACTAGTGTCTCGTGTGACCTTGGAGAGGGAGGGTATATGTCCCATCTCTCTCACATGCCTCCAACCTCCCCCGTCACAAATATGCAGTTTTTGGATGGATAGTTGCGGTTTACACCTATTTTCTGGTCTTTAATGACCACATGTTCAATATTACAGGTAACATATACGTATATGGAGAAGTATTATTGCTTTGTCAGAATTGAAATGAATTTATTCACATGTGCGGTACTTTCACATCTTATTGACCTAAATTGACCAAAATTCTCTGCACGGGCAAGAGCCAGAACGTAATACAATGATATATCCGTGAAACTACAATAATAGAGCTTTCCATGACACCTGAAACAACTCTGAACAACATCTGCTTGTCTTGCAACAATCTTGAATAGGCTGGCCAAAATTACTAAAAATAAACTATTTGAGCTGTTTTCGTTGTGTAACAATGCGATGGTGCGAAGGAAGGTTTTTTCGCACCTCAGTGCGTGCCCAGACTTGGTATGCACCGGATGAAGCTCTCCCGCGCTGCCTGCTCTCGCTTGCCTCGCTCCCAGGCTATATAATAAGCGGATTTCAGCTTCCGTCAGGTGACAGACACCGCAGTAATTGCGTTAAAAAAACATGAATGGCACACTATTCGGGTTAAATAAATCAGAAAGGGCGCAAATTGTGTCCTTGTGTGCAAAAGGGTCAAGCATACAATATACAAAGTGGTGGTGGTGGTACGGGGGAGGGGCTGTCGTGGCAAATTGCGGCTATGGTGATGATTGGTCGTGATGGGGGTGGAGGATGTGGGGTCAAGCCGGTAGCTGAGGGGATATATATAGTAGCCACCCTTTATCTCTTGACCCCCACCCTCACCACCCCTTCTTCTCTACTCCACAAAGGTGGTGGGGGGGGGGGAGGGGTAGATACATTTCAGCCACCCACTATCTCGTGACCCCCACCCTCAACACCCCTTCTCCTCTACTCCACAAAGAGGGGTAGATATATAACAGCCACCCACTATCTCTTGACCCCCACCCTCACCACCCCTTCTTCTCTACTCCACAAAGGTGGGGGGGGGGGGAGGGGTAGATACATTTCAGCCACCCACTATCTCTTGACCCCCACCCTCACCAACCCCTCCTTCCTCTACTCCTTAAGGTGTGTCCCTCATACAGTCCCACACCACTACTACCACACTCAAAAACACCACCACCACTTTTCTAAGGTGATGCCTTTAACTCCTGTGGAGTGAGCATATTGGCCCAAAATTACCTTTATTCCCGGCTCAGTTTTATGCATAAGCAAAAGTCAGAGAATAATACAATTATATATCCAGGATAGTGCAGTAATAGACCTTTCCAATAACACCTGAATCATCTCTGTACGACGTCTGGTTGTCTTGCAACGATCTTGCAAACGTAGGCCAAAATCGCTAAAAATGCAATGTTGCAGAGGTGCAATGGAACTCTTTATCACGTTTCAGTATGAGCCCGGACACCGTGGGTTACAGATGAAGCCCTCCCGCGCTGCCTAAAACAGCTAGCCTCGCTCCCAGGCCACATAATAGATGGAAAAAGCTGCCCGTCAGGTGACAGGCGCCGCGAGGAATGCGTTAATTAATCCCACCACCCCATATCCAGCTGAATCTGCACATTTTCCAGGATTTCTCGTGGATAAAGAATGAAATATACAAAACAATTAGTGGTCGTAGTGCGGAGGATGGGCTGTCGCGGCATCCTACGGTTGCGGTGATGACGGAGGTTGATGATGGGGAAGAGGGTGTGGGGTCAAGCTGGTATTGGGGGGGATATGTGACAGCCACCCAATATCTCTTGACCCCCACCCTCAGCACCCCTTCTCCTCGGGATACAGCAGTCTATCACTAGTGTCTCGTGTGACCTTGGAGAGGGAGGGTATATGTCCCATCTCTCTCACATGCCTCCAACCTCCCCCGTCACAAATATGCAGTTTTTGGATGGATAGTTGCGGTTTACACCTATTTTCTGGTCTTTAATGACCACATGTTCAATATTACAGGTAACATATACGTATATGGAGAAGTATTATTGCTTTGTCAGAATTGAAATGAATTTATTCACATGTGCGGTACTTTCACATCTTATTGACCTAAATTGACCAAAATTCTCTGCACGGGCAAGAGCCAGAACGTAATACAATGATATATCCGTGAAACTACAATAATAGAGCTTTCCATGACACCTGAAACAACTCTGAACAACATCTGCTTGTCTTGCAACAATCTTGAATAGGCTGGCCAAAATTACTAAAAATAAACTATTTGAGCTGTTTTCGTTGTGTAACAATGCGATGGTGCGAAGGAAGGTTTTTTCGCACCTCAGTGCGTGCCCAGACTTGGTATGCACCGGATGAAGCTCTCCCGCGCTGCCTGCTCTCGCTTGCCTCGCTCCCAGGCTATATAATAAGCGGATTTCAGCTTCCGTCAGGTGACAGACACCGCAGTAATTGCGTTAAAAAAACATGAATGGCACGCTATTCGGGTTAAATAAACCAGAAAGGGCGCAAATTGTGTCCTTGTGTGCAAAAGGGTCAAGCATACAATATACAAAGTGGTGGTGGTGGTGGTACGGGGGAGGGGCTGTCACGGCAGATTGCGGCTATGGTGATGATTGGTCGTGATGGGGGTGGAGGATGTGGGGTCAAGCCGGTAGCTGAGGGGATATATATAGTAGCCACCCTTTATCTCTTGACCCCCACCCTCACCACCCCTTCTTCTCTACTCCACAAAGGTTGGGGGGGGGAGGGGTAGATACATTTCAGCCACCCACTATCTCGTGACCCTCACCCTCAACACCCCTTCTCCTCTACTCCACAAAGAGGGGTAGATATATAACAGCCACCCACTATCTCTTGACCCCCACCCTCACCACCCCTTCTTCTCTACTCCACAAAGGTGGGGGGGGGGGGGGGGAGGGGTAGATACATTTCAGCCACCCACTATCTCTTGACCCCCACCCTCACCAACCCCTCCTTCCTCTACTCCTTAAGGTGTGTTCCTCATACAGTCCCACACCACTACTACCACACTCAAAAACACCACCACCACTTTTCTAAGGTGATGCCTTTAACTCCTGTGGAGTGAGCATATTGGCCCAAAATTACCTTTATTCCCGGCTCAGTTTTATGCATAAGCAAAAGTCAGAGAATAATACAATTATATATCCAGGATAGTGCAGTAATAGAGCTTTCCAATAACACCTGAATCATCTCTGTACGACGTCTGGTTGTCTTGCAACGATCTTGCAAACGTAGGCCAAAATCGCTAAAAATGCAATGTTGCAGAGGTGCAAGGGAACTCTTTATCACGTTTCAGTATGAGCCCGGACACCGTGGGTTACAGATGAAGCCCTCCCGCGGTGCCTACAACAGCTAGCCTCGCTCCCAGGCCACATAATTGCCGGAAAAACCTGCCCGTCAGGTGACAGGCGCCGCGAGGAATGCGTTAATTAATCCCACCACCCCATATCCGGCTGAATCTGCACATTTTCCAGGATTTCTCGTGGATAAAGAATGAAATATACAAAACAATTAGTGGTCGTAGTGCGGAGGATGGGCTGTCGCGGCATCCTACGGTTGCGGTGATGACGGAGGTTGATGATGGGGAAGAGGGTGTGGGGTCAAGCTGGTATTGGGGGGGATATGTGACAGCCACCCAATATCTCCTGACCCCCACCCTCAGCACCCCTTCTCCTCGGGATACAGCAGTCTATCACTAGTGTCTCGTGTGACCTTGGAGAGGGAGGGTATATGTCCCATCTCTCTCACATGCCTCCAACCTCCCCCGTCACAAATATGCAGTTTTTGGATGGATAGTTGCGGTTTACACCTATTTTCTGGTCTTTAATGACCACATGTTCAATATTACAGGTAACATATACGTATATGGAGAAGTATTATTGCTTTGTCAGAATTGAAATGAATTTATTCACATGTGCGGTACTTTCACATCTTATTGACCTAAATTGACCAAAATTCTCTGCACGGGCAAGAGCCAGAACGTAATACAATGATATATCCGTGAAACTACAATAATAGAGCTTTCCAATGACACCTGAAACAACTCTGAACAACATCTGCTTGTCTTGCAACAATCTTGAATAGGCTGGCCAAAATTACTAAAAATAAACTATTTGAGCTGTTTTCGTTGTGTAACAATGCGATGGTGCGAAGGAAGGTTTTTTCGCACCTCAGTGCGTGCCCAGACTTGGTATGCACCGGATGAAGCTCTCCCGCGCTGCCTGCTCTCGCTTGCCTCGCTCCCAGGCTACATAATAGGCAGATTTCAGCTTGTCAGGTGACAGACACCGCAGTAATTGCGTTAAAAAACATGAATGGCACGCTATTCGGGTTAAATAACTCAGAAAGGGCGCAAATTGTGTCCTTGTGTACAAAAGAGTCAAGCATACAATATACAAAGTGGTGGTGGTGGTACGGGGGAGGGGCTGTCGCGGCAGATTGCGGCTAAGGTGATAGTTGGTCGCGATGGTGGTGGAGGATGTGGGGTCAAGCCGGTAGCGGGGGGGGGGGGGGGGGGGTTACATATATATAATATCCACCCTCTATCTCTTGACCCCCACCCTCACCACCCTCTCTTCTCTACTCCACAAGGTGTGGGTGGGGGGGGGGGGGGTAGATATATATCAGCCACCCACTATCTCTTGACCCCCACCCTCACCAACCCCTCCTTCCTCTACTCCTTAAGGTGCGTCCCTCATACAGTCCCACACCACTACTACCACACTCAAAAACACCACCACCACTTTTCTAAGGTGGTGCCTTTAACTCCTGTGGAGTGAGCATAATGGCCCAAAATTACCTTTATTCCCGGCTCAGTTTCATGTATAAGCAAAACTCAGAAAATAATACAATTATATATCCAGGAAAGTGCAGTAATAGCGCTTTCCAATAACACCTGAATCATCTCTGTACGACGTCTGGTTGTCTTGCAACGATCTTGCAAACGTAGGCTAAAATCGCTAAAAATGCAACGTTGCAGAGGTGCAAGGGAACTCTTTATCACGTTTCAGTATGAGCCCGGACACCGTGGGTTACAGATGAAGCCCTCCCGCGCTGCCTACAACAGCTAGCCTCGCTCCCAGGCCACATAATTGCCGGAAAAAGCTGCCCGTCAGGTGACAGGCGCCGCGAGGAATGCGTTAATTAATCCCACCACCCCATATCCGGCTGAATCTGCACATTTTCCAGGATTTCTCGTGGATAAAGAATGAAATATACAAAACAATTAGTGGTCGTAGTGCGGAGGATGGGCTGTCGCGGCATCCTACGGTTGCGGTGATGACGGAGGTCGATGATGGGGAAGAGGGTGTGGGGTCAAGCTGGTATTGGGGGGGATATGTGACAGCCACCCAATATCTCTTGACCCCCACCCTCAGCACCCCTTCTCCTCGGGATACAGCAGTCTATCACTAGTGTCTCGTGTGACCTTGGAGAGGGAGGGTATATGTCCCATCTCTCTCACATGCCTCCAACCTCCCCCGTCACAAATATGCAGTTTTTGGATGGATAGTTGCGGTTTACACCTATTTTCTGGTCTTTAATGACCACATGTTCAATATTACAGGTAACATATACGTATATGGAGAAGTATTATTGCTTTGTCAGAATTGAAATGAATTTATTCACATGTGCGGTACTTTCACATCTTATTGACCTAAATTGACCAAAATTCTCTGCACGGGCAAGAGCCAGAACGTAATACAATGATATATCCGTGAAACTACAATAATAGAGCTTTCCATGACACCTGAAACAACTCTGAACAACATCTGCTTGTCTTGCAACAATCTTGAATAGGCTGGCCAAAATTACTAAAAATAAACTATTTGAGCTGTTTTCGTTGTGTAACAATGCGATGGTGCGAAGGAAGGTTTTTTCGCACCTCAGTGCGTGCCCAGACTTGGTATGCACGGATGAAGCTCTCCCGCGCTGCCTGCTCTCGCTTGCCTCGCTCCCAGGCTATATAATAAGCGGATTTCAGCTTCCGTCAGGTGACAGACACCGCAGTAATTGCGTTAAAAAAACATGAATGGCACACTATTCGGGTTAAATAAATCAGAAAGGGCGCAAATTGTGTCCTTGTGTGCAAAAGGGTCAAGCATACAATATACAAAGTGGTGGTGGTGGTACGGGGGAGGGGCTGTCGTGGCAAATTGCGGCTATGGTGATGATTGGTCGTGATGGGGGTGGAGGATGTGGGGTCAAGCCGGTAGCTGAGGGGATATATAGTAGCCACCCTTTATCTCTTGACCCCCACCCTCACCACCCCTTCTTCTCTACTCCACAAAGGTGGTGGGGGGGGGGGGAGGGGTAGATACATTTCAGCCACCCACTATCTCGTGACCCTCACCCTCAACACCCCTTCTCCTCTACTCCACAAAGAGGGGTAGATATATAACAGCCACCCACTATCTCTTGACCCCCACCCTCACCACCCCTTCTTCTCTACTCCACAAAGGTGGTGGGGGGGGGGAGGGGTAGATACATTTCAGCCACCCACTATCTCGTGACCCCCACCCTCAACACCCCTTCTCCTCTACTCCACAAAGAGGGGTAGATATATAACAGCCACCCACTATTTCTTGACCCCCACCCTCACCACCCCTTCTTCTCTACTCCACAAAGGTGGGGGGGGGGGGGTAGATACATTTCAGCCACCCACTATCTCTTGACCCCCACCCTCACCAACCCCTCCTTCCTCTACTCCTTAAGGTGCGTTCCTCATACAGTCCCACACCACTACTACCACACTCAAAAACACCACCACCACTTTTCTAAGGTGATGCCTTTAACTCCTGTGGAGTGAGCATATTGGCCCAAAATTACCTTTATTCCCGGCTCAGTTTTATGCATAAGCAAAAGTCAGAGAATAATACAATTATATATCCAGGATAGTGCAGTAATAGACCTTTCCAATAACACCTGAATCATCTCTGTACGACGTCTGGTTGTCTTGCAACGATCTTGCAAACGTAGGCCAAAATCGCTAAAAATGCAATGTTGCAGAGGTGCAATGGAACTCTTTATCACGTTTCAGTATGAGCCCGGACACCGTGGGTTACAGATGAAGCCCTCCCGCGCTGCCTAAAACAGCTAGCCTCGCTCCCAGGCCACATAATTGCCGGAAAAAGCTGCCCGTCAGGTGACAGGCGCCGCGAGGAATGCGTTAATTAATCCCACCACCCCATATCCAGCTGAATCTGCACATTTTCCAGGATTTCTCGTGGATAAAGAATGAAATATATAAAACAATTAGTGGTCGTAGTGCGGAGGATGGGCTGTCGCGGCATCCTACGGTTGCGGTGATGACGGAGGTTGATGATGGGGAAGAGGGTGTGGGGTCAAGCTGGTATTGGGGGGGATATGTGACAGCCACCCAATATCTCTTGACCCCCACCCTCAGCACCCCTTCTCCTCGGGATACAGCAGTCTATCACTAGTGTCTCGTGTGACCTTGGAGAGGGAGGGTATATGTCCCATCTCTCTCACATGCCTCCAACCTCCCCCGTCACAAATATGCAGTTTTTGGATGGATAGTTGCGGTTTACACCTATTTTCTGGTCTTTAATGACCACATGTTCAATATTACAGGTAACATATATGCATATGGAGAAGTATTATTGCTTTGTCAGAATTGAAATGAATTTATTCACATGTGCGGTACTTTCACATCTTATTGACCTAAATTGACCAAAATTCTCTGCACGGGCAAGAGCCAGAACGTAATACAATGATATATCCGTGAAACTACAATAATAGAGCTTTCCATGACACCTGAAACAACTCTGAACAACATCTGCTTGTCTTGCAACAATCTTGAATAGGCTGGCCAAAATTACTAAAAATAAACTATTTGAGCTGTTTTCGTTGTGTAACAATGCGATGGTGCGAAGGAAGGTTTTTTCGCACCTCAGTGCGTGCCCAGACTTGGTATGCACCGGATGAAGCTCTCCCGCGCTGCCTGCTCTCGCTTGCCTCGCTCCCAGGCTACATAATAGGCAGATTTCAGCTTCAGTCAGGTGACAGACACCGCAGTAATTGCGTTAAAAAACATGAATGGCACGCTATTCGGGTTAAATAACTCAGAAAGGGCGCAAATTGTGTCCTTGTGTACAAAAGAGTCAAGCATACAATATACAAAGTGGTGGTGTTGGTACGGGGGAGGGGCTGTTGCGGCAGATTGCGGCTAAGGTGATAGTTGGTCGCGATGGTGGTGGAGGATGTGGGGGTCAAGCCGGTAGCGGGGGGGGGGGGGTGGGGGGGTGTACATATATATAATATCCACCCTCTATCTCTTGACCCCCACCCTCACCACCCTCTCTTCTCTACTCCACAAAGTGTGGGGGTGGGGGTGGGGGTGGGGGGGGGGTAGATATATATCAGCTACCCACTATCTCTTGACCCCCACCCTTACCAACCCCTCCTTCCTCTACTCCTTAAGGTGCGTTCCTCATACAGTCCCACACCACTACTACCACACTCAAAAACACCACCACCACTTTTCTAAGGTGATGCCTTTAACTCCTGTGGAGTGGCCATAATGGCCCAAAATTACGTTTATTCCCGGCTCAGTTTCATGCATAAGCAAAAGTCAGAGAATAATACAATTACATATCCAGGATAGTGCAGTAATAAAGCTTTCCAATAACACCTGAATCATCTCTGTACGACGTCTGGTTGTCTTGCAACGATCTTGCAAACGTAGGCCAAAATCGCTAAAAATGCAATGTTGCAGAGGTGCAAGGGAACTCTTTATCACGTTTCAGTATGAGCCCGGACACCGTGGGTTACAGATGAAGCCCTCCCGCGGTGCCTACAACAGCTAGCCTCGCTCCCAGGCCACATAATTGCCGGAAAAAGCTGCCCGTCAGGTGACAGGCGCCGCGAGGAATGCGTTAATTAATCCCACCACCCCATATCCGGCTGAATCTGCACATTTTCCAGGATTTCTCGTGGATAAAGAATGAAATATACAAAACAATTAGTGGTCGTAGTGCGGAGAATGGGCTGTCGCGGCATCCTACGGTTGCGGTGATGACGGAGGTTGATGATGGGGAAGAGGGTGTGGGGTCAAGCTGGTATTGGGGGGGATATGTGACAGCCACCCAATATCTCCTGACCCCCACCCTCAGCACCCCTTCTCCTCGGGATACAGCAGTCTATCACTAGTGTCTCGTGTGACCTTGGAGAGGGAGGGTATATGTCCCATCTCTCTCACATGCCTCCAACCTCCCCCGTCACAAATATGCAGTTTTTGGATGGATAGTTGCGGTTTACACCTATTTTCTGGTCTTTAATGACCACATGTTCAATATTACAGGTAACATATACGTATATGGAGAAGTATTATTGCTTTGTCAGAATTGAAATGAATTTATTCACATGTGCGGTACTTTCACATCTTATTGACCTAAATTGACCAAAATTCTCTGCACGGGCAAGAGCCAGAACGTAATACAATGATATATCCGTGAAACTACAATAATAGAGCTTTCCATGACACCTGAAACAACTCTGAACAACATCTGCTTGTCTTGCAACAATCTTGAATAGGCTGGCCAAAATTACTAAAAATAAACTATTTGAGCTGTTTTCGTTGTGTAACAATGCGAAGGAAGGTTTTTTCGCACCTCAGTGCGTGCCCAGACTTGGTATGCACCGGATGAAGCTCTCCCGCGCTGCCTGCTCTCGCTTGCCTCGCTCCCAGGCTACATAATAGGCGGATTTCAGCTTCCATCAGGTGACAGACACCGCAGTAATTGCGTTAAAAAAACATGAATGGCACGCTATTCGGGTTAAATAACCCAAAAAGGGCGCAAAATGTTCCTTGTGTGCAAAAGAGTCAAGAATACAATATACAAAGTGGTGGTGGTGGTACGGGGGAGGGGCTGTCATGGCAGATTGCGGCTATGGTGATGATTGGTCGCGATGGTGGTGGAGGATGTGGGGTCAAGCCGGTAGCGGGGGGGGGGGGGGGGGTTACATATATATAATAGCCACCCTTTATCTCTTGACCCCCACCCTTACCACCCCTTCTTCTCTACTCCACAAAGGTGGGGGGGGGGGAGGGGTAGATACATTTCAGCCACCCACTATCTCTTGACCCCCACCCTCACCAACCCCTCCTTCCTCTACTCCTTAAGGTGCGTCCCTCATACAGTCCCACACCACTACTACCACACTCAAAAACACCACCACCACTTTTCTAAGGTGGTGCCTTTAACTCCTGTGGAGTGAGCATAATGGCCCAAAATTACCTTTATTCCCGGCTCAGTTTCATGTATAAGCAAAACTCAGAGAATAATACAATTACATATCCAGGATAGTGCAGTAATAAAGCTTTCCAATAACACCTGAATCATCTCTGTACGACGTCTGGTTGTCTTGCAACGATCTTGCAAACGTAGGCTAAAATCGCTAAAAATGCAACGTTGCAGAGGTGCAAGGGAACTCTTTATCACGTTTCAGTATGAGCCCGGACACCGTGGGTTACAGATGAAGCCCTCCCGCGCTGCCTACAACAGCTAGCCTCGCTCCCAGGCCACATAATTGCCGGAAAAACCTGCCCGTCAGGTGACAGGCGCCGCGAGGAATGCGTTAATTAATCCCACCACCCCATATCCAGCTGAATCTGCACATTTTCCAGGATTTCTCGTGGATAAAGAATGAAATATACAAAACAATTAGTGGTCGTAGTGCGGAGGATGGGCTGTCGCGGCATCCTACGGTTGCGGTGATGACGGAGGTCGATGATGGGGAAGAGGGTGTGGGGTCAAGCTGGTATTGGGGGGGATATGTGACAGCCACCCAATATCTCTTGACCCCCACCCTCAGCACCCCTTCTCCTCGGGATACAGCAGTCTATCACTAGTGTCTCGTGTGACCTTGGAGAGGGAGGGTATATGTCCCATCTCTCTCACATGCCTCCAACCTCCCCCGTCACAAATATGCAGTTTTTTGGATGGATAGTTGCGGTTTACACCTATTTTCTGGTCTTTAATGACCACATGTTCAATATTACAGGTAACATATACGTATATGGAGAAGTATTATTGCTTTGTCAGAATTGAAATGAATTTATTCACATGTGCGGTACTTTCACATCTTATTGACCTAAATTGACCAAAATTCTCTGCACGGGCAAGAGCCAGAACGTAATACAATGATATATCCGTGAAACTACAATAATAGAGCTTTCCAATGACACCTGAAACAACTCTGAACAACATCTGCTTGTCTTGCAACAATCTTGAATAGGCTGGCCAAAATTACTAAAAATAAACTATTTGAGCTGTTTTCGTTGTGTAACAATGCGATGGTGCGAAGGAAGGTTTTTTCGCACCTCAGTGCGTGCCCAGACTTGGTATGCACCGGATGAAGCTCTCCCGCGCTGCCTGCTCTCGCTTGCCTCACTCCCAGGCTACATAATAGGCAGATTTCAGCTTCAGTCAGGTGACAGACACCGCAGTAATTGCGTTAAAAAACATGAATGGCACGCTATTCGGGTTACATAATTCAGAAAGGGCGCAAATTGTGTCCTTGTGTACAAAAGAGTCAAGCATACAATATACAAAGTGGTGGTGGTGGTACGGGGGAGGGGCTGTCGCGGCAGATTGCGGCTAAGGTGATAATTGGTCGCGATGGTGGTGGAGGATGTGGGGTCAAGCCGGTAGCGGGGGGGGGGGGGGGGGTACATATATATAATATCCACCCTCTATCTCTTGACCCCCACCCTCACCACCCTCTCTTCTCTACTCCACAAAGTGTGGGGGTGGGGGGGGGTAGATATATATCAGCTACCCACTATCTCTTGACCCCCACCCTCACCAACCCCTCCTTCGTCTACTCCTTAAGGTGCGTTCCTCATACAGTCCCACACCACTACTACCACACTCAAAAACACCACCACCACTTTTCTAAGGTGATGCCTTTAACTCCTGTGGAGTGGCCATAATGGCCCAAAATTACCTTTATTCCCGGCTCAGTTTCATGCATAAGCAAAAGTCAGAGAATAATACAATTACATATCCAGGATAGTGCAGTAATAAAGCTTTCCAATAACACCTGAATCATCTCTGTACGACATCTGGTTGTCTTGCAACGATCTTGCAAACGTAGGCCAAAATCGCTAAAAATGCAACGTTGCAGAGGTGCAAGGGAACTCTTCATCACGTTTCAGTATGAGCCCGGACACCGTGGGTTACAGATGAAGCCCTCCCGCGCTGCCTACAACAGCTAGCCTCGCTCTCAGGCCACATAATAGACGGAAAAAGCTGCCCGTAGGTGACAGGCGCCGCGAGGAATGTGTTAATTAATCAAGCAGGTATTGGTGGGGGGAGATATAAGACAGCCACCCAATACCTCTTGATCCCCACCCTCAGCATCCCTTCTCCTTGTTGTTGTTGTTGTTATGGTTGTTGTTGTTCTTCTTGTTATGGTTGTTGTTGTTGTTGTTGTTATGGCCGTAAGGTTGTTGTTGTTGTTATGGCCGTAAGGTTGTTGTTGTTGTTATGGTTGTTGTTGTTATGGTTGTTGTTGTTGTTATGGTGGTTGTTGTTTGGTTGTTATGGTTGTTGTTGTTGTTGTCCCAAGATTCCCTTTTATGGGAATCCCGCAGCGTCCAAGTAATCCGCTACTCCCCCGGGTGGGTCCACAGATCTCTGACTGAAGTGAATATAATACCTACCCCCCCTAACTCCTGTACCAGTCTTTATAATTATATTCAAGCTATAGTTAGAGGATTTTGTAGTTTAAAAAGGATCTGTGGTAGGAAAAAAGGGTTAACCTCTAAAACGCGATAAGCCTCACGGAAGACAGCCAATGAAAATATACACAAAAAATGCTCCACAGGCACTCAAATGGAAGCAATATGTGATTAGGTAGTATCTCTTCAGTATTTCCTTCATCTCCCCTACATGTGTCCCAACCCCCACCTACCTCTCCTATCCCCCATTTCTCCCCTCCTCAATTATTGGCTATTAGAGGTGGACTCCCGTGGGAACTGTTTTATGCAGACAATTTAGTCCTAATAGCTGACAATATGCAAGATACTGAGACCAAATTCAGAAGATGGAGAGAGGGCATGGCGAGCAAGGGTTTAATTAGATGTGGCTGGGGAAATTCAGAGAACTGCTGCCAATTCTGACCATGAAAAGAATGCCTCTCCCCCTGAAGGGAAAGGTGTATGCCTTATGTATTAGAAGTGAAATGACGTATGCCTCAGAAACATGAGCCGTTAAAGTTGAGGATGTCAACAGAATGGAACGTAATGAGATGAGAATGGTGAGATGGATGTGTGGGGCCAGGCTGCAGGATAAAATAACAAATGATGAGCTGAGGAGACGTTTAGGTATAAAGAGTATTAGCGAGGTGATGCGTACAAGTAGACTGGGATGTTGTGTTGTTGGGTTGTGTGTTGAGTAAAGATGGGACTATGGATGAAGAAGTGCGGGAGAGGGTGCAACAGGGGAAGAGGGTTGTAGGAATGTTGAAAGCAGTAACAAGAAATAGGGTGGTCAGTATGGAAGTAAAGAAGTCCTTGCATGACAGTGTGGTAATCCCGACTCTGACTTACGGAAGCGAAGCATGGACGTTCGAGAAGAGACTCAGACCAAGAGTGAGAGCGGTGGAAATGAGTTACTTAAGAAGTGCGTGCGGAGTTACATTGAGGGATAGACAGACGAATGAGGAAGTAAGAAGGTGTGTTGTGGAGGTCGATGTGCTGGAAAGTGTGAAAAGGAACACCTAGATATGGTTCGGCCATATGGAACGTATAGAAAGCGAGAAAATGGCTAAGAGGGTGTACGAGAGCGAGGTGGAAGGACCGAGAGGGAGAGGTAAATCTTTTAACTCACACGAAGCTAAGAATATCTTCTTCAATCGAGTTGTCAACTTATGGAATGGGCTTCCCCGAGATGTCATAGACTGCAGCACCGTTGATTCATTTAAACTTCGCCTAGACAAATATCTCGCATCAAACCCGCGACTACATACATACATACATAACATTTTAAGACTGAGTGTTCCACACATAAGTGCAGTTTCAGTCTCTTGTCCTAATGGCGGCGTTCCAGGCAACCCTGTTAAGGGCTGCTTCACTTGTCAAGTTCTTGGATTTGAGATCGGCGCGTATAGTCCGATCCCAGGTCTTCCTCGGTCCACCCCTTGGTGCAGCTCCCTCCACAATCACAGACCTGCATTTTGTCACCCAATTTTGTTCATCCATTCTCTCCACATGTCCATACCATCCCAGTCTACTTGTACGCATCACCTCGCTAATACTCTTTATACCTAAACGTCTCCTCAGCTCAACATTTGTTATTCTATCCTGTAGCCTGGCCCCACACATCCATCTCACCATTCTCATCTCATTACGCTCCATTCTGTTGACATCCTCTACTTTAACGGCCCATGTTTCTGAGGCATACGTCATTGCACTTCTAACACATGAGGCATACACCTTTCCCTTCAGGGGGAGAGGCATTCTTTTCATGGTCAGGATTGGCATCAATTCTCTGAACTTCCCCCAGCCACACCTAATTCTAGCAACAGTGGCAGCCTCGGCCCCACCACCGGCAGAGATGGTATCTCCTAGGTAACAAAACTTGTTCACCAGCTCCAAAGACTCATTTCCAAAATTCACAGCCACAGGATCATCACTTAACACAAGCTCGCCTTTGCACACTACGCACTCAAATTTCTCTATTTCTGACTTATCCTTCGGCAGGGGACTGACTGACTGACTGTGTTTGTAAATGAATAACTTTATTTTATCCTCCCCTCAGTTACTAACCCCTCTGTCCCATACTAACTTCCTAATCCTGCCACGGACATTAGTTCCAGGGCAGTAGTTCCCTTTCCAATGTTCCCTTACCTAAACCACTGTTTGGACACTTGATCCTCAGTGTTTTGGAGGACAAGCAGCCTAGAAGGGTCACTAGACCTGTTGTTGCTTGATTTCCTTTGTAAACCGAAGGAGAGGTGGAAGGATGGAGTGATTAAGTATATGGATGAAGGCGGGGCTGGTTGGGAGGAGGGGCGTCGACTGACTGGGGACAGAAATGCATGGAGGCGGTTCGTTTGTGGCCACCCCTTCGGGGATCACAGCTTCAGGCAATAGATAGATAGATAGATGCGTACAAGTAGACTGGGATGGTATGCACATGTGGAGAGAATGAATGAACAAAATTGGGTGAAAAGATGCAGGTCTGTGATTGTGGAGGGAGCTGCAACAAGGGGTGGATCGAGGAAGACCTGGGATCGGACTATACGTGCAGATCTCAAATCCAAAAACTTGACTAGTGAAGCAGCCCATAACAGGGTTGCCTGGAACGCCGCCATTAGGACAAGAGACTGAAACTGCATGTATGTGTGGAGCACTCAGTCTTAAAATGTTATGTAGGCTATGTATATATGTATGTATATATATATGTATGTATATATGTATGTATTCCTCGTATTTTCGTGATTCCTCCCTTTCCGTGCCCGAAATATGGTGAGTAACACTCCCTCCTCCTCTTCACATGCGCGAGAGAGAGCAAGAGCCTCAGTGTGCCTCAAGCAGGATCAGGAAGCAGACCTATGCCTCTCTCTCTCTCTCTCTCTCGCCTCCATCCACACCCTCCTGCCACAAATATACGTTTTCAGTCAGTCCGTGAAAAGAGAACACTGTATTCCTTCAGACGTAGCTTGAAGGAGCACGTCCTGAACCGGACAGCTGCGAGAAGGGAGCACCAAGCTTATGTCTACTACTAAATACGACATAAGAGATAGGCAAACCAAACTGAAATGATTACTGAAATACTTTGACCAGTCCAACTATAGAATGTAAGGTATCTTAATATAACCCCCTAGAAATACTTTCTCTAAAGTATCTACTTATTGTATCCTCCCCTTTTTCCCCAGCTAACCTAATCCCACAAGGACCCCAATGGAAATACGCCTAACGGCCTTATTGGGCTATCCTTAGTTGGAATTATGCAAGGCTGGTACATGTCATATTTGTAACATACTATGTGGTACCAACTCTGTAAATTGCTAACTGAATAAATATTATTATTATTATTTATTATAATATTATTGCGGTTTACATAAATTATATTTTCTGGTCTTCACTGTTCATATGTTCATCATATACCGGTAAGTAAAATAAAGAAATAATCCTTTGTATGCTAAATATATCAAATTCAGTCAGACTCAAAGGGTTTTTTTCACGCATACGCGCGGTGGTACTTTTAAACACCTCAATTATGCGCTTCTCGGGTTTACTGAGATAGTTTAAAGGTTTGCTGGAGGCCCTGTCAACCCTCTCAGGCTCACAGTTACCATTTACAATCTAGTAAGACTATCTATATATAAATGTAAAACAATAGCTAAGTTGGCCTTCTAAAGTCATTTTCTTCCAGTGCACAGTCCATAGAAAACCTCAGGATTTTGAGGCTAACTAAAGAAAACTGTCAAATCTTTCTTCGGGGTAATTGTCTAATAGTAGCCAGGCTATAGTTAAAAGGGGAAATAAACTAATATCTTTTACAGGCAACGAGACAGACGGTGTACTTCGAAGCTTAAGGGGGGTGACCTGATTTTGTTCTGTCCTTTTCTATCTTTCTCTGGCTTGTATCCATTTGGCCCCATTCAGCCTACTGTTTTAAGACGTTTATCCCTATCCAGGTGTCAATTTTTTACTGGTGAGCGGTAGCGAGCCAGCATATGTTTTATTTTTGTTTGACAGCAGGCTAAATTTGTAAATTTTTTGATAGAAAAATTTCTCCGGCGAAGCCGGATTTCTTCATATAATGCTGGCTCGGTATCGCTCGCCAGGAAGAAATCGACACCTAGATGGGGCTAAACGTCTTAAAATAGTTGGCTGAATGGGGCCGAATGGATACAAGCCAGAGAAAGAGAGAAAAGGACAGAAATAACCAAAAGCAGGTCACCCCCTTTAACTCACCCTGTCCACCACAACCACACTCCCTCCCCCACCACTACCAAGCAACGACTGAAGCCAGGGGACCATAGCACCAGATATATATATATATATATATATATGCACTGTACATACACTTAAAGGGGGGTGACCTGCTTTTTGTTATTTCTGTCCTTTTCTCTGGCTTGTATCCACTTGTCACTCGTTCAACTGGGGGAGGCACTCGTTACAGGCAGTTCTGCCTATTGTCTCCCTCATCCACATAGAAAAAATATATACATACATACTGTATGAAAACAAAATATATATATATATATATATACCGGTATACTGTATATAATATATACTGTATATACCACATATACAGTATATATATATATATATATATATATGAGAGAGAGAGAGAGAGAGATAATAATTTGTTATATCGGTAATTTCCTACTTCTTGGTAAAGGTTGGTGGCAAGGATGATGTGATGTTTCTCTCGTGCCTTACTTAGATCTCTCTCTCTCTGTCTGTCGCTCTCTCTCTCACACAC